>CM042065.1:11005554-11371286 GCA_023512825.1 Liposcelis brunnea | reverse complement strand
TTTCAGATTGCAAGCAGAGCCAGATAGAGGCTGCTGGTTCAAAATAATTTTGTGCTGTCTGCGAGTATGGACATTGACTCACCATGATTAGCTTATAGAAAACCGAGTGTCAACCTAAAACTCGCAGATAGTACAAAGTTATTTTGGACCAGCGAGGTGCTAAAGCCCTTAGCTGAAGATCCTAGGCAGGTTAAAAGCTTTTTTATTGGACACTCTGAGACTTGGTTACTTGGTCTTACAGTGCCCGACGGGAATTGGCGACCATCATGGTTACAGAGCTTATTGCGGTGGGCAAGAGACCCTTAGCCCGTCCCTTAGCCCTGTCCTAGGTCTTGCACAGCAAACCCTTGGCATGATGGCTATACTAGGGAGCTTAATGCGGTGGCTTCCCAACACCTTCCGCATCGCAGCACAGGAGCCATACCGCCAGTCCTCGACTCAGCCTCCTGATTTCTGAACTTCAGCCTAGCCCAACTTATTCCGTCTTTAGCCTTAAGCCCAGTACTGGTAGGACTGCTGCCCCCTACAGAACCCTTAACAGATTGCTACCCTCCAGGGTCAGAAGGAATCTGGAGCTCGTCAAGGGCAGGTATGCCAAACCTGAAAAGCAGGACTGTTAATGTTCCCACCGACTACCTATGTCGGAACTAAGATTTTAGAGCTAACTTAAAACTCTGGCATAAGCCTGCTGGACCTGCCGATAAACCAGCTAATTCTTCTGGTATGTCTCGAAAACGAGACGAGACTCAAGACTGAGCTGAATTCTTTAAAAATTTCATTATTAGCACGATTTCCTATTCGTCATTGAATCATCTTCAAAAGTTCTTGACCGAATTACCAATTCGATTCTTCTGTCATTTTCGATCATCTGCAAATTCTACAAATGAATTCAAGTGTAAAACCAATAATGACTTATGAGAACATTACATATCGAAAGTTTTCATAGCCACGCTGCTTCTCCATTATACGCTCAATGACAATGTAAACGTTTTTTCCTTTTATTATTCCGTTGAAATTTTTTCGACTATAAAAACATATTCGCTCCGGATGTGATAATCATTTTATCAATCGCAACGGATGGAACGTATATTTATCAATGTTTACTAAATGTTTTTCGTAACATCTCACCCTGTCGGCAATACGGGGCGCGAAAGCAAAAAAAAAAAAAATTACTTTGTTTGAGTTGCAATGTCAAGCTTTGCCTCATAAACATAGGCTTATTCCCATTTCCTGTTTTATAAATAGCCTTGTCAAGCAATCGAGATGAAAGCTATTAATCAAATCACGTGTTTAAAAAAAAGACAGACACTTATATGGAGCTGGACCGTTGTGGGCTGAAATTTTGTACATAAATCCAATTTCACTATTTTCCTTTAAAATTTATCGCTCGGATTTTTCTAATCACCTTCCGTTTTTTTGTTCTGAAAAGCCACGATCAATTTTATTTATTTATCGAGTTTGAATTGTTTTCTCATGTCTCAATAGTAAATTAAAGCAGCAGGTATTCCGGTATTGAAGAAGAAAAAAAATATTTTAAACAATGAAGATTTTTGTGTGAAAGTTACAATTTTTTTTTTCTACTTCCTGTGAAAAATTATATAAGTTTTCGATATCGTTTATGTTTCTTCGTTGAACTGTGAATTGATATGGAGGATTTATTAATGAATATTTTTTTTTTAGTATTCAGTTATAGTCATTCATGTAGGAAACTGATAAAACATCCTCGGCATTGAAAAAACTAGTTTTAATGAATTAGGACCTTACTTAGTCAAGTATTTTTGGTTTTTTTAATCAGTATTTTTTTTTATTAATTGCGAATGATGATTGTTTTAAGAGGTGGTTGACATAAGGTCAAATCCAAAAAATACCGCCTAAAAGTTCAATTGTCAAGGCGTTCATGAAAAAAAGAAACTAAAGGGTGAAGATACTTAGATGAGTTTTAATCTGAGCATTAGCTTGGCTTGGTGTTCCTCCATTTCCCACAAGTAGGCTCTTTAGACTTGACCATCGGAGTACAAGTTGCCTGCTGAGGCGGCAGTGCAGGTCTCCTCTGGCTAGCAGCTTTTGTCGCTTAAGGGGCGCCTAGAAACCTTTTGGAATGTACACGTCTAATCGTGTTTCTTCACTCTACCGTGTGTTGTCGGTTGAGCCAGTATTTAATTAATTTCCAATTTTGAGACATTCTTAGAAATACCGCACGCTGGCTCAAGAAGGGGGAAGGTGTCTTTGGGAATCCCCGGTGATATAGATCCAGAAAAAACTTTGCAGTAATGGCGAGTCTGATAAGGAGTTATCACTTCGATGAGTCTTCTGCGGGATCGCCATTTGCAACTATATGGAAGTTGCCATATTTTTGAATTGTGGCTTCGAAACGGAAGTTGCTATGGTCGCTAGTACTTAGCTAATGAAGCAAACATGGCGACTCTATTTTATGCCAAAAAGTGCAAAAAGGGTACATGTGTATAGGATTTTGTATGTAGATGTGCCCTTTTTAAAAAACATGACAGACCGAGACTGAGACGAGACTTAACTAACCTAATCTGAGCCAAAGGAACTTTTCTCGGCCACCACCGCTAGACTTCTCTCCTTTGTAATTACCTGAAAATTTAAAAGAACATTAAAAAAGCCCTTCCTATTTAAAATTCTATTTTTAAAATAAAATTCCTCTGGAATTTAAAACTTTGCCATTTTCTCTTTTCGAAAGCTGAAAGGTGACAAATATAAACTCCCGAAAATAAATACGGAATATATATTTGACACTTTTTAAAATTCCTAGCATATTTCCTATTATAAAAAAGACGGGGGGATCGGATTAATTTAAGAATCTTAACTAATAATGCATCGGGTGGGATTTAGAAAAAAAAAAACTAAGCGCCCAGCTTAGCTCCAAACTATCGCTGATTGATGTCATTGGAGTTTATGTAAATATAAATCGTCACACTCGGTTTTCTTTGGCATCATTAATAAGCGAAACTCGTACCATGCAAACTAAACAATTAACACGTATATTGTATGTCGATCACTTGTATCACATTTATGTGCTTTTGGGATATCGGTAACTAGGAAATGGTTTTTTTTAAAAAAAAAATCGTTAGTCTTTAAATATTGAAACTTTGAAAAGAAAGCATGCCGAATATAATTTCCTCGCTTTAGCGTGTTCCTTCAAACTCCGGAGACCTCCATTAAACTTCCTTAATTTAACCGCCATCAATATTTATTTCGACTTGCACACACATAAAAGTTGGGAGTAGTGTGTTTAAACGTATAAATAAATGGACCGTGGAGTTTGTGTCAATATTTACGTGACATAAAACACGTGTCTTCTTAGTTTGTACACGTGGTTGAATTTAGGAAGTGGCAGAAATATGGAAATTTTTGGGGATCGGCGGGTTTTGAGTCGGAGATACACCCGATTGACTTAGAAAAGTTGATATTGGCGCCGGTCGGTAGCGGGCTTTAGGAACAGGCAACTAGGCAATGACCTAAAAGCCTCGCTCAGGTGAGTTGAAAATGTTGGTAAAAGGACAGTGGCCGAAAAAATAGTCCTTCGGAGCAGGGAGTTTCCTATCATAAGATTTATTCAGAAGTAGAAAGAGTCAAGAAGAGGTCTGTTTCATTTTTTTAAAAAGGGCACATCTACATACAAAATCCTATGCACATATACCCCTTTTTGCACTTTTGAGTTGAAAATGTTGGTAAAGGACAGTGGCCGAAAAACATAGTCGAAACTGAGTTTTCGGAGCAAGGAGTTACCTGTCATAAGATTTATTCAGAAATGGAAAGAGTCAAGAACAAGCTCTGTTTAATTTTTTTTAAAAAGGGCACATCTACATACAAATCCTATGCACATGTACCCCTTTTTGCACTTTTTGACATAAAATAGAGTCGCCATGTTTGCTTCATTAGCGAAGTACTAGCAACCATAGCAACTACCCATAATTCAAAAATAATGGCAGCTTTCATATAGTTGCAAATGGCGATCCCGCAGAAGACTTATCGAAGTGATAACTCCTTATCTGACTCGCCATTACTGCAAAGTTTTTTCTGATCTATGTCCACCCGGGATCCCCAAAGACACCTTCCCCCCTTCTCCCTAAATTTTACAATACATAAAAAGTAATGGAGGTTAAGCACGAATCCCATTTTTTTTCCCCTATAACTTGAACATTTTTCAAATTTAGGAATCAGAAACCAAACTCATTCATCAAAGCATAATTTTTTCCCCCAAATCCGTTTTTCTTTTTCTAAAAAACAGTTTAAAGAACAATCATCAACCTAATTTGACATTTTAATCATAAAATAAAAAGAACGCCCTTGCTCGAACATGACAGAAGGAAATTAAACTGAACTTGAACGGTAAAAGTAGAAAGCGTAAAAAAAAATATATATAAAACCAGGAGGGATCATGTCACTGCTGACAAGGCCATGGCAAACTCAAACAAATTTTTTTTAACCCGACATTCTAATTAACCAAAGATATTCTCTTTTTAAAAAAATCATTTTTCCTCTGCGACCACCATCAAAGCACACACACCGAAAACGCTTCGCTATTATTAATGAATTAAAATAAATCAAAAAAAAATTCAATTGATAATTTTACCCGAGGCGTGGCCCTCAATTTTTTTTAAAATAAAAAATATGAGATTCTCCCAAATTTTTTCCGTACGGGGCCCTCCTACATATACACAAAAGGTGATGCATACAAATTAAAAAAAACAAAGGGATATCCGAATGCCATGTCACACTAAACACCGAAATCAATTTATTTAATTTTTTTTTTTTTTCCGATGTATGGGTGTCATGCGTGTGTGGGTACACATGTGTCTGTTATTCTCAATCAATTGATGCTGGGTTCTCTCTCTCTGATCGCCGGAGAAAGTAATGAAAAACCTTTTTATTTTACTTGTGGGGTTTAAAAATCGGTTGGGGTGGCCTAATGTAATTTTAGAAAACCCGGGGCAAAGGGTGAGAGAGCCTTCTCGTTTTTATTTGTTTTTCACCGGGTTTTATAAGTCACGCTATGGGTAAGAATAAACCCACATGATCGATTTTTTTTTTTTTTTTGTATTTATATAACTGGACCTGGTAAAATTTGTATAACGGGAAATTCGTGCTGAATCAACCAGGAAATCCTTCCACTAAGGGAGAATTTATATTATTACCCATCAAAGAGGAAAGAAGAGCAAAGCTATAAATTCAAGATAATTTTTACCCTTGTTATTTTCGAGGGAATGACGTTTCCTAGAAAAGAATCCGTGATTGCGGGATTTTATCACCCTTAAGCAATTATCCCTTTTTTTTTGAAGAAACCCTCAGAATATTTATTTGGCTTTCGAATTATTTTTACGATTCCAGAATCTTCTGCTAATTTTGTGGCCTGATTAATTAATCTTAGAATGATAAGTCGTTTTAAGTTATCGACTTTATTGAGCGTAATTAATTTATTAATCAATTAAGCGAGAATTTCGAGAAAAATATAACTCATTTTTTTTTTTTAGTTTTATACCTGCGTTGGTTGGCATTTAGGCGTGAGATATTTTAGCAGTGTAATTTGTCTTTAATTAGAAGCTCTTTACTTTCATTTCTGTGTCGAGGCGTGGATGAGCCTCCGGATAGACACGTAAAAGCTGAAAGTTTTAAAATTATATTCTACTGGGCTTAATTTAGGATTAGCTTAAGCCATTAATAGGCCTAATGGGATTTCCTTGGGATTGTAAGGCCGTTTTTTGTACTTTGAAAGAATTTTTCTGGTTGTTTTCTTGTCCCAAGAATTTTTTCAGGATGTTTTCTTGTCTCAAGAAAATTTTTCAGGATGTTTTCTTGCCCAAAGGAACTTTCCCAGGTTGTGTTCTTATCTAAAAAAATTTCCCATTATTTTTTCTTGTTGAAAAATTTTTTTTAAAGATGTTTTCTTCCTCAAAAAAGTCTTTCAGGATGTTTTGTTGCCTAAAGAAATTTTTCAAAGTGTGTTCTTGTCCAAAGAAATTTTTTCAGGATGTTTTTTTGTAGAAAAAACTTTTCGAAGATGTTTCCTCGCCCAAAAGAACTTTTTTAGGATTGTTTCTTGTCCAAAATAATTTTTTCTGGATGTTTTCTTGTCCAAAAAGGTTTTCCTGGATGTTTTGTTGTTGAAAAGAATTTTTTGAAGATTGTTTCCTTGCCCCAAGAAAGTCTTAAAATGTGTTTTTTTTTTGTTTAGATTGTTTCCTGTTTGAAACTATTTTTTCAGAATACTTTTCTTGCCAAAATAATTTTCCCATTATTTTCCCCCTAAAACTCAATTTTATTTTACTTCTCTTAAAACGAGCCAGTTTTTAATTTAAAAAAAAAAAATCTAAAAAACGCTGAATTTGATATTATTAACAGGGCGGAAATAAATTCAGGTTCAAAAACATCTTATTTCAGGATATTCTCAATTTGCAAATGAGTGTCAACTTCTGGTATCCTTATATAGCTTTAAACTAGCCAAACTAATAAAATCGCCTTGATTTAAATGAAAACATTTTAAAGCAACGGAATTCATACATAACGAGTTATTTTTCCCAATACATTAATTACGAAACCGTAGAGCTACTTCCATCCAGCCTATATCTACATATATATAGTCTTGTGCGCAATTTTGTGGAACGTAAAAAAGCCCACCCGACACACCATCGAATATTTAATAGGACGCTCCTCATCCTGCCGTAACGTGTAAGAGTTCAGAGAACCCTTCTCCTATAATATTTTGATTGAATAATTTATTACAACTCCACGAAGTAATTGCACTAAAAGGCAAAAAAAAAAAAGCTTCCCAATTCTCCTGGTAAATTCTCTTAAAATTGTAAAATTCTCCCACGGGGAAAATAATTTTCTTTTCAAGGAAATTGAAAAGCATCAAATGCGTGTACATGACTTCCGAGTAATTGTTTTCCTCTCTTCCGTGGGTTGTTAGCCGTCTGCGATTTGTTGGGTACCTGCCAAACCTGTGATTCATTTTCTTCCCAAGGTTGATGGAAGTTATTGAACTAATCAAGGTGCAATCGTTTAATTTCGCGATTTTGTTTTGTATAAAAAAAGAGAAGGTTCAAGCTAGGGAGCCTAGTAGGCAGTGGACACTTCGATGGGTCGTCTGCTACATAGGGACACTCCATTTTGAAAAGTGGAAGCTGCCATGATCTCGGATCTGGTGACCGTCATTCTCTAATTGGAAAGAGAACATCGCGATTGGCAGATTCTTTAATTCGAGAATGGTGGCTACCAAATTCAAGATCATGGCAGCTTCCAGTTTTCGAAATGGAGTGCCCCTAAGTAGCAGACGACTCATCGAAGTGTCCATTCCCTACTAGGCTCCCTAGTTGAAGCGAAGTTTGGTGTGAGGTGTGCACGCGCCCTCACTGTGCACCTTAAAATTTTCTTAATAACTGCGGAGCTACTATTTCAAATATTTAAGCACTGCATTAATTTCTCGTTAAATTTACGTTTCTCCGCAGATTTGGCTATAATTGGCATCCTACGCGAAACCCTAATGCGACCTTTGCGGTTTTCGCGTAACCGTATTCGCGTGTTCCAGAGTTAATTTAAAAACTTTCCTCATTAGAATTAAAAGATACTCACACCTAATCTTTGTTATTTTCTTCTCTTTTCAGGGTGGCAATCAGCTAATGGCGTTTGAAAATGGGGACTCTGCCTAATCAATCCGATTTACCTCAAGACGGAACGAAACCCGTGACCGAAAAAATGGTTCAAAACGGAGACGACTCAACAACGGATAAGACTGAACACGATACTAAAAACAATCCGGAATCCATCCCTAAAGACAATAAGGATTCAAAATCGAACAACAGTTTCGATCTTAACATGACTCAAGACTTGATAGACGGGACCGATAGCGGAGTCGAAGTCGTTAGAGCTTTAAGCAGCAACGGAAGTAATAGCGATAGATTTACTCCTGCGCAGTCATGCGGTTCTAGTTTGTTAAGTTGTTATTCCGAACCGGAAGTCGATAGGGGAAGCGATTGCGGGAGTGAAAGTTCGAATCGTAGTAATTTAGGGAAAAATAATAAATCTAATAAAACGAGGAGTTGTAGGAGGATCAGCGATCAGGATAGCAGAAGAACAAGCGAATCGTGTAGTGAGACATCGTCGACTTATAAAGCTCAAACCTCGACTCATTCAAGTCATTCCGCGGATTTAAAGACCGTTACTAACAGATTATACGATTATAAAAAAACAGACAATGTTAGGACGTCTGTGGTTAGGCGTGCTGATTCAAGTACTCGAAATCAATCGAAAGATCGATACTCGAGCACTTCGAGGAACTCGAATTCAAGTACTAAAACAAACGGCGCTACTGTAAAAAGATCAGTTAGTATTAGGAGTGAGAAATCGAGTAAAATAAGACCGGACACTGATGATGGAAGATGGCCGTCCTCAGCTCAAAAAAGTCGTTCGAGAGGCCCGAGCGTTGTCGATACGACGAGATCGAGGAATAATAGTTCGAATACGATGTCTTCCAGTACGATATCTGCTAATAGCATGACTTCGTCTTTTGGGAGTTGTAACACGAAAGGGAATGATACGAAATCGAACGCGTTAGAAAAATATGGGACTTTGCCTAGAAGGCAGAAGAAGAAAATCGAATGTGTAGAAGTTCCGGTTGTTCAGAATGTTATGACGAGGAGTAGTTCGGTGTCGAGGGAGCCGAGTTTGAATCGTGCGGCTACTCTTAGGAGACAGCAGTCGAAGGAAAAGGAGAATGGAATTGTTGGGAATCAGAAAACTTTGCCACCGTATCCGAGGGTTAGGAGGAATACAGGGAAGATTGTTATTTATCATGAAATCGGGGTACAGACATCTGTTACAAGTGAGGATGTTGCTAATGCTTTAGCTGGGATACCAATTCCTGTGGTTCCGACTGTTGAAAAGGAAAATAAAATTGTTCAGGTAAGTTCACAAATTGTTCTATAGTAATTTTTAATTATTTTCATGTCTTCGACAAAAAACACTATGCTACAGCAATAAATAAATTCTGTAACTGTGTGAGCTCTGTATCGCAAGTTCAAACTTAAAAGATAGTCCTCTATTTTCTCAGCAGAATTGAAAGTTTTGCTGACTATTAGCTTGGATCCGATTAGTTAGTGGATGATCCATCTATCAGGATTTTAGCCACAAAGGAAAATGTCCACTCATGCTCATGAAACATCCATCCATTGAATAAGATTGGAATTTTCCCATTAGTGGATGTTTTCCGTAATAGCTAAAATCCTCATGGATGATCGTCCGCTGAACCCTGATTAAATGCTTGCGCATTAGTGAGAGAGTCGCCTATTTCATCAAACTTTTTGTGATCGGCTCTGGCTGCAGTTTTATTCATCAGAGTTATATAATCGATTCTAACCTGAAATGGTCAAAGCCGGATGATCCTTGTTTTAGATACTCTCTTGGTAGATTCTATATCAAACACTTACATTTGTGTCCAAAACAGAAACAAGCATGGTCGCTAAAATAGGCCAAAGCCTGACGAACCAGTTTGCCTTCCAAATATGCAACATGGCGGAATAATTATGAAAGCAGCGTCAGCGATATATTAATTACGAAGTCATTATGTGCAAAAAATAGACCCGAATTTCGCTATTACGACCATGGCAAAGATTAGAAGCCAACAAGTTGTCAAAAACGAAAACTTTTCCACCGTTCGTTTTGTTCTGTTTACATTTTTAAAATGGCGTCGGTTATTGATTAATGCCACGACATTTTTAAATTTTTCGTCAACAAACGACAAATTTTCCTCTTTTCGTAAAAAAAATCGAAGAATAACAAATAAAGACAGCAATCTTTCTATTTTTTCATTCTACTTTATTCAATTAGTGATATTATACGATTACTTTTTATATTTACTCAAAATAAGACTTAAAAACGAATAATAAACAATCGGCTTTCTTACAGCAGACGCCATTAGTGTGTTTTTGAAGCATTTACTTTCTATCAATATTTTTAATTGTAAAACAGTTTTTTTTTTCGGCAAAATTCACGGAATCATGCTATAGAAATAAATCATTCCAAGCATGAAAGTAACAATGACAATGAAGTTTCCGTATTTTAAGAAATGGAACGACAAATTTAGGTTAGCTGTTAAATCTCATACGCCAAGGTAAATTTTTTTTTTTTAAAGTCAATTATTCATTCACAGCTTTGAAAATTCAATGCATTCTGAGTTTTAAGTGCTACTAATATTTACTTAATGCTGTAATTAGTGATTAATATGACTTAAAAGTGTTTGAACATCACCAGGCCTCATCTGATTTGAACAGAGATATTAATGTGGATGATATGCATCAAACTCACTGTGGATTTTAATTAGATTTTTGAGTAAATCAGTTGATATTGATTGTGTGCAATAAATGCTCACAAATATCTAGAAAATAAATGGAGATAGTTATTGTTTATCTATGACAGATGTCTGACTCTGGATGTATAATTCTCCATGTGATGATTTTTTTTCCAAGCGGCACTTCAACATCTTCAAAGAAACCGCTTTCATTTTTAAAACCACAAGAAAAATAAACATAAAGTTCATAATCGTTTAAATTTAGATCTCATAATGTGTCAGGGAGGGAAATTTGATTTTTGTTCGATAATGTGCATAAATGCAGTAAAGCTTCGTTGAACTTTGAAATTATGACTAGTCGAGGAAATTGAAAAATTAGCTGCAATTTAAGAGGATATTCCCTTTTTAATGTTCGCTAATAAGGACATTACTGCAAATCTTTCTACCTTTTATTGCATAATTTAGCCGCCTCGAGATAAAAGAAAAACGGAAGGGTGTAGCGTTTAAAAAAAAATCTCAAATTACTAAATAACCATAATTGCATTTTACTTACTGCGCCGTCTTCTGATGAATTGTTTTTTTTAGTAAGTCCTTCAAGTAGGATAATTATGATTGCCATCATAATGTACATCAACTGATGGGAATTTTATGTAAAGCATTAAATTTCTGGTCCACGTACCTCGACCTTGGTTGCATTTTAATTGTCCTTGTGTTTTTTTTTCTTATGATGACCAAACTTCCGTTTTTTTTTTTTTGCAGACTGAAGGAAAGGATAGGATTAAGAAAATTGAAGAGACTTACCTGAAGCAATGCGAGGAGTTGGAGAAGGAAAAGAAGGAGAATGAAAGGCTGCGGGCTGAAAGGAAGAACACGAACATGAGGATTTTTAAAATGTTGGGATATTCTCAAGTTAAAAATGAAGGAAGCGAAGAGAATGGGTTAAGCGAATTGGAACGTCATTTGCAGGCGGTTGGTTTGACTGTTATTAAACAGCAAGAGGAATTAAATGAATTGAGGCATTTTAAGACTGTAGCCCAAAGGGTAATTTATATTTAATTTTTGTGGACTTGATAAAATTAAAGATGGTAATGTGTTTTTTTTTTTTTTGGTAGGATTTAGAAAAAAGTTTTGCCGCCCAAAAAAATTTACTGCAGCAACAGCAAGAAGTAGAAGCGGAGTATGCGGAGTTGCAAGAATTTTTACAAGCTGAGAAGTCGGCGTTGTCGGAGTCCTTGCATGATAATGAGTTGGAGGTAAGTGGAGGGAGATGTTCTTTAATTTTTGGTTTTTGGGCGAAATTAATTATTTTTTTTTTTGTATTTTATAGATTGATAGGCTGAGGATGGAAGTTGCGGAGAAAAGTTCTCTTCTTGATCAACAGCAAGCTGAGTGTAAACATTTAGTCCGGATTTGTGAACAGAGAAGGTGCGAGAGTATAAAATTAAAGAAATTTTGTAAAGAAGGAAAAATTGTGAAGAAATTCCGCTAAGCTGGAAAATTTTCATGGGTTGAATAATTTTAAGAGAATCGTAGAGATGTTTAAAAAATTTTTGCTAGAAATTTAAGAAAAGTTCCTTAAACTGAAATTGAGCTGGAACTGATTTTAGAAGGATTTAGTGAACTGATAAATTTTAGAATTTCTTAAACTGAAAAGTTTTAAAAAATTTCCTTAAACTAAAATAAAATTTGGAATCCTAGAAAATTTTCTCAACCCTGAAAAGTTTAAGGACAAATTCTTGAACTAAAAAGTTCCAGAAAAATTTCTTGAACTTTAATATTTTATGAGCAAAGAACTTTCAAAAAGAATTTCTAAACTAAAAAACATAAAAAAAAAATTTTCAAAAAATTCCGAAAAAACTTTTTTTAATTATGAAAATTTAAAAGAAAAGATCTTTTTTAGCTAGTCAAAGCATTAATGAAGAAATTTAAAAAAATAAAACATTGAAAATAAATTATCTTAATTAATCGGAGAAAAATTTCATAAAAAAAAAAGGTTGAACCCAAATTTTAGAAAAAACTAATTTTTCATGTCCGAAGCCATGCCCAACAATCTTGTATACTCATTACTAATAAATTTATGTATTTTTTTAGGCAAGAAATCTTATCACTAGAAGCCAAATTAGCAGGATTAGAGCAACGCAGCCGCGACGTCCTACTACAACAAGGAGCAGCCGTCTCCGGCGCTGCTGTCGCTTTATCCGGCCTCGGAACAAGACTTGATAGTTTAGTAGAACAATTAGCAGCATCCTACAACGTTTCGGAAAAAGATCTCGAGGTACATCGAGTTGAATATGTCATCCCTGTCAATTCCAGTTAAAATTAGCTTTAAAAAAATCAGTAGCGACGCCAAAACATTTTCTGAGGAGCCAAAGCAACTCAAAGTATTTAAAACAATCCTTTGGCATCGCTACTGAATAGAACTCCGCACTGTAATTTATAAAAACTTTTAAAAAAATGTTGTTGATAGCCATTTAGTCGTGCACTGTATGTAAACTTGTATTTTTTTGTAATTTGAGGTCATTGTGCAAAGATTTGTTTTTTAGAAAAATGATTTAAACTAGACCAAGCCTACATGAAAAAAAGTGTTTTTTATCTCAGGGCTAAAAGTTAAAAGTATAGAATTAGCTGATGAGTTTTTATTTTCAATACCTAATATTTCTTTCTTTCTTTTGATAAGATATAATTATTGAGTTCATCACGCACAAAAATGCCTTAATACAAAACGATTGAATTTCTGTATATTGAATATAAAAAACCGTTTATTAATAATTATGTGAGAAATAATAGTTGTAGTTTAATTTTTGCCGGCACAGTTTTTTTTTTTATAAAAAGGAATGATAATTATTTGTATTTATTAGGGTAGATAAGAAAGAAGACGGGTATTAATTTATTAAAATAATTTTAAGAGGTTGGCCTAATGAGTTTTTGAGGTGGGATAGTTTTTTTTTTGGAAATAATTTATGTTAAGTGTGTCTGATGAGAATTTAAGTTACAATTTTGTAAAATGATACGAAAAGTGGTCCGAATTTATTTATTTGGAATGAAAAATTTTAGGAAAATTATTTTTGAAAATGAAAATGAAGAAAGCTTTGACAAGAAGACAGTGAAAAAATTAATCATGAGATTTTGTAAAAACTAGCTCGACAAGAAAAATTTTAACTAAACGTATTGGACAAGAGCAGTGTTAACTGAATTTGCTCGAAAAGAAAAATTTTAATTGATTGCTTGACAAGAAAAATTTTAACTCAATTGCTTGACAAGAAAAATTTTAACTCCATTGCTCGACAAGAAAAATTTTAACTCAATTGCTTGACAAGAAAAATTTATATTGAATTTGCTTGACAGGAAAAATTATGAAAAATCTTGTTTAAATTATAAATATGGAAAAATAATTTTTGTGTGAAAAATATTTTCAGGACAATTTCGCAAATGTAATTTTTTATATAATTAGGAGAAAAAAAAACAATTTTTTAGCCACATTAAAATCAAAAAAATTTTCAAACAAGGTTTATATTTGAAAGGCAAAGTATTAATTTCAAGTTCTTGATAAAAAATATTGATAAGCCTAAGTTTTAAAACTAAAATATTTTTACAATCTTTAAAGACTGAAAAAAACTGACATTTTTTAGAATTTTTACTAATTTCGTATGGGAAATATTTTTTACTATCAGATAATATAACTTAGATTGTCTTATACTTTTTTAAAAATCTAAATTAAATTAAAAATTCTATGTCACACTTATTTTTCTGATGTTACAAACCGATATTTTTTTTAAAAAAATGTGTGGGTAAGTAATAATCATTATTAAGCGTGTAATTGTTGTGTTCTCAATATTTTTTGTTTGCTTTCTTTTATAAAAGGTCAAAAAATTCTAATTATTCATCGGCCTAAAGCGCTTGTTTTGTAAATGTAAAAAAAAATTCATTTATTCTGTGAATTGTGTCTGTGCTGTAGTTAGATGGCTATCAACAACATTTTTTGATTTCTTTTGTTGTGGAATGCGATAAAATTTTTAATTTTTTTATGAGTAATTGTATTTTTTTTAATTTTTCAGGATGTTATTTATCATAACGAAGCCTACAGCCATAGTCAAAGCGAAGATAATTCTCCAGACTATCCGATTTCTCCAGTTCCGGCCATTGGAGATTTACACTCGTCCCCGAAACGAGGAGCTTCGTTTTTAAACGCGATATTAGGAGCGATTAAAAACGCAACGCAATCGCCATTCGCTTCTGGGAAAAAGAGCCCGTTAGGCCAAACAGGTGTGTTTTTAATTTTTGAATAGTGAGTTTTTTGGAGACTTAAATAGCTAAGAAATCGCTAAGCAAGAATTTTGGTTGCCTAGGCGTCGCTAGTGTTGTTGCTGAGTCATTTTTTCCATTTTTATTTCAGATCAAAACGATTCTTTTGGTTTGCTGGACACGGACGAACCTTGCTTCGCACTTGAAACCGTCGCTGAGGAAGATCCTTTGCTCTTGCCCGATTACACTGAAGACGAAAGCAGCGAGCCTATCACTCTAACTTCACCTCCGGAGCACAAGAGCACTCCAAACAAATTATGCCATAGCGATTCGTTGCAAAATTTATCAGCGGCGATATTAGCCAGACAGCAAATCGAGAAAAATGAAAGGACCAAATCTCCTGAATCCGCCATTCCCATCGAGGTTAACACACTCGTCGACCAAGTCATCGACGTCGATAATTTAGTTACGAAATTACTTAAAGTTTTGAGGATAGTTCAAATGGAAAATGACGCTTGCGTTGATCAACTTCACGATCAAAGGTTGGTAGAGAAAAATCTAAAAAATCGTGGCTAGAAATTATTATTAATTTTTTTTTTTTAATTTTTCAGAGTGGATTTGGCTGAAAAACTTCAACAAGAGCAATTATATCGAATGAGGACTGAAGATAATCTACAAAGGCTTCAACATGAATTGAAAGAAGCGAGGGCACAACTCACAGCACGAATCGCTCAGTTAGAAGAAGCTAAATCGTTAATCACTGAAAATTGGCGAAATTCATCAGCTGAAAGCCAACGTCAATACGCTACAATTGATAACGCTTTAGAGGTAAATTTAATTTTCTATTTTAATTTACTTTTAAAACACACATTTAATTAAATTTATCTTTTTTTTTTTTTGCAGACTTTAAGTTCCATCCAAGACGTAGTCAACCAATTCCCACCTTTAGCCAAACTTCAACAAGACTTAGAAGAATGCAATTTCCGTACTGCATCCGGCGATGATCTCAATGCTAATTCAAACAACGGAAACATCGAAAATATTGATAATTCTGTTATTAATGATGTTAAACATAATGGAACTGTTTTAACAACAGCCATTTGATGGTCAAATCAATGTCGTTACAGCAATAATTAATTTGAGGCACTTTAGAATCGAAAAATTTTGTTATTTTAATCTTCTTAAATTCTGTCATTTTATCAAATTACGTGCCATGTAATGGCTTTTTTTTAAAATCAAGAATGTTTTTAGTCGCTTAAAAAATTCAGGCCAGCAGAAAAGCCCCTAATCACAAAATGTTTAATGAAAGTTTAGACAATTTTGAATTAGAAGTTTTGAAATCGACTAGAATCCCTAAATAATGTATCATAATTAAGTTTAGGGGTTTTGAAATAGACTATTTATTAAAATAGTTTATTCCAAATTCAAAACATCTAAAATTTAAAAATTAGGCGTTCTGTACCGATAAAAATCAGACGTTTTGAACATCCGAAAATTAGGCGTTCTGAACATTTAAGAATTTGGGGGTTTTGAACATCCAAAAATGAGGTGTTCTGAACATCTAGAAATTAGAGGTTTTGAACCCCTAAAAAAAATCTCATTAGTATTGCTTATTTCAAAATTTTTAATTCCAAAACGTCTAAATTCCCAATAGGAGTTGGTTTTGTGATTATGGGCTTTGCTGCAACCCCACAAAATCGATATTGTAATTTTTAGTTTTTTCAAAAATTACGTTTTATCGTTTTTATTTTAAAATTAAGAAATCCTATAAAATGGGCCTAATTTATTTTTTTTAATTTATCTACAGTCGAAAGTGTCATTTTATTGTCTTATTCTTTCAATTTGCCGCACTATTATTTATTTTTCTTAGCTTGTATAATCGTATTTTTTAATTTTTTTTTGTTAATCAGTGTTATTATTTTAGTTAATTTTACTGTAGTATGAGAAAAAATTAAATAAAGTCAATAAATTAAAAATTTGAAGTTGGATTAATTCAAAATTTCCTTTTACCTCCTTATATCCTACAGTCGACCTTTTTACTTTTTGACAAAGTTCCCATGAAAATTTTGGGATGATCTTTGCGCCAATCGATACAGGACGTCGAGATCCATCGTATAGGACCAAAAAAGCTCTCTAAAGTTCCCGTTTAAAAAGTTCATACTATTAAAACTGGATTTTTAAATTTTGGCTTAAAATGGATTTTAGGGATTTTAAATTAGAGAGCTTTTTAAGGAGCTTCTGACCTTAATCGATAGAGCTTACTGCCCTCAATCGAATGCTGCACGAAAAACCCCGAAATTCCTGCAAAAAATGCGAAAAAGCGATTTTTAAATTTTTTTCTGTGTGACTTGTATGAAATTTTATTCGAAAAAACGTAACGTGAAAATTTCACTTTTTAAAAAAAAAAGGGTTTTGGAAAATCGCGTTTTTTAAGCAGTTCCCGTGGGATTTCCGGGACTTTTACTGCATGGTCTGATAGAGGACATCCAGGGCTATCGTTTGAGACCACAAGCTCCCAAAAGCTCCTTCAAATAACGGAGATTTTAATCAATTTCGAAAAAAGTGACTTTTTTGGGTTTTCCTTCCGTATGAGATGGGGAAAGCTCGGGAAAGCTCCAAGCCTGGATTTTTGGATTCCTAAGGTCCTAACCAAAATCTATATATTTTTGTATTAAAACTTTTTGTAAAACAGCTCTAAAACGCACCGTTCTCGAGATATTTGCGGTTTTAGGTTGGAGTAAATTTTCGTGGGGAAAAATGGATTTTTGGCTACAAACTGTGTTTGCGGCAGTTCCCGTAGGAATTTCGGGAATCTGATTGCAGCACTGGATAGAGGACGTCGAGATCTATCATTTAAGACCAAGAAAGCTCCCCAAAGTCCCCGATTAAAAGCCCATTTCATGAAATCCGGATAATTTAATTTTGGCCCAAAATGGCCGCTTTAAGCCAACTTTTGGGCTTATTCCGGATTTTTTTTGGTGTTTTTCGAAATTTTAGGCCAAACTATACCCATTTAGCCGGTTTCCGCCATTTTCAAAATAAGCCTTCTGAAGGCCAATTTTCGATTTTCGACTATTTTAGAAAATGGCGGAAACCGGCTAAATGGGTATAGTTTGGCCTAAAATTTCGAAAAAACCCAAAAAAATCCGGATGAAGCCCAAAATAGGCCTTTCATAAGCCATTTTTGGGCTTATTTCGGGCTTAATCCGGAATTTTTTGGCTTTTTTCGTGTTTTCAGCACCATCTAAACCCATTTAGCCGGTTTCCGCCATTTTTAAATTTTCGTCGAAAATCGAAAAAAAGGAAAGACTATAGTCTTTCATGTTTTTTGAACTTTTTCATCGACCTTTCCGGATTTCGGCAAAAACCGGTGGAATCGGTCCCTTGGGTCTAAACAAATGGCGGAACCCCAAAAAAGCCCCCAAAAGTTGGCTTAAAGCGGCCATTTTGGGCCAAAATTAAATTATCCGGATTTCATGAAATGGGCTTTTAATCGGGGACTTTGGGGAGCTTTCTTGGTCTTAAATGATAGATCTCGACGTCCTCTATCCAGTGCTGCAATCAGATTCCCGAAATTCCTACGGGAACTGCCGCAAACACAGTTTGTAGCCAAAAATCCATTTTTCCCCACGAAAATTTACTCCAACCTAAAACCGCAAATATCTCGAGAACGGTGCGTTTTAGAGCTGTTTTACAAAAAGTTTTAATACAAAAATATATAGATTTTGGTTAGGACCTTAGGAATCCAAAAATCCAGGCTTGGAGCTTTCCCGAGCTTTCCCCATCTCATACGGAAGGAAAACCCAAAAAAGTCACTTTTTTCGAAATTGATTAAAATCTCCGTTATTTGAAGGAGCTTTTGGGAGCTTGTGGTCTCAAACGATAGCCCTGGATGTCCTCTATCAGACCATGCAGTAAAAGTCCCGGAAATCCCACGGGAACTGCTTAAAAAACGCGATTTTCCAAAACCCTTTTTTTTTAAAAAAGTGAAATTTTCACGTTACGTTTTTTCGAATAAAATTTCATACAAGTCACACAGAAAAAAATTTAAAAATCGCTTTTTCGCATTTTTTGCAGGAATTTCGGGGTTTTTCGTGCAGCATTCGATTGAGGGCAGTAAGCTCTATCGATTAAGGTCAGAAGCTCCTGAAAAAGCTCCCATAATTAAAATACCGTATTTCTAGAGGGGCAGATCGTCCAGTTATTAAATGTTTAGGGGCGTACTCACCTCCTAACAAGGTTAACTAAATATACAAGAATTTCCGGGATAGTAAAAACTGAAAGCCAGAAATAGGAACAATGTAAAAAAATACATGGAACCATTGAAGGAAATAGAAGACTTTCTCAAAATCTCCATGTGATCACAACACCATAATAAATATACCATTCATTATACGCTTAATAATTAGTTATATTAATATATACTGCATTTAAATAAATTGTAGTCAATTAATGTAAAAATTACGAAAGATACAGTCTATGATAATCATTAGCTCCAAATGCAGCATTACATTTCGGACACTTCCTCTGCCTTGTTTCATATCTCGTCCTAAGACAATCCCAACAAAAAACATGAAAACATTTACTAAGTACAGCATCTTTTCTTTTAACTTTACACGACGAACACGTTAACGTTTCCTTATATTCCCTTATTTCCTCCATCATAACTTCATCTAACGTCCCAGCCAATTCAATCTTTTTAATCCTCTCTGCTTTCCGCCTTAACTGCGCCATTTCCTCCTGCAATCTTCTAGTTTTATAAGCCTCCGCTTCTAAAGCGCTCGTTTTTTCCGCGACAACCTGCTGAGCTTCCTTCATTTGAGCGTGATATTTTTCTAAATGAAGTTTTAAATCCGCAGCGGATTGCGCGCTTTCAATCGCTTTTCTTTTATGCATTTCCATGGCTTGTTGCCTCACGCTTAATTCCTTCTCAGCCGTAGCTAACGCATTTTGTAAAATTCTTTCTTTTTCTTCTAATTTTCTAACGACGACATTCGTTGCTTCTACCTGAGTTGTTAAAGTAATCACTTGCTCCTTCAAAACTTCTTTTTCCTCCCGAGATAATTTATGCAATTGATTTGATTTAATTCTTTCCGTCATTAATTTAAAATTAGCATCGTCCTTTTCTCTCAGCTGCTGAATCAATCTCGAGTTTTGTTCTTGCATGTCTTCAAAAGCTTGCCCGGTCACCTCCATTTCGTTTAATAAAGCTTCTTCTTCAAACGGTCTCATAAGATGAAAATTACTGTGCCCAGTCCAACTTCCGTCCGCTTGCTTTTGAGTCGCGACTTGTTTCTGCAATTGATACGCTTGCTCTTCTAATTGTTTAATTTTCCTAATCGCATCTTCCTCCGCTAATTTTTTGCGATCCTCTCTTTTACTCTCTTGAATTTTTTTCAATTGTTGTCTTAAATCTTCTAATTCCGCTCGGGTTTTCTTTTCGGCAGCCATTAATTGGACTTTATCGCGTTGTTCTTTGCTGACGCCTTTATACATGTCCAGGAGGAGTTTCATTTCCTTTTGTTCATTCAATGCTTTTTTTAATTGAGCTTTTAGGTCGCGGACTAATTCGGAGTCAGGCATTTTGGCTCTTTGGTGAGGGGTGCCAGGAGGATGATGTTCTTTCGCTTCCGGTTTGACTCCTGGTGCGGGGCTGGCGGCTGCTCCTTCTTTTTTGATTTCTTTCTCGGGTTTTTTGGCGTCGGCTGGTTTTTCTTTCTTGCAAGTTGGAGACGTGAGAGCTTGTTTTTCCTTATCGGCTTCTGACAACGGTTCCTCAGACTGAAAAAAAAATGACATAATTAGAATTTTTTAAGCGAATACAATTGCTAGGCGGCCATTTTGGATGCTATGAAATTGCGAGGGAGACATTTTGGTCGCTAGGGAGCGCTAAGCAAATTAATTGGCAAAAAAAATACCTCTGCTGTTTCCTCCACCGGTTCCTGTTTAATAGCTTCCTGTTCTTCTTTCACAACTTCACACGGTGGCGATGATTCTTCCTGTTTCGGGGGCTCCTCTTTAACTTCGGCTTTAACTTCCGCTTGTCCTCTTCTACTCTGCAATTCTTCTATTTGTTTCTTCAGCTAATTAAACAAAAAAAAATTTTAATCACTTCATCGAATAAATTTTTTTAAATTAAATTTGATTAAATTTACCTTGGGTATTTCACTATTAGCTTCTTTATACTTCCTCTTGTATCTGTGAACTTCCCCTTTCAGTTGTTGATTATGATTCTGAAGAGAAGTTATTAAATGCCTCATTTCTCGGTTGATTGGCCCTGTTTGCTCGTTCGCAGCTAAATTCTGTTCAAACTCTATCCTAAGCATTTCATATTCTTTCCTTGTTTGAGCTAAAGCGTCTTCTAATACGATTACCTCGGAGCGTAATTTTTTTTGATTAACTAATTCATCACTCTGCAAAAAAAAAATATAAAATTAATAAAACGAAACGAGTTTGCCAAAGAAAAATTTCTGAACAAAAAATTATCAAAACAAGTCGCCAAAAAAATGTTTAGGCACAAAATATATTTTACAATGTTTCCTAATCGAAAAATGTTTGTGGGAACTCGCCAAAAGCCTGTATAATTTTTTTTCCCCAAAAGTTCAAAAATTTTTCTATGACGATTTTCGGCCAGATTTTTTTTTTTAAATTCGCCTTGTTTGAAGTAACAACAGCCGCTTCGGTCTCAACTTACTTCCATAATTTCAATTTGGCGAAGATGATTATTTTTAGAATTATGAAGAGCATGACGAGTTTCCTCTAGCTGAGTTTTCAACTGCATACATTCATTATAAAGGACTGAGAATTGTGATTGCAGACATTTGTACTCTGTCGTTTCCACCACAACCGATTCAGGTAATTGTCGAATATCCATTTTCAATTTTTCAACTTCCTTAAGCGTTTCCCGGTGTTGCTGATGTAATTTATCCAGTTCTTGTAGTCGATTATTAGCCAATTCACGTTGTTCTTCTAAATCCTTTTGAAGCTCCTCCAACTAAAAAAAAAAAAAAATATTTTAATTTCTTTTTTTTGCTATGGCCAACAAAAAAATTTTTTTTGGTTACTTTTTTCTGCGAAACACTCGTCGTCACGACCGGTTTCCCCTTTTCTGGCCCTTTTTCCTCCGTTTGCATTTGTTTGTACGTTTTAATTTTTTCAACGGCTTCTGCTAATGCATTTTCTAATTTATCATTCCTCGCTGTAACTTTCCTAACTTCATATTGTAGATCATCAATTTGGTTTCTTAATTCGGCGGCTTCTGTATCTTTTCCATTGACGAGATCTTGAAGTTCCATCAACTACAACCAAATTTTTTTAAAATTATAATTTGAAATTGATTTTATTTTCAAAAAAAATATTTTTAGCCAAACTTACTTTTAACGACATCGTGTGATATTTTTCATGAAGAGATGTATTCAACGTATGAAGATTTCTATTTTCAGCTTGAAGATCAATATTGGCTTGTCTAATTGTTTCGTCCATGTTTGGTTTTTCGTCTAAAAAAATTTAAAAATAAAAATTAGGGTCGACTTAATTAAAAAAAATTTTAACATTTAAAAAAACGAAAATTTTTTTCTGCACAATCATGCAACGAAAAAAAAAAATTTAATAGAAGAGATTTAAAAAAAAAGAATGGATTCGTAAGATTCAAAATTAATTTCAAATTGCAGTTGAGGAAGATTTTAACAACGAGCAACAAATTAACAATTTCTAAACATTTCTGTCATTACAAAAGGTTTTCTCTGGGAAAAACCATGCAAAATAATAAAAATAATGTTAATCCAATGCTTTGAAATACCTTTATAATAAAAATGCTAAGCCTTCATGATTCATTTAAAAAAAAATTAAAGTGCAAAACAAAAAAAATTGTGCTCCATGAATTTAAACGTGAATATACCTCCCAAAAAATTCAATGATTTATTAAACTGACCTTGCTTGCTAGTTAGTAAAAGCTATTGTTCATATGAAAGCAGAAATTCCAAAAGCGTTATTTCTAAATTACAAGTGAAAGGTTAAACTCATATTGTTTTTAATATTTTAACCTTTCATGCCACATCACCCCTAATTAATGTTTCAAAGCATTGGATATAAAACAAAAGCATACATTCTTCGGGACAGGATTGAAGAAGATTCCACAAATGACCTCCGTCTAATTCTCCCTTGAGTGCCAGCGTAATTTTCTCATTTCTCTGCATGAGCCTGTCGAATGCTTGAATCACCTTTGCAACTGCTCTCTTTGATACCTGAACTCTATTAGCTAATTTATCATCTAACTCTTCTTTATCCCATGTTGATAACTGCATAAGGAATGATGTAGTTGCTTCGTTTTCATCTAATCGAAAAAAAAAAATCAGCATTATATTTTTGTTGTCAATTAAATGTAAAAAAATTTTGATACTCACTTCTATTTTCAGATTCATCAGCTGTTTCAGCATCGAATCGTTGTAAAAGAACCCTGATATCTTCATTTAATTGATTCCAATATCTGTTAACAACATTAAGCACAGCATCGTCCTGCGTCTGACGCTTTTCAAGCTGTTCAATTCTTTGTCGAAGCTCCGCTTCTATTCTCTGCCTTTGTTCTAACCTCTGAGTTAATTTCCTATTTTGAAATTGTAATACTTTTATATCTAGCTCTTCCAGTAATGAAATTGGTCCGATTTGAATGGGTTCGAATTGTACTCGTTTGATAGGCGGTTGACCGCTTGGATTTCCGTCCTCAGCTGGGCGTTTACTTGACGAAGCCATTTTGAAAATGCCTAATTCCGCTATTAATTTAATTAAAAAAACAAGGAACTATTTAATTTGAATAATATTGTGAAATATCTACTGTTTATTAGATTGCCCCGGCATTTTATACGTAATGAATTGACACACAAACTTTAACGACGCCATTTTGAAAATAGAAGGGCAACGTTGCCAACTTTATTTATCGACTTCCGGTTGATTTTGATTATTTCCGTTTTTCGGGGCCTTATTTATATTTTAAAAAATATATTTTGGACGAATTTTGTTTTTAAATTTAGTAAAACTGATAATATAAATGTATTTTTAGCATAATTTCATTGCAGGATGCCAAAAGATTTAGCATCGAAACCTTTGGTTGCATTACCGCCTCCACCAGCTCGATTTACGTTACAAGAATGGCATCTTCATAACAGACAACGGTTTCGGTTAACCGAAGATCAAAATCTTCTCTCTGAGAGAATACTTGAAGAAAGTGAAAGGGTTAAAGATAATATCAAGGAAGTATTAGATTATAATAAGGAATCGACTGAAATGCGGATGAAGGAAAAAATAAACGATATTGAGTTCGTTAAAAATGAAATTGAAAGATCAAGGATGATAATACAAGTTGAGATGGAAGCGTTGGGTGCTTATAAGGAAAGAATACAAGATGCACTGCAATCGCTTAGAAATGTAGGGAAAACAAGAACTCAGAAATGTTGCATATTGAGGTTAGTTGCATTATTTTTTTTTTAAATAACAAACAAAAACCTTATTTACATTTTTTATTTCAGAGAAGGAAGATTAGGTATTGATTTGGTTCAAGATGAAGTTGAAAAAGAACTAAGAAAAGAAATAAAAACAATAGAAGGTGCAGAAATGATATATCAAAGAACATTAGAGCAAGTTCAAGAAATGATGAGAGAATTACGTTCTGCTCTTTATTTGCTAAACAGAGATTTAGAAGATAAACTTAGGGTTTTGTCGATTGAGAAAGATTGCTTGAATTTGAGAGTTACAAATTTAAATTTGAGTGTTTATGAAGGGACAACTCCATTGGATGCTTCGTAAGTTTTCAAAAATCAAATTCTGAAATCAGTTTTATTAGCTAATGAATAATTTTCTTAGAAATATAGCTTTTCATGAATGGCAAAATTACACCGAAGATGTAATTGTCAAAGGATTTAAAAATGTAAACAATGCAAGAAACTTTAGAAGCGCTGTTGATAGATTATTGAAAGAAGTCGTTGACGACTTGAAAACTCAATATAATTCTGTTAATGAGGCATTTCATAGAAGGATTGAAGAACAAAAAGAAGCTAAGACAAGATTTGAAATGCAACTTTTTGAGGTTAATCGTCAAGTAAATGAAATGACAAGAAATATTACGGAATTGGAGAAAGCAATTGCTGATAAGGAAGGATATTTAGCTTTGGCTCATACTCGGCTTGGGAAACGTGCACATCGACCGCAGGTTGAGTTGGTCAGAGATGAAGTTGAAACCAGATTGGTGAATGAGGTGGTGCAAATTCAAAATATGGTCCAACAACTCCAGCATATGCTAGCAGAGGTATGTTCCTCTCAAAATGAAAATAGTCATAAAAATTTTAAGTAATTATTTCTTTTTTGTTTATCTTTTCAGTCTCAAGCTAATTTAAGATATTTATTAAAAAGTCAGATCCAGTTGCAAGAAGATATAAACATCAAAATCAACAGTCTTAAAATTGATGAAGTGGACTGTATGACGCTTCGGCAAGGAATTGAGTATAGTGCTTTTTAATTGAAAAGAAATATATGGAATCGTTCTTTTTCTAACTTAATTAAGATATTTAAAGAATATTTCGTCTAAATATTCGATTATTAACAGGTTTTAACAGGTAAACACGATGTGACTGTGCAAAGGCCAAAAGTAAATATAGTTGCATATTTACTTATACCTTTTTTGCATTAAGTATTAGTTTTAAGTTCCTCTTCTTTACTTTCTTTCTCTTTACTAGGGAATATGTTATAAGATTACTGATTTAGGACAAGGACACAGAATTTTGGCTACATGAACATGAGAAATGTTCCCAGAAAGGGGAGAACCCCCTTTAGGCCTTCGGGTCACAAATCTTGTTTAGGGAAAGGGGAGGATTTTAATGGGTTTGTATATGCCTCTTCATCGACCATTTCATTGAAGGGGGAAGAGTTCCCATTATTATTATTAGGCGCGAAAAACTCTAATGATGGACAGCGTTTACACCTCCTGGGTGTCCAATGGAAGCTGAACGCAAATAAATCGAACAAAAATAAATATTAATTGTTGGATTCGATTTTCCTAATTGAAGGAAGTAAATCTGTAACCACTCATGCGTTATCTCATCCCCGTTGCGTACGTCGCCACGGGAACGTAAACACTCTCTCTTAAAACTTCCCTCATTTTTAAACAAAGTTCGAGTTTTTCATTACTTTCCAATTTTCGCCATGGATAATTCGGAAATGCAACGCAAGTGCTGGCTGAAAGAAATCACTCGACCGATGAGGTCTACAATGAGCGAGTGGTACCTTCATAACAAAGAACAATATCAAATGGCTCAAAACAACAGCAAACAAGCAGAGCAAGTATTAGAGGAAAGTATGAAAATGAAAGACGGAGTCATGGAATTAATCGAACGGAATAAAAAAGAGACGGAAATGCGACTAATGGAAAGAATAGCTGATATCCAATTCGCGAAAGATGAACTGGAAAACGCTAGAAAAGACGTTCAGGTAGAATTGGAAGCCATGGTATTGTTTAAAGAAAGAATTCAAGATGGGATTAGGTCCGTTGGGAAAAACGCGCTTTGTATCGTTGGGAAATGCATCGTTTTCAGAGAAGGTCGACAGGGGATTGATTTAAGCCATGATGATGTCGAGAAGGAATTATTAAGAGAACAGAAAAAAATTGAAGGAGCTGACGAGTTGCTCAATAAAAGTTTAGAGCAAGCTTTGGAGATAATGCGAGAACTACGAGCTATTTTATACCTTTTAAATAGAGATCTTCAGGATAAAATTAAAGTTTTATCAATAGAATCTGATTGTCTGCATTTGAAAGAAACAAATCTTGATATTGGAACTTACCATGGTCCTGGACCGTTGGATGCAGCGTAAGTAGAATAAATTAGCCCAGCTAAAGTCCCAGACATATTTCCTGAAATAAAAAAAAATATTTATTTTAGAAATATAACTACAAAAGAATGGGCTCATTTTTCTGAGAATTCAATCAAGACGAGTAAGAAAAAAATTGACAGTGCAAGGATGTTCCGAGCTTACATTGATAATCTGCTTAAAGAAATCGTTCAAGATTTAATAACTCAGTATAATATAACTAATGAAGCATTCTTCAGGAGAATCCAAGAAGTTAAAGAAGCTAAAATTGAACTTCAAAAACAATATTATGAGGTTTCGAAACAGGTTAATGATATGACAAGAAACATAACAGAGTTAGAAGAAGCAATTGATGAGAAGGAAGGGTTTTTAGCATTAGCACAAACAAGATTAACTAAAAGAGCTCATAGACCAGGAGTTGAACTTGTAAGAGATGAAGTTGAAACCAGATTGGTGAACGAAGTTGTGGAAATTAAACAAATGGTAGCACAACTTCAACATATGTATTCAGAGGTAAATATATTTCAATTGTCACTCATTTTTTTTCAAGTAAATATGCAAATGCATTTTTATTAACAGGCTCAAGCTGCTTTGAGGAGGCTTATGAAAGCTCAGGTCCAGCTAGAAGAGGATATTAATATAAAAACGAATAGCTTGAAAATTGATGAAGTAGACTGCATGACTATTAGACAAGGCATTGATTATCATTCTTTTTAAGCAGTAACAAGTATTAAAATTTATGGATGTTATTGTATTTGTGAGTTTCGAGTCCTACGAAGTATATTTTCTTACCTGAAGTCACCATTTTATAACAGATTTTTAATAAAATTAAGGAATGCGTATAATGTAAGTTTTCAAAATTTCGTTAAAAACATCACGTGACTGATAAAGGGCCCTAAAAATTATTTTCCTTCTGCTTTATGTTGATGGAGGAAAACTTTTAAAAATTTTTAAAAATGTTCTACTATATGAAGTAGGATTGAAAATGTCATGAGTTGTTAATGTGTTTGCTATAATTGATTTTTTATTAAAGACAATAAAGCAGGGTTATCCTATCATTACAATGGTTCATTTTACGTCTCGCTTATGCAATCAAATATCTACCGGCCGTCAGCTTTACAAGCACTTGCTAAAGGAATGTCGCCGGTTACCATCAGCAGCATCTCAGCATTACAAACATTCTATTAAACAGGTAAGTTTGAAATGAGTTGCTTTTTGAAGGCTTAGACATTAACTGTAATTTTTTGTTTTAGAGTTATAAGCAACATGCAGATGAGTCAAATCCAGAGAGGATAAAAGAAATAATTGATAGAGCATTAGAAGATGCAGCGTGGGTTGTTGAAAAATATAATAAGAGTGCTAATAAGGCTTGAATTCTACAGGAAGACTGATAAAGGATTCACAATGCTTGAATGTAGTTGATTTTAGAATTGGTATTCTAATGTGTGATATTAACTAGAATTTTTTTTGTAGGAGTTTAAGGAGATACGTCTGAATTTTTTGTTGAATTTAAATAAGCTGTCGGAGATGTATGATTAATAAAAAAGTGTCTGTTAAAAATTAAAAAAAAAGCTTTGAAAGATAAGTCTGTGTTTCATTTTATTACAGTGTGAGGGACCTGCAATAATTACAATTGTTTGAAGCAGTTTTTTTGGTCAATCTTTTGTTGAGATCAGATTTCTTTGGAACTTTCTGAGTTTCTAAGAATTATCCTATGAAAGCTATTACTGTTACTTACCAACAAAGTAAACTCGGTTGCTTTATGGATGGACGATGGACGCTGCCACAGCATTGAAGCTTTCGAAGTTGGTGTCACTTTCATGCAATTCCATAACCAAAAGAGGTTAAATTTTTTTAACAAATAATAATTCGAAAATAAAAAATTACTGCTCCAGTTTTTATTATACTAAAGCTGCGCTTTTTGTATCTGTTTTTAAACACGTTCCCACTTGTCCGTGTCTCCTTTAAATTTAAGATTTCAACACTATACCGGTGCTCTTCAAAAAAAATCTTGATTTCGGCGAACGCCATCTTGAAAAACTTGAATGAATAGAAATCCTTTTCAACTAACCAGTGATTTTTGCCTAAACAAAAAACTGAATTAACTGAAAAGTAATAAAATTTCTTCCGAAATTAGAAGTTTTCATCATGTTCCTTACCTTCCTCAACCAAGTAAGGTTAGCTGCCATGGCGATTTTTCGCAATATGAATGTAGAAAAATTGCACGAGCTCAAGGGCCCTTGTTAATGCCTGAAATGCTTTTAACAATATTTAAACAGTAAAACTGGTTTAAAAAAGGAGCCTTAATAAAAGTTCCATGCACGTATTTATTAAAAAAACTGTAATAGTTTTAGTATTTATATTGTCTTAACAAGATTATAAAAATTATTTAGATGATACCAATCTTGTTGGCAACATCTAGGGCGTCATAGTCTCTTGCTAAACGTACATAGGCCTTCTTTCTCCCATCAGGCCTAATAAGTGTATTAACTTTAGACACATCAATATCGTACAGTTTTTTAACTGCAGCCTTGATGTGGTGCTTGTTTGCTTTTGTGTGTACAATGAAGACTAATGTATTATTATCTTCAATCTTTTTCATCGCTGCTTCACTTGTCAAAGGGAATTTGACAATATTAAATGCGTCCATTCTAAAGGAGAAAAAAAAAAATAGTAAAAATTGAAAACCTAACCTAATTTGATCTAGCTAACATTAAGCCTTGACTCTTACCTGTTTCTTTTAGGAACTGACTTCCTAGGATATTTTGGATTTCTAGGTGTTTTAAACGTTTTCGGTCTTCTGAAATGTACAGAAGTTCTAATCTTCCTATATCTTACTATATTAGTTCCCCTAACAATCTGAAATTTAGAAAAAAATATTTTATTGTAACATTCGATATTGATTGATAATTAATCAATTTTTTATTGCCTTACCTTCTTCTTAACCTTCAAGGCTTTTTGGACATCAGGCCTAATTACTTTGCCTCCCTTCTGTGATTTCGGAGCAACATCCCTCTTCGGCTTTTCAACCTTCTTCTTAGTTGGTTTGGCACCTGCTTTGGCTGCTCCCTTAGCAGCCTTAGATTTCAAGGCTGTAGCACCAGGTTTAGCAGAGGGCTTCTTAGCAGCTCCAGCTGCCTTCTTAGCTGCTGGTTTTGCAGCTTTGGCAGCCTTCGCAAGTTTCGCAGCTAAAATTAAAAAAAATTTCAAATTTTGTACATACATCTAACAAATTTAACTAATTGATAAACTTACCCTTAGCCTTGGCATCCTTAGAAAGTCCTGCTTTTTGTCCAGGTTTCGCTGCTGCAGCTTTAGGTGTCTTCGCTTTCTTAGCTGGTGGAGGAGCAGCAGATGTTGCTGCAGCTGAAGCTGGCTTCTTAGCTGCTTTAGGTGCAGGAGCTGGTGTTTTCGATGAACCAGGAGCTGGTCTCTTCTCTGCTTTCTTTTCTCCAGCTGGTTTCTTCTCCGCACCACCAGCAGGTGTTGTTGCTGGCCTCTTTTCTCCCTTGGCTGGTTTCTTCTCTCCTTTTCCCGCTTTATCTCCAGCTGGTTTCTTTTCAGCTTTCTTATCACCTGGTTTCTTATCTCCTGCTGCTTTCTTATCAGCTGAAGGTGGTTTCTTTTCAGTTGGAGCCTTCTTCTCTGCTGTTACCTTCTTTTCAGCCGCAGGCTTCTTTTCTCCAGCCTTCTTTTCAGCAGGTTTCTTTTCACCAGCTGGTTTCTTCTCGCCTGCTGATCCTGGTTTCTTCTCTGCTGCAGGTTTCTTTTCCCCAGCTGGTTTCTTCTCGGCGGGTTTCTTATCCCCAGCAGGCTTCTTGTCAGCTGATCCCGGTTTCTTCTCTCCTGCAGGTTTAGCAGCCGCAGGTTGAGGTTTTTTCTCTCCGGCGGGTTTAGCAGCAGCTGGCTGAGGCTTCTTCTCTCCAGCGGGTTTAGCAGCAGCAGGTTGAGGTTTCTTCTCGGCTGGTTTCTTTTCCCCCGCGGGCTTCTTTTCACCTGCTGAACCTGGTTTCTTTTCTGCGGCGGGTTTAGCAGCAGCTGGTTGCGGTTTTTTCTCTCCTGCAGGTTTGGCAGCACCAGCTGGCTGAGGTTTCTTCTCTCCAGCGGGTTTCGCAGAAGCAGGTTTTTTCTCTGCTGGCTTTTTTTCACCTTGAGGTTTTCCTGCAGAAGCAGGTTTATCACCTGGCTTCTTCCCTGGAAATTAGAAATTGAATTAGTATCCATAACACACAAGGGAATCGTAAAAATTAATTATTGTTATAATCGATCAGTGATTTACAAAAATTTCTCTTTCATCAATTTCAGAGAGATTCCCGTAAAAAATATCATCATTTCAGTAATAGAAAACTTCAGTAATAGTCGCAAGTTTTATTTGATTGTCCCTAACAACCCATGATCACATCCATTGACATAAACATCTTGCACAATATAAAATATATTTACTGTGCTGCTTCAGCGTTTAAAATAAATCAGCATTAATGCATTACTGAGATTTTTTAAAAAAAATCAAACCAAATTCAAAAATATTTCACAATAGACACTTTGACCTAACCCTACTTTGCTGCACATCTCGACGGTATCCTCAAGGCCTATTTTTTTTCCTAACCTACAACACGTATTTTTATACAGAAATAAACCCCCTTACCAGTCATTATTGCTTTCACATGTAATAATCCCACAAAAATATGAACGAAACCCGATATTTTATCATTCTACCTTATTAACCAGCATTTATTCAATATGCTTTCCCACAAATGGACAAACCAGGCGACCATGTGGCAACAAAGTTGCATATCACAAACTTTTGCTCTACAAAAACATAACTATCGCGTTGAAACTTAACATAAATTTATTCGAGCGACTACCCCAATTTAAGGAGAGTTATTTCCGACAAGTTTTTTCATCTAATAATAGTTAAAACATCATAAATACCTGATTTATCCGACTGACTCGGCTGAGGAGCCATTTTGATTCACACTTATGGGATGAAAGACCAACATCCGCCGCGTTTCAAAATTTAATCTTCAGGGCCCTTTCGGGGCCTTTTTTTAAATCCGCGCCATTGTTGCTATGGCAACCAAATTTAAAAACACTATATTTTAGTCAGTAGTTGTTGTATTTTTTATATTTTTTCACTGAAACAATAATCACAGTAGCTTTTTTCAATAATGTTAGGCTCACGTCAAAAAATATACAATATGCAGGAAGCAGAACCTGAAAAAAATTGTAAAATTGATGCATTCCCGAGGCCTTTTTCTCAGGATATGACACCTTACAAGCAAGTAGATTTCTCACCCAAAGTGAAATCTGCTTGTTATTCTTATTTGCCTTTAATGACTGGGATGAAAATTTGTAAAGTGATTGTATTAGGAGATATTAATGTGGGAAAAACTAGTCTGGTTAATAGGTTTTGTCATCAGATTTTTAATTATAATTACAAAGCGACTATTGGGGTTGATTTTGAAATGGAAAGGTTTGATATTTTGAAAGTACCGTTTAATTTACAAATGTAAGTATGAGAATTTTAATGAATAAGGTTCAGTAATAAAGGGCATTGATTCATTTTTTTTTTTATAGTTGGGATACTGCTGGTCAGGAACGTTTCAAATGTATTGCAGCTGCTTATTACAGAAGTGCTCATGGTAAATAAAAAAAAATGTATTATTCGTTGGGTTGATGAAAATATAAAAATATTTAATTTTGTAGCAATTGTGACAGTGTTTGATTTAGCCAGTACAAAGTCATTGCATCATTGTCCAGTATGGCTAAACGAAGCATTGGATTCAAATATTGAGGTTCCATTGAAATTTCTTGTTGGGACGAAAAAGGATCTCCTGGTAAATTAGCAAAAATTAAATTAATCATTTGAAGAACCAAATTACAAGAATAATTATAAATTTAGGTAAGCTCAGTTTATGCTGAGGTTGAAAAAAGAGCAGGTGAAACTGCAAAATTAATGGGAGCTGAATATTGGGCAGTGTCATCTCGGACAGGAGAAAACGTAAAAGATTTATTCTACAGAATTGCTGCTTTATCATTTGATCAGGTTGTTAAATATGAATTGGAATCAACTGATAATTTTAACGGATATAAACTTGGGCAAAGTTTAATAAGTAAGTTTGGAAAAATATCTTCTTGCCCATTCAGAAAAAAGAAGCATTGTAAAATTAATAAATTTTTTTGTTTTAGATATCTCAGCAAAGCAAAATCGTAGTCCAAGGAAAAAATTTAATTGTGAAGCTGGGCTACAGAAATGCAATCGCTGAACAATTTTCTTATGTACAAAAATAATGTCAAAAAATATTGAAGTCAATGCCAAAGCAAGACAAATAGTTCTAGTCCATTATTTTTATATTTAACAAGTTTTTGTTTTAAATCCAAGAATAAGTTATCAAATTATTTTTGCCTTCTGCTTTAAGCAAACTTCTACATTGCCTAGACATGCCCGGTCAGGGCAAGGCCGAAATCTAGCAGCAATTTTTTGGCCTCGACAAGAGTTTACTTCAAAATTGGAAATATGTCTCATTCACTTAGCAGAAGCCAAAATTAATTTCTTATGCCTGAATTTAAAAAAAACCAGACAAATTTATACTTATACTAATGACAATAATTTTTATAAATAAATATATTTCTAAATTTTTTTATAATTCTTGTAGATGTTATTAAACAAAACTCAACTTTTTAAGTCGAAGTCAAAAGCAACAGAGTGACGCTAAACAAATGTTCCCGTAACAAAATTTATAAAATCATATCGTACCTGAGTAGATTTCAATTTAAGCACATCACTCTTTTACAACATAATACTAAACATTATTTTTATTCTACTCAAAATCAGCAGCTCACTTTTGTTTTGTTCACCTAATTAACAATAAATTTCCTAGATATAATTTTTTACCAAAATGATGTCTTCGAACCTCAAATATTAAAAAAAAAAATACATGATTAACAATTTAATTTCATCGAATCTCAAAATTTTATATTTTCAATCGTTTTTTAAAAAAAATTAGGCCTAAATCCTTTTCTTGAAAGACATCTGGTAAATCTGAAAAAATTCTGTACAAAAATCTGAATATTTTTTTACTCAATCAGGACTAACAAGATAAAAAGTATGTTATGTACAAAATGATTTTTAAAAAATGTAAAATGCCCTGATACCTTCGAAATAAATAACGCGCTAAGATGAATAACTCAGCTCCAAACATCAGCGGAATATCTCTTCTGTGCTTCCATTTTCTTCATATAAGCCATTGCTTGTTGTTCGGTCATGTTTCCTTTTTCGATGATAACCTTGAGGACTATATCGTGTACATCCCTAGCCATAGACCGAGCATCACTAGCAAAAAAAAATTTTAAATATTAAATTCAAGGTTGAATATGACAACGCGAGTAATGTATCAATAGAAAATGATGTAATCACTTTTTTTTTATTTAATTTGATTCTTACCCGCATACGTATAGATGTCCGTTATTTTCTCCGACGACTTGCCAAATTTCATCCGCGTTTTGAGATAAAAGATGAGTTACGTAAACCTTTTGGGCTTGGTCTCTTGAAAAGGCAGCGTGCATTTTTAATGTACCCGAATTAACGTATTCCTCTAGTTCTTCTTGGTATAAAAAGTCTTCGGATTTCTTACGGCAACCGAAGTAAAGAATTGAGTCTCCGACTGGTTTACCTGGAATATAAATTTTTTATGACTACAGGTATCAAACTAGATTTTTCCCCCACATGTTAAAGACTTTAGGGTCTTTTAAGGGTGAAAATAAGGATTTTTTAGGGATTCGTTAAAATTATAAAATTAGTTAAAATCTTTTGGAACAGATGGTAAGAGAAAATTTTTGGAAAGTAACTATTATTTTTTTTGACAAAAATTTAAATTTTTTTTAAATCTTTTTGTTGTTGAACAAATTTCCTCAATTTTTTGTTGTTAAACAAATTCTCTTTAAATTATCTTAACTTCAGAAAATTAATAAATAATTTAAATTCGCACCTTCTTTTCTAGCTAAATCTCGCTCTTGTATAAATCCTCTGAATGGGGCCAGACCAGTTCCAGGTCCAATCATAAGAATTGGAGTTTGAGGACGAGTAGGTAACCTGAAAAATAAAAATAAAATTAGATAAAAAGCTACTAACGCCCCCACTAATTCTCGTTATAAAAAAATTACCTAAATTGTGATTTACGAATAAAAATCGGAACTGTAGGATAATTATCCTCTGACGGTTCTAATTCCTTTAACCAACTAGTACATACACCTTTGTTTGTTCGTCCAGTAGGAGTTTCATATTGAACTAAGACAGCTGTCACGTGAACTGTAGTAGGATACAACTAAAAAAAATTTTATTACAAAAATTAATTTTTTCAGTTTCATAGAAAATAATTTTTTTTTTTATATATTTACTTTTGGAGAAGATGAAATAGAATAGTATCTGCATTGCAATCGAGGAAGCAATTCACATAAATGATCAATTGCTGGCCTGCAACTAGGTAAATCTTCCAAAATATGAACTATGTTTCGGTTTTCCTGAATGATCCATTTTTGATACAAAGCTTTTCCTTCGGGGCTTGTGCTTGCCATTAATTTCAACATTTCTTTTTCCTAAAAAAAAATTAAATAAAAAATTAATCCTTGAAATTTATTGGACGCTGAAAAAAATTTGGAAGTTTAAATTCCAGCTGGCCAAAAATCCAAATTTAGGAATTTTAGCTTAAAAATTAACTACAAAGGGTTTTTAAGGTTTCTGATTAAGAATCTGTATTCAAGATGGCGGCCGACGTACTCAAAATTTTTACGCCATTGATTCCCAATCTAAAACCTGCTTTTCAAATTTTCAACTAGCAGATTCAAGATGGCGACCGGTATATTCAAAATAAGTATTTTTGCTTCAAATTCGATTACTAGAAATTTTCCACGTTACTGATTCCAAATCTGAAATCGACTTTTAAATTTTGAAATACCAGATTCAAGATGGCGGCCGAAATGTTACAAAGTCAATCATTTCAGCATATAATTTAATTTTAAAGCTAATTTTAAGTCTAGAAACCATTCTTAAAAAATTTAAAGTGGCGAATCCAAGATGGCGGCCAGAAAATTTAAGATATATGAATTTTGTTTTAAAATTAAAATTCAAGAGGTTCTTGAAGTTGGAAATTTTACATCTGACGATCGCTCTTGGAAAAATTCAAAGTGATCGATTCAAGATGGCAATTGTCGCAATCAAAATTGATGAATTTCGGACAAAATTTGATTTTCGTTTCTCAAAAAAGAAAAATTTTAATTTTTGTTCAAAAAATTTATGAGAATCTTGGAAAAAATAAGATATTCATTTCTCGAAAATTGTATTTTGACCAAAAAGCGAGAATTTTGATCCTCTCATTAATTTTTTCGTTTGTCGAACTGTATTATCTTACTTACTTTCGGATTCGTGGCATATTCCGATAATTCCTTAAGAACGTGAGTTCTCGGATTCGATGTGATGTCCAAATAATGCGTTAAAGCCGTTCTATAAGAGCAAGGACATGGGAAAGGATGCTTTTTGCTAGATTCCTCTGTAAAAGAAAATAACAATCAACAAATTTTTTTTAAAAAAAAAATGATTTTCCCGCAATTTAACAAACGAAGGCCACCTCAAATTTTTTTTACTTACCATCGGTATTGGTCAAAGTGAAAATACAATCTAAGTCATGGTCTAAAAGAATTCCCAATTTCTTAATAAGCTCGGAATTGTTTCTCGGATACACAGCCAAGTGATCACCTGCGACAATAAAAAAAAAATCCTTACATTTTTTTTAACCATAAAATGATTTTTTTTTAAAATAAAAATTTCAAGGGCGACCATAAAAATATTGTCATTTCAAAATCGAATAATTCACTTTTGCACACATGAAAAAAAAATCCATAATTAAACGGTCTAGAAAAAAAATTCTCAGCATTGTATAAGTCACGCATAAAAAGCGAAAAAAAAGCCAATGTTCCCGTTTGCTGCGTAAGGCATTTGAAGGTCGGGTAATAATAATTTGAATTTCTAATCAAATCAAATCAAAACTAACCGCTATCGTATCGCATTTTCGATCCTTCGATGTCAAACTCCAAATGCATGCAAGACCTATCTCCTGCTTTATGTAGTTCACGGTTGACTTTAATTTTGGATAGGAACGGATTCTTAGCATCGAACGGCCTAGAAATAAAAAAAAAATGGATTAATATAAAAATATTATTCACGAGAGGAAAATTAAAAAAAAAACTTACGGTCTTTGGTTTTTAAGGGAGTGTAATCTTGCAACTTCTCCAGTGTAGACTCTGTCGGGGTTGACGTCTGGGTGTTCGGTAAGGCGATATTGTCGCACGCTCACGTCTTCTCCGGTGGCTTCGATGCCGAAATAGTCGCATACCGCTGGCCAAAATTTATCCTTCCATGTGATGAAGTCGTCTTCAATGCTGTGAAGTGTATAAGAAAATTAATTAAAATTTTTTTTTAACATTGGGAGGAATTAGAAAAAAAAATGAAGGATTTAAAAATTTAGGCAGAAGCCGGCTTCGGCGTAGTTTGCAGATCTGGTTTTCGAGCAGGTCACAGGGTCCGGAGTCCAAAAATTCTAGATTGATTTTTTGAGCACGAAAAAATATTCTCCGCGGATTCCTGAACCAGAAAAAAATCTTCAAAGCTTCCTGCAGCCCGAAAATTTTTTCCAAAAAATCTCTTAAAAAAATTCTGGACCCGGAAAAATATTCTTAAAAAAATCTCCAGTACAAAAAATCTGAGAAAAATTTTGAGCCAAAAGAAAAAAATTTAAAAATTATTTTTAATCTTAGCAGCCATTGATAGCCCGTTGGCCTAATTCGATATATCGATGTCTCATCTCGATATTATTTCTTCTTTAAAAAAAAAAAATTCTTGCAGGAAACCGCATGGCCGTGGATAAAGGTTGGACGATTACATTTGTATAGTCGTGCATGTGTGGCTGACATTGACAAACTACCTGTTTTATTCACCTTGGCATCCCACTCTTACGATTCCGTCTTTTGCAGACCAATAATATGCAGAATAGTATTGGTTTTTTTGGTCAGCTAGAAGTTCACGCTTTTAAAACGTGAAAATTTTATAAAAACTTTTGCTAGAAAATTCTTTACAGAAGGAATGCCGGACTATTTAAAATTAAAAAAAAAAAAAAAGATACGTATTTTTTGTACTAATTAGATTTTCTCTGAAAAAATTTATACGGATAAGATCAAGTTATTGTAATTGATTCCTTGGGGGCTTGAATCCTACGCCAATAAGTTTTTTTTTCTGGAAAAGAGAAGAAGATACCGGATGCCCGCAGGGTGATCGTAGGTGCTAATTATAACTGTGTAATGAGGTCATTTAGAAAATCTATTTTTTTTTTTTTTAAAAAAAAGACTGGATTTTTCTTATTAATCTTTTTAAAATGCTGGCGATTTTGGGTGAAGGCTTCGGTGCAGTTTGTATTGGATTTAAAAGGAAACGGCCTTGGTTTGCCACGTGCCTGATGCGTTTTGCAAGTTTAAAGTTCAATTATCGTCATAAGTAATATTGAAGACTGGGTTAAGATTTCATCTTAAGCAGGGGCGTTGAGAACGGCTTCTGGAAAAAAGTTAGACTTTAATGAATGATTTAGTTTTTTGTTTGGTAAATTTATAAAAAAAAGGATTTCTCAAGTAAGCCGAATGGTGTCATTCGACCTACTAATTGGTGGGGAAAGTTTTCTCCCACTTTAATCTTTCAAAAGCTCTGAAAGAATCTTTTAAAAACTCTTTCGGGCTCAAAAATGTTTAGAGATTATTTTTCGGAGCTCTGAAATGATTTTAGAATGTTAATTTTTAAAGTCCAGGAGATTTTACAAAATTTTTCGTGCTTCAAAACTGCTTGAAAATTTTCAAAATTCTTTTCATCCGGTTGAAAAATTTTTAGAAAATATTTTTTCGACCTTTTGCTCTGACTTCATTAGAGGGTTAACTTTCGCATCGGGAGTTCTATGGCTGTTTTGAGTCGCTTGTCACAATATTTTTTGTCGGTTCGGCCCACAACATGGCTCCACTAAGTATTTCTAACCTCGAATCTGATTTTAATGTTTACAATTTATATTTCTGGGCCTGAGAAATCAAGGGGCTCAACTTCGTTTTGTTTTCATAAGGCAAACATGAGGAACAAAAGAGAGTTAAGCCCTTTGACTTCTCAGGTTCAGATTTACTTATGCTATTCCTTTGTTTTGTTTGTTTGTTTCCTTTGTTGTCTACCGACAACAATTCAAAATAAATAAATTGTTTGTAAAATGAAGCTTTGGCTTAAATACACGAATAATCCTCTTTAAAATAGTATTTTTGATGTTAACATTAGTTCAAAAGTAAAAAGAATTTATTTTATAACCAACTTTGAGGTTAGGGATGCTCACTGGAGACATGTTGTGAATTGAACCAATCACGAAGCAGCTGGCCGCCATGACGAGTTGGCGACTCTCTGATTACAGTCTCTCCAAGGCCTCGATTCTAACGAAAATTCGATTCGTTAGGCTCATGTTTTGCTTATGGACACTGCCTTCTAGATTTAACGAATCGTTACGATAGAATCGGCTACTAGTTTCGTTAAGTAAACGAAACTTTAACGTTTCGAACACCGTAAACGAAACTGAATTTCCAGATCTGCAAAGCTAGGTCGACTCCGGATATTGCAGCAGCAAGAGCAACATCGGGGTCCAGGAAAAACTAAATTCAAGTCTCAGACTGTCCTCCATCCAGCCCCATATTCTCTTTCAGAGACGTTGCAAAAACCTTTCGAGACTTAATTTCGCCGATCATTCCATTTCATACGTACTTCGCATCGTCATCTCCGAGCCCCAGCTCAAACACACGGGTAGCTCCTAACTCTTCCAATCTTTTATCAACATAAATGGCTACTTGGTTATAATGCTCGTAGGTTTTATTTCCCAAACCAAACACCTGCAACAAAAAAAAAAAAAGAAAACATTAATGATGGGAAAACCCCTTCCGTGAATAAACCTAAATCCTTCCTAATGCAAAAATAATAATATTTTTCCAGCTCAATTTACGTATATAATAAATTTAGATGAGATCCAGTCTAGACAATCTCTCAACAAACAAAACTCCAGCCTCAACACCTAAATAATTGTTAATAAAACTTAGTACTGCGACGAAGATCAAATTAATTGATTAAGTGAACATGATGAATCCCTAATTCACGATCAACTAACTGACCTTGGCTAGGCTCGTTAGACTGATGCAGTCAAGTTGTAATATAGTAAGAGCGTATATCCTTTGGAATTATATTACGTAATATCCAATCTTGAAAGTGAAATTAAATCATTCATCTTAACTAGTCTATAAGAATAATCCACGTGGCTACAAAATCCCGCGATTTTTTAAACACATTTTAAAAAATTAATGCGCCGTTTTAAAACAGCGTCTTTTAAGTATTTCGAATTACGTATTACATAATAAAAAGTGAGTTCATCCTTGAAAATGAATCTCATCATTATGACGTTTATATGTTTGAAGGAACAGAGTGACAACTTCAATTGCTTAATAATATTGATCCGTAGAATTAAAAAAATATTAAAATTAGCATCGAAGGGGAGCTTTTTTAATTTTTTTTGTTTATCTTAGCCGTGACTTATTTAAAAAAAAAAAAAAATGAGGCAACCGGGATAAACAAAAAAATTTTTTAAAATATTCTTTTAGTTCAAGGTTGTTTGTTATCATCATGATTTGCCTTTTTTAAAAGTGTTAAATTCTTTTAATTGTAAATAATTTAAGTAGCAAACAAAGTTCTTATGATGATGAGTCAATGGGGAGGAGAATGCAAAATATCTGTCATTATAGAAAAGAAAGTATCTTGTTGTCTCAAAAGAATTTTGGTTCAAAGCTTAATTAGAAGTCTTGACCATAAACTATATTAACTCTTTTTTCATCAAAAACATTATTTCCATAAATTTTTCTAAAAAGCATTTTTTAAAAAAAAATTTTCACAAAAATAATTTTGTGCTATCTGTAAGTTTCAGGTTGAAACTTGTAAACATAGCTAATCAATGTCAACCTGATACTTGCACATACCACTAAATCATTTTGGGCCAGCGAACTCTTTTTGAACCAACAGAATTTACATTTTTTCGGATTTGATGCGAAATCCGATGTCGATCGATCGGTAGAAACATAAAAGACACAGATAACAGGTTACACGATGATAAAATAATGATAAAGCCTCGTAATTGCTTTCGGAAATATGAAGTCCACGTTCAAGGATTTGTTAATGACATGAGTCGCAAGCACATATTATCAAAATCATCGTTTCCATGCCAGACCGGAAAGCAACCGGAATAAAAGTGGCAATAAAAATTTAATTGGTATACAGAAGAGTGCACTAGTAAATAAAAGAAAACGTATTCTTATAAATAAATACTTTCGCTGACGACCAAAGGGCCTCAACTAAAAATGCAGATTTCGGGGACTGGAAGACTATAACTCATAATAAGCAAGAAAAAATAAGCAAGAAAACTCCTAAATTTCGTTTATGGTTCCTCTATTTTCTTTCCCAGTCTCAAGGTTAAATTAAATGAACAAAATTCACTGTCAATAAAAATTAAAACACGTTTCATTTAAAAATCAGACGACGATTTTTTTTAATCTCGTTCTTTTTAAATCCAGTATAGTTGCTGCTCCTGACCCACCATAATAATCAGGGGTATTCCTACTTAACCCAGTCTTTCCTTTTTAAAGACAAGCTGTCCTTTAAAATATTTAAAGGGCTTTAACTGGATTGAAAAAGAAATTTTCTTTTTGCTCATCTGTTTTTTGTTTATACTGCAAAAACTTCGTATACTGTGGCTAAGCCACAAAAAGAAATAAAAAGGCACTTGCTGCGGCTAAAAAAATTTTTAGGTATCGAAATTGATTTTTTCCCGCATGTAAAAAGCTTCAGGGTCTTTCAAGAGCCAAAAAAATAATTAAGAAAAAAAATTTTAGAAGCAAAATTTCACTTTGTTCACCTTTTTTTTTATTGGTCAAATTTCCTAATAATTTTTTGCAGTCAAACAAATCTTCACATAATTTTTTGCAGTCAAACAAATCTTCACATAATTTTTCCTAGTTGAACAAATCTTTACATAATTTTTCCTAGTCGAACAAAACTTCACATAATTTTCCCCATTTGAACAAATTTTATCAAAATTTTTTGTTGACAAACAAATCTCCACACAATTTTTTGTTGTCGAACAAATCTTCTCATAATAATTTGTTCTCAAACACATCTTTCAATAATTTTTTGTTGTCGAACACATCTTTCAATAATTTTTTGTTGTCGAACACATCTTTCAATAATTTTTTGTTGTCGAACACATCTTTCAATAATTTTTTGTTGTCGAACACATCTTTCAATAATTTTTTGTTGTCGAACACATCTTTCAATAATTTTTTGTTGTCGAACACATCTTTCAATAATTTTTTGTTGTCGAACACATCTTTCAATAATTTTTTGTTGTCGAACACATCTTTCAATAATTTTTTGTTGTCGAACACATCTTTCAATAATTTTTTGTTGTCGAACACATCTTTCAATAATTTTTTGTTGTCGAACACATCTTTCAATAATTTTTTGTTGTCGAACACATCTTTCAATAATTTTTTGTTGTCGAACACATCTTTCAATAATTTTTTGTTGTCGAACACATCTTCCAATAATTTTTTCTAATCACACAAATCCCATAACGTCAAACATCTCTAATTTTTTTTTTGTCCTATCTATAAGTTTTCTTAAATTTTCTGGTAAGAAAAAATTAACTAAACAAAAAATCTGCATTTCATGTTTCAATTATACATAATTATTTTTAAGGACTCTTGAAAATTCTTAAAATTTTTTCCCATGGGTAAAGTTTTAAATCCCCCCGGGGCCTTTCAATTTTTCCAAACCCCAAAACAAATTCACCTTAGGCCTCTTTACCGCCCCCCACAATTCACACGGAAGCGCCAAATAGTGAAATCAAAAAAAAAAAAATTATGCGATTCCAATTCGTTCCAGTGAACAGATTAAACATGACTCAGACGAAAGTATAATAATAAAAACTGGAGATAATAAAAACTTAAAACCATCATCATAATTGCGACTCATCGATCTAAAAATCATCGACCGACACCCGAATTATCGCTCGACATTTTTATCTTGTAATTTTGAACTTTGCACGATTTGATATAATATTTATCGCACGTGCTTTGTCCTTTTACTTCTAAAAAAAAAAATTCAATCTCTAAAAGCGATTGACCGTTTACAATAAAATAAGAAATCCTAAAAAAGAAAAAAAAGATTGTTACGTAATCAGAGAAAGTAACGATGATTCAAAAGAAGTTAAGACTCTCCTTTGACAACTTGGCACTTCTATTATTATTATTTCCCTTAAGCTGAAGAGCTCAATTAAGTATTATTTGACCAAGATCAATATTTACTCACAGCATAATTTAATCCGGTCAAATCGACGTCTGTGTGCAGCCATTCATAAAACTCCATGGCATTATCAGTCGGGTCACCTTCACCATACGTGGCTAAACAGAAAACTGCTAAGGAATTTGGAATGTCTTTCAAGTTGACCAATTCTTCCTAAAAAGAAAAAAGAAAGCGAAAGTTTGTAAATTTTTTTAATTATTTACAGTCTTGAAAAGTCAAAAATTGTGAGTTGAATTTTAAAAATTAAACAAATTTTTTCAGAATATGAGTAGTCGAAGAATTTTTTTTCAGAAGTTTAATAGTCGAACAAATCTTTCAAGAATTTTTTCTAGTCGAACAAATCTTTCAAGAATTTTTTCTAGTCGAACAAATCTTTCAAGAATTTTTTCTAGTCGAAGAAATCTTTCAAGAATTTTTTCTAGTCAAACAAATCTTTCAATAATTTTTTGTAGTCGAACAAATCTTTCAATAATTTTTTTTAGTCGAACAAATTTTTCAATAATTTTTTCTAGTCGAACAAATCTTTCAATAATTTTTTCTAGTCGAACAAATCTTTCAACAATTTTTTCTTATTAAATCATTTTTCTCAGATGAGAATATGCCAAAAAAATTCTGAAAAAAATCATGAACCACATAATTTTTTAGTAATTGATCATAATTCATGAATTTTTAAATTATAAAGGGCGCTCCAATTTTTTTTGCCGCGCGAGTAAAAAAAATGTCATTGATGAAAAAAGTAAAAAATTTGTAATTATAAATACGAATTAGCAAATCGTCTACGTGCAATTTTCCACGAATGTACGTCAAGTTTAAATGGAAATAATTTATTCTATTAAATCATGATCGAGCGTGGTTCTTATATAATTTTTTCCCTGAGCAAGTGTCTGATTAACGACCTTCTCAATTAATAATTATTTTCTTCTACTTCTTTTTTTTTAAAGTCGGCCTTACCATATCACACTCTTCGGGATCGGCCACCATTCCCTTCAATCTGTATCGGATTCCTTCTTTAGCCAATCGCCCGGCGAATTCTTCTCCCGTGCCAGTTTGACTTCCGTAAAATGCGACTAAACTCCTACCGGATGATTTTAATTTTTGAATGAATGAATTATCTGTGGATTGTGTGCCCATAGAAGCAGGCCTGAAATTTAAAAAAAAAAAAATATTTATAAGTGAAGATTTAAATTTAAAAAAAAAAAATTAAATGGGATAATTAATGCTTACTGTATTGAATATGATTTTGTTTGTGATATTTCTGGTTTCTTTTTATCTTTTAATAGCCACCATGCTCCGACTCCTACAAGAGCTAGAAGGAGGATTATGTCTAGTACCCCGAACATGGGCTCGTCTTTAAGGACTTCGGCACCGGTGTCTGCTTCTACCTCCATCGTTGAGTTCTGCAAAAATAAAAATAAAAATAAAATATTTAATTTGATAAGAAATAATGCATTAATTTCGAAAAAGAATCTAGATGGCGCTAGTTCGAGAAATGGCCGCTTAATTATCGAATGTTCTAGAAGACTTTTACTCAAGGTTTTTTATTTAAAATAATTATGCAATCAAAATATAAAATTTCCCTTTTCAAAAAAATTACAATAAAAATTCTTCCACGATCAACTGCGTCGACGGCTTGTGTAACAATCTGCAGAATCATGAACGGTGCTATTCCGTGAATGTTGAATGACGTTCATATTTTATTATCATCCTCAGCAGAATAAACAGCAAACTAATTGCTTCAGGGAAATTCCCTTTAAACGAGATGACCAAATAAGTAAAAACTAAAACTGCACACGCTTATTTTTTTTTACTCAACTTAAGAGGAAAGATCTAAGCCCAAGCAGGCATGGACTGCCTCTTCCAGAGGGCGCAGGCGACTACAAAATCCAATACAGGTTTGTTTAATTAAAGAAAAAAATTTGGCTTCCACTCTAAGAAGACGGGGTGAACCATTAAATATTCCATAAAAGCCCCGTCTTCTTATAATTCCAGCAAAAATTTTTTTATTTAAAAACTGAAATTTTGGAAAGTTATTGTATTGAAAAATATGCAGATTCCGCCAAAACTAATCTACAATAAATTTTTGGACAAAATAAATAAATCTGCTAAATTGTATATTTGAGTCTTATTTTTTAAAAACTACAACATAAAAAGGGCTCTTTTGGGATTTTTCTCGGTAAGCCGATCCGTGCCTGAGCCTAGGCCAAGGCCAAAGTTGACAAAGCTGTCAATCAACATCACAGCTAAAACACTTAAGCCCAATCCGGCAACTTCCAGTAGCTTTCTCAGTCAAATACCAAAAACGACTTTGGCTTAAAAAAACTAAAATAAAAATCTACTCGAGACATGAAACAGAGAATTTAAAAATCTACTCGAGACATGAAACAGAGAATTTAAAAATCTACTCGAGACATGAAACAGAGAATTTAAAAATCTACTCGAGACATGAAACAGAGAATTTAAAAATCTACTCGAGACATGAAACAGAGAATTTAAAAATCTACTCGAGACATGAAACAGAGAATTTAAAAATCTACTCGAGACATGAAACAGAGAATTTAAAAATCTACTCGAGACATGAAACAGAGAATTTAAAAATCTACTCGAGACATGAAACAGAGAATTTAAAAATCTACTCGAGACATGAAACAGAGAATTTAAAAATCTACTCGAGACATGAAACAGAAAATTTAAAAATCTACTCGAGACATGAAACAGAAAATTTAAAAATTTACTCGAGACATGAAACAGAGAATTGAAAAATCTACTCGAGACATGAAACCACCTAACTTCTTTATTTTTTAGCTCGGGTTTTTCAACCTGAATCTTTATCAATCTCAATACCTTAGCTTAGGCCATTAATTACCCTAATAAGAGCATTCATTTCCCACGAATTTTCGCCAAACTTTTCCATTATCCTAATCCAATAAAAATTATTTTAGTCAAGATTAAATATAAATACTCTTTCTATTTGCCTCTTACGAAATAGTATTAACTTTTAACTTAAAAAAACACTTTATTGTTAATACCATAGAAAACCTCTTTAAATCGCTATTGTTCATCCAAATATTCAATCTTAACTTTTTCTTCCTGGTTTAAAAATCTCTTAAATAATCGTTCGCAGGCGCGGACTGGCTCTTCCAGAGAGCGCGGATACCAGAAGATGACAGCAGAATTCCAGTAAAGCTGTTTTTATTTATTAAAAAAAATTTGGCTCGTACTCTGAGAAGACGGGGTGAACCATTGACTCGTACATAAGTGCCCTGTCTTCTTAGAATGCGGGTAAAAATTTTTTTTTAAAAAAACTGAAATTTCAGAAAGTTGTTGCATTTATTTGTAAAAAATTCAAATATTTCAGTCCTATTTTTAAAAACCTAATCGAGGGGCGCTCAGGGATTTTTCTTGATCCATGCCTAATTCACAGTTTAAATCCTTCTATGAAAATCCTAATTTTTTTCCTGGCACACCCAGTAGAATCCCTTCAGGATATCTATCCTTGAAATAATCGTTTGCAATTAGATCGTCGCAATAAAAAAAAAAAAAAAAAAAAAAATAGATAAAAAAAAGTATATTGTCGATCTTAAGCATGCGTCAAAAGCATTATATTAATTTATTGCAGAATCATTGAATATTTTTTCGCGTGCATGATTCTTTCGATTTTTATTCTTCGATATCTATATGCATGAAACTATTGTTGCTTATGACTCATTAGCGACAAAAGAGAGGGGAAAAAAATAAATAAATGTGGGATTACAACAGCGAAACGATGATACATTCGCAATCACTGATAAAAAAATATATAGTCGGGGAAAAAAAAAAAAAACAAGCGAACGTTCAGAAACTCGTGATAATTATGCGAACATCAAAGGTTATTCATATTGCATCATCTCATTAATATTTAAGATATTTTTTTCAAGTGCTGTAATGTCGTCAGCTACGTTACCAAAAATATAGCGCAGCGTAGGCTTTCCAGATTTTTTTGGGAGGGGGAGGAAAATGGATTCTTGCGGGCGTTTTCCTGGATCCGCCACTGCGCTTGGGGCACATCGATCACTGGACTGATTGCACTCCAGCTACTTGTTGCTAAGTGCTTGTATTGGCAACAGCAGTGTCAAGCAAAATCTTGCGAGTTTCCATGTGAACTACTAACTATTTCTTAAAATTTTTCCATTTTAAAATTTAAAAATGTAATTCCGTAGGTAAGAATAAAACTTGCTCCACTTGGTCATTCATAAAATTCAGTTTGAAGAAGTAAAGAACAGATCTGGCTTGTTTCTGTAATCGCTTCTGCAGTCTAGAGCTTTTGAGCACGGTATGGTTCCTTAATTCATGTTATGCCTTTCTGATAAAAGCGTTAACCAATATAGTAGATCAACGTAATAGATTCGATGACAAAAAAAATTTAGAAAACACTTAGCAGGATGATCTGAACACCGAATCGGTCAGATACACACGTTTGGTGGAACCATACGCTGTGCAAAAGTTCTAGACGACAGAAGCAGCTACGGAACCGAACCAGATCTAGTCTTTAGCATTCAACATTAATATATTTCAATGAACAAAACACCCAAATCCAATTTTTAATGCTCGAAAGCAATCGTTCTTGACTCGAGCAACTAAGATGCCATAAATCACACTTTATTTCCAAGATTCGGAAGACTCTTAGACCGACAGAGGAGACTAATAATTGAATCAGATGATTAAACATAATCAAAGAGAAACTTCAAAATCTCGAACACTTTTTTTTAAAAACTTTTTCCTTGTTTTGTTTCTTTTATGACGACAAGACAAAAAAAGTAGCATGTAATTGCCTTGCAGGCCTTCTAGACTTCTCTCGCAAATTGTTGCATTCGTGAAATCATGATTTTATGGTTATTAAAATCGTGTTTTTAAATCCGATTCAAAGAAACGCTTTTTATAGTAACAATGTGAGAACTGTACTTTCCAGCTACCGTTTTTTGAGATGTGCAGACTTTAAATGTACACGAAATCATCTTCAAAAATCCTGTATAAACAAACGCAATCGTGCCAGACGTAGCACTATCCCAATATTCCATAAATTATAATTCGATTCTTTCAAGTTTAGACCTGTAGATCGCTCTGTTGCTTGGAGTTCTTTTTGTAGTTGTTGTGGTTTGCTGATCGTGTTGGTGAGGACTGGCAGATCTCTTGTAGTGTAGATAGCTAGGTTCCACTGCCTCACTCTGTTAAATTCTACATAGTGATTTGCACTGGAATATGCAGTGCCGACAGAATTTAACAGAGTGAGGTTTTGGAGCCCAGTTAGAACCGCTGGAGATGTCTGAAGTAGTTTCGGTCGCAGACCACGTTGTCGATTCTTCGGGCTTCTTTTGTCAATGTTGATGTAGCTGAGATCCACTGCCTCACTCTGTTGAATTCTGTGTAATGATTTGCACAGAAATATGCAATGTGGACAGAATTCAACAGAGTGAGGTTGGGCAGCTCAGTCATTAATCTTCGAAGCTAACACGAATTAGTCTTGTCGAACATCATCATCAAGGCTAGGCTGGTATGTGACAAAGATTACTATTCCTGTTTTCTACAAATCGCTCATCTCCATTGCAGAGCTATCATTTAAAGAAGACGATGGGGAAGCTAAGTGAGGAGGCAGAACCAGAAGCTGTGGACGATGAGTATGACTCAATTAAGAAAAGCATCTCCCTAGATGAGGGAGAACAGCGACCGACTGTCATGGCCACTTCAATTGTATTCACTGGGGACGACAAAATGGCGTCGCTCATTGCCTTCAATGCGATCGTAGCCTCCTTGTATTTAGAATCTGACACTGCTTTAATTCCATATTTAACTTATGGGCGTTTTTACATCAAGACTACAAAATGGCGCCTCCGAGAGCAGCCAATCAGAACTTCCGTCAGTCGCTCTTCTTTCCCATCCCGGACTCTAAGCAGAAGTAGTCACGAAAGAGCTGGTTTTGGGGGAGCGGAGCCGAACGACATGGAGAAGATTGGAGACCTGCCTAGAAGTATACTACAAAAGCTGAAGAAAAAGACCACGGAACTCCAAAGAAATGAAATAATTTTCTGGCCGATGTCTTGATCTTGACGTTTCTTCAGCATCATCATATTAGTGATTTTAACATGATCATGATCAAGGACATCTATAAATAATTTTTGCGAATTCTTTATCAAATCGACCACACTTTGTCTGCGACCCTCCTACAAAGAGCCACTCTTATCATTACATTCGAGAGCAATATCCGTTATCAATACTTCTAAATCCTTTACAGAAAATCATCAAAATTTACTGCTGCTTAAATATTTTCTTCTGTGAACTGCTGCTGTGAAAATTTTTTCGAATTCTTTTCTAAAGTGTTTAAGCAGACCAGATGGGCCATTTTCTTGTTTTCGGTCACTGACCTCTCTTCCTGCAGGTTCCAAATTAGAACCTGGTGACCGATTTAACTCAAGACCATCCTGGCCAGGAAAATTTAACGATTCTATCACAGATCATGCTAGAAAATTTGCAAGCAGGTAGAGTTCTGCATCGGGTTGGAATTTTAGACCCGAACCCGACTTGAGCCCGAAACCGACAAGGAGATTTAAGCCCGAACCCGGCCCAAACGGTTCGGGCCAAAATTGGGGTCAAATCTGAGCTGGAGGACATCAAAAAAAAAACTGGAGGACATCAAAAGTGTTATTAGTGGTAATTGGGTTTAAATAGCAGCATAGAACACTTTCAACAAAGCAAAAGTTCTTTTTAAAAAAAGGAGGGAAAAATAAGCTTGAAAATTTTAGGTCCGAACCCGACGCCAAATTAAAATTCAAGCCCGACCCGATGCAGGACGCTAAAAGCACGTTGGGCCTAATTTAGTTTCAAAACTTTTATTCTTCTTGCAATATAAGGGGCTTGAAGCATTCTTAGCAAACCCCAAATCCCAAAATCATCAATTCGTCTAAGATCGCAGGAGCTGATGACCCGGATTTAGAACGCGTAATCCGTGAAAAGCGAGAGCACTTTTAGAACTCTTATACAATCCTCATAACATCCACAAAAACGTCACTGAATTTATAAACGTCCCTTAAATCCAACATCCAATTTTCCAGGAACGTCTTTCCTGTGCGGGTGAACATTGTCCAATCTTCCAGTTTTCTTCTAGCACAATCATCACCGCCGCTTTTTAAAAACTTAGCATCCCCAATTATTTGTCCAACATCAAACCCAAAAAATGATCACCAAGGCAAAGCGTTTTTAATAAATCCTTACATGAATTTATGAATAATTTAATCAAATCGGCCATTTTGAATATCATGAAAATCAAATTTTCCTCAATCCCTAATTTCGCGTCAACAAAAAAAACAAACTAAAACTTACTCTCACTTTTAAAACATCATCAAACGATTTCCTTCCTGAATTTCTATAACAACTCCAGCTCGTAAAATTTACAGCACTGCAATAAAAATCAACCAACGACATTTCTTTTATTTTCGAAAAAAAAAAAATTAAATCCTTCGATAATTCACTCTCGATTTTTCCTTCGCGAACACACCCGACCCGAGCGACGTCGTCGATTTCCCCGAATGAAAAAGAAAAGTCCGCAAATTAATTTAGCACCTCCCGGAGAATATACGTGCGCGACAGTCGCCGGTTTAAATTAAACAAAGCGACTCTTGCCCCATTCCTAATCAACGGTTAAATAATTCTTCTTGCGATAATCATTCATGGAAATTCGATGTCATTATTTTGTACAAGTTCACGGTCAAAATGTAATGACGTCAAGCTCATTATAAATGTTCATTTTTGTTACTGCTATGTTTTATTTTTGAAGAAGAAAAAAAAACACAAAAAAATCAGGAAGAATTATTTTTTTGTTTCAATGGCAATGAATAACACAGAAAATAGTCGGAAAACGATTAAAAAAAATTAGGTGTTTAGGGCCGGGGATTGAATAACCGGATAGTGACGTAATTCGAAATGAATTTTTGGTGATATTCCAGTAAATCGGTAATTATGATTTTTTTTTAAAAAATACTTACTACAATGAGGAATCCTATAAACTGCGATTATTATTACTTAACTTTTTGATTTATTAGAAACGTTGTTGGTCGAAAAAAATAACGGTTGCGTGATTAATTGATAAAAATGATAAGATTACGTTTAAAGATGTTATGACGAAAATAAGATCTGATTCTGAGTGATAAAAAAAAGGTTTTTGAGGTGAAAATTTGAATGGGTGATAAGAAACAGGCTTGAGCACGTTGTAGGCAAAAAAATAAAGACAAAAAAAAGACAGTAGGTAAATGGGTTATGAATGACGGTAGTTGAGAGCGACTTTAGACTTTACAATAAAAAAAGGGTTAAGGTAGAACCTCCTGGTTCTGATTAAAAAAATTATTGGAAAGGGATAATCTTTGAGGAAAAACGGTTTATGAATTAATTTGATGAATTGTTTTTGCACAGAGGATTTTTTTTTGTATTACTGGAAAAAAAGTCCTCTGGGCTATTAATGTTTTTTGCTTGGGTTATCCCGAAATTTTTTTACATATGGGTTAACCTTAGAATAATTTTTTTGTACGGGGTTTTTTTTTTGAACATGGTAAATCCACACAAAAAATGATGAGAAACTTTGTTCGACTAGGAAAAGTTAGAAGAAAATTTGTTTGGCTGACTTGAAAAAATGACAAGAAAATTTACTCGACTAGTAAAAATGGTGAGAAGATTTATTTGACTAGCAAAAATGATGAGAAGATTTGTTCGACTAGCAAAAATAATGAGAAGATTTGTTCGACTAGCAAAAATAATGAGAAGATTTGTTCGACTAGCAAAAATAATGAGAAGATTTGTTCGATTAGCAAAAATGATGAGAAGATTTGTTCGACTAGCAAAAAATTTATTCAACTATTATTCAACTAGAAAAATCATGAAGAAACATTGGGACAAGAAAAAAATTATGAGCAGATTCGTTCAACATGAAAAAAATATAAAAAAATTTGTTCGACTTCAAAAAATTAAGATTTTTTTTAAAAATTGAAAAGTTTCAATCTTTGGGTTATTTCTTTTTTATTTTCCAGAATTTTCATTTCTTTTGAAACTTTCCTTGCTATGATTTTCTGTTCATAAATTTTTTCCACTACTTTTCCAGTTGCAAAAAAATTTTTTGGAGCTTTTTTCAACGATTTTTTTCTATAAAAATATTTTTTTGAAATTTCTCTACCATAAATTTTGACAAGAAGCCTAAAAGGCTTTAGAAGCGACATTTGTCCAAATTTCCTTCAAAATCATGCGGTTCTCGCCTGTTTTCAGGAAGAAACCCGCGAAGAGCTCTAAATCTATGAAAATCCCCACTCCCAATACGATCTTGAATCATTAAACTTAAAAAAAAATCACGAGGGCTATATTTAAAAAATAGCACAGTTCAAAGTTCATATTTTTTCTATTGAAAATCAATTGCAAAAAAAATTTACCAATACCCAAAGCCACGCACTCTTTTAAACTAAACACGAATCAAAGGGAATGTTAATTTCTTTTTTTTCACAAAAAGGTTATCTCTTATCAAACAGAAGCCTGTCTCGATGAAAGAGAATTTAAAAAATGTTTTCCATTATAATAACCGTTATTCTCTGACGTCCAACAATTCGCACGTGATCCAAATTAGGCTGTTTAAATTAAAAATTTTTGGGTCAAAAATTCAAGAGAGAAAAAAATTTGAGTACGACATTGAATCATAATACATGAGTTAGCTACTTTACTTTCATTTTTAAAAATTATTTAAGAATTTTCGAATAGGCTGTGACACATTTCCAGTTTGATTATTTCTAATATTTCGGTCAAATTTTGTACTATTTTTAAACTTAATCAAAGTCAAGGCGAAGATATTATGCCTTAGGCGCCGGCTTGTATGCCGGATATTGCAGAAAGTAAAAATGAATTGTTTACATTTCTGATTTAAGATGTGCGTAGGAAGTAATAGCGTAATGTGTTACGAGTTTAACGAATTTCGAACGTAAATATTTAACAAAAGCGAGAATTTACTCCATCAAGCTTTTCTTAGGAAATCAGAGGAAAGAAATGGGGGTCTAGTTTGTGACGTGGGGGTCGAGCTTGTAATTTTACAGCTTTTCCTTTTTGAAATGGTAATTAATATCCTTTAACTATTATTTTTTGGCCTTAGTAAAATGTTAAATCTTTAGCATTGATCAATTTTCCTTGTAAATCGTTTAAGGTTGGAGGAAATTTTAAAAATAAATTTTTAGAAAGATTGTAGGCATTTTCTAGAATTTTCATAATCCTGAAACTTATTTAGGTTCTTAATTCAACACGATTATTACATAATTGCCTGAGAATCTGGTTACGGTTTTTAGGCAAAAAGAAAATTGTCATAAAAAACATGCTCGTCTACATTTAACTTTTTATAAAATTATGAGAATGGTTTTTACGACTGTGAAGCCTTGATCATTGCAAAAAATTTTTCAGGATTCCCCAATTGAGGCAAAAATGGAGCTACAGAAAATTGTTTCCGGTTTGCTTTTAAAAAAAACCAACTTTCTGTAATAGCAGTATTTGCAAGGAAAATTGTTTTCTCTGTTTCAAAGCTGTAGCTTAAACTAGAATGAAAATCATTTGATGATAAGAGAGCAGTGACTTGGCTCATGATCAGCTAAAAAAATTGCTTAATTCACAAGCTTATTAAAATTGCCTGGATTACTTACTTTATCCAAAATTTTTATAACCTAAACTGGACGCTTCCATTTCTTTTCAATTGACGACATGCTCCGAACTTTCTTCATTCAAGCTGCATTCATCCTTTTGCTAACACTTTCACAAAAATGATTCGAATTATTAAAAACTCAAATAATATCAGACATTGCCCTTCAACCGTTTTGTAGCCTAAACATGATGCTTTCGTTTCTCCTCCGCCATTTTTCAAACTCACATCGTTCAAGTAATATTTGTCATTTCATTTAAATTAACACTTCCATTATTGTAAATTCCAGCATTCAAATAACACAAAATCAGTAATACATCACACATTTTCCCAAAAAATCTTACGGCCGGCTTCATTGTTTCCATGCGAAACGCCATTTTCAAATTTTTCAGGGCCCACCAGCCAATCAAAATTTTTCCTGCATTTTTATTGGTCGCTGCCGTCGCTGCAATTTTTAAAATAACGTTTTTTTCAGCCTTTTTAAATGCTTTGATAAATAACCTCAAAATAACTAGTAAAAATGAAAATTAAGATATTAAGAACATTTCTGCATTCCTAAGACAAGTTTAGGTTATGTTGAACCTAACAGACAATATAAACAATAAAGTGCATCTGGGGGCAGGGGGACGGGGCTTAAACAAAAATTACAAACATTCCAACCAATCTCAAAGCTTCCTCCTAAATCTCAATGGATCACTCAATGACAGCAAATAAGAAAAAAAATTAGCAATAACCCTTTCCAGCCTTTATCCCTTATATTTACTCATTCACCAAGAATCAAACAATCAAATTTAATTACACAAGAAATCCCTAATTTCCTCTAAAATAAGCCTAACATCCGTTCCTAATATATAATTTTTATTTTTAAAAAATCTCAGTCAAAGGTCGCACAATTTTCCATCCACGAATAAAAAATTTCTGTCATACATTCTCCTGCGCTTCAAAGATTTTTAACTTTTCCACAATTTTTTTTAATTGAAATGGCAAATAACATGAAATTAAATCACAAGGTTAGAGTGTCACTCGTCCATCATCGATAACGTGAACTGATAACATTTTCAAGGTCACAGACAAAACACGATTTATGAAAAAAAAAGGTCCAAAGCAGAACCTAAATCCTTTATTGACCCTCAAAATTACTACCTTTGTTGTCTGGGTAAAAACGTATTCAATGGGTTATATAACATCAAGTTTAAAACACATGTAGAAGTAATTTTTTTAAATAATGAATGAAGGTTAACAGGTACATTCAAGCTAGTTTAAATTACTACTTTCAATTTCCTTAACCTGTGCGAATGTGATAAATGCTCCACATTCCAAATTCGCTGTGTTTTGCTCTTCGATATATTTTTTTTCTACTTCAACTTATTAAATTGAACTTTGAATCTTGATCTTCAATATCATTTGCTTCCAACTGACAACAAGATTTCAATGCAAATCAATGTTTCTGTGTAAAACGAAAAAAAAAAATTGCATTTCAAAAAAATTTTAGCTTATGTAAAGTCAGTTATGTTTTCCTTAATCTTGCATCACTATTATCTTGTACAAATCTTGTAGCAGATAATTTTACATCTTTCGCCAAAATGACATAATCTCATTTTCGGGCAATTTTTTATTCATTCCTAACAATGCAAAGATATCTAATCAAATCGAAACTTGAATAACAATTTTTTAGTCAGACTTGTGCGAGTTGTGCATGTGATAATGATTTTCTGAATGAAATCAATTGATAATCAATTTAATTATCAATTGACATGTCCTGGTTAGGTTATTTCTTCAAAAAAAAATTGTGGAAATTTGATTTCTAACCTAACCTTGTTGAATTTAATGATTTTTAATAATTTACTGACCGTTGGTCAAGAAATAAATAAAATAATAGCTCTTAATTGATTCTGAAGGAATCATCGTGTAATACTTACATCACTTATTCCCGAACGATAGAAATATCAAAACTAGAGTAAATTATCACAGGTTGTCTTATCTGTAATTGTTACACATTCGTTTCACTATAATAAAATACTGAATATTCAAAGGGATAAAATTTAGAACTAAAACATATCATGACCTTTTTTAATTGTTTTATAAATATTTGAACATGTATTATTAATAGTCACTCCTAACACGGTACACACGAAAAATGCAACTGAATGGTGACTGGCTATACACTTGCTGCTATAGACGATTACTCCACAAGTTGTTGAAATACCGGAATTAACGCATCTAACGCCATCTTACGGTCTCATGTGTTAACTTGCCGGGTTTTGCACGTGGATTTATTATCACATGGATTTTAAATGATATCAGTTGTAGTTTAGAGTTTTGAGAGAAATTTAGGGTCAGGGAAATGTTGGAAAATTTTTTTGGGGAGAAATAATTCTCAAGAATTTTTTTCCTTGAGAAGAATTTCAGAAAATTTAATTCGACAAGAAATAATTGTGGAAAACTTATAAGAAAAAAAAATCAAAAAACTCTTCCCATGAAAATATGAGACTAAACCATGAAACTCATTTGACTTTCACTGCTGAGACTAAACCATATGAGACTCATCTACATTTCACCGCTGAGACCAAACCATAGACTTATCTTCCTTTCACCGCTAAGATTAACCATGAGGCTCATCTGCATTCACTGCATCCCCTATTCCTTTCAAAATTTGGTCAATTTGAGCATTCGCCGTTTTTACAGACTTAAAGTCAGTCAGCTCAAATCTTTTGAAACTTATTCTTCTTGCTCACAATGAGCCCATGGTCTGTGGCTTAATCTGTTTAACTGCAATTACAGCAATAATAGTTGACATGGTTTAACTTCAGTATGATAACGACTAAACACTATTTCATTCTGTTTAACTTGTCATAGCACTGCACATTTCAATGGCTTTTTCTGTCATGTGTTTCAACTCTAGAGCAGTTAACCAAAACCCTAGAAATTCAACATGGTCAAATATTTTTTTTCTTGAGCCTCAAGCTAGCATATTACTCTGCACCTACTTGGTTACAGTAAATCATAATAATTCTGCCAGTTATCATCGTTTTAATTTCTAAATCTGTAGATATCTGAACTTACCTTTTGCATTGCACTATTCATGTGCTCATTAAGTCCTTTTATCATCTTCCCCCATTCGACGATTTTGTAATCCAGACGCTTCCATTTCACTTCAAAAGAAATGACTTATTTACACTTTCACATTGCTCAAGTTATATTTATTATTTAATTTAACTTAAATTTTCCACAAAAATGATTTTAACTATTCAAATAATTAGAACCTGGTAAAATATAACACGATTTCCTAATTCCTTCCCTCAGATTCATCGTTGGCATACGAAGCCACGTAAGAGCCGCCATTTTAACATTTTTCAGGGCCCTTTTCCATCGATCGGCCAATCAGATTGCAATTTAAAATTCCCTGCGTTTCTATTGGCTGCTTTCATTTTTAAAATAACGATTTTTTCAATCACCCCCAAAAAAAGGACGTTATTGAGCGAAAATAAAGGAAGAAACTCGTAGCTAATAAGTTTTTTTATTAAATCCAAAATATATTTTACATAATTATACAAAATGAATTCTAAATTCAACGGAAGTCATTAAAATAAGCCTTATTTTCTTTTTTTTCTTTCCTCCGAAATAAACCAAAAGCGATCTTAAAAGAAAACTGAAATTTTGCGAACAAACAACAGCTGAAATGTTGGCAGCGATTATTAAAAACAATAGAATAAATAATAAGATAGGATAATATCAAAAGACGCAAACTTAACCTCATTTCATTAATCGATATAGAAATATTCCGCGTAAAATGTAAAAATGACATTGATTTTTGCATTTTAAATTGAAAAATGCACGTGATTTATTATGTTGCGTCCATGAAATCACGGAATGTATATATTTAAAGCTGCGTTTGTTCGCAGAAATGTATCCGCACAACAAAGAGGAATTATCAGTTTCTAAGAGAGTTATTTGATGTATTGATTCAAAAAAATTAAAAAAGTGAATTCCTAAAAAGGCACTGGTATTATAGTTCAGATTAAAATGTTTAAGATTCCTCTTTGAGATGAAAAATAAGCGCTAGAGGATTAATCGAAAAACATTACACGTAAATTAAATAACCATGATTTTTAAAAATTTAGTAGTTATCTCAAAAACGTTTAAAAATTCATTTATATTACTTTACATCCATTAAATAATAAATTAAGATTTTTCCATTCAATAATTTAAAAACAAAATATTATTCGTTATAAATGCACAATTTTTTTTTTTGATCAATCCACGCATACTTACAGTTGAAAATGAAAAAGAATAAATTAAACCGATTCGTGTAATGATTTCATAATCCTCGCTGATCTTATTTTGGAAAAAGAAAAAAAAGAAACGAACGAAACAAAAAAAAAGAACAACTTAGTTAAAAATAAGTTATCAATAATTAGAGAATCAATTAATAGTTAACGACAAAGGCGATTAACATTAATCCAAATGACTCACTCCTTTTACCTGATGAATTAATATTAATCGAAAATTTTTTTCTTAAAGAAAAAAAATTCACAATAAAATTAAATTTAAACAAATTCGATCGACAAGACTTTTACTTCCCAATTTAAAAAAAAAACGATTCTTAATTTTTTTATGCTTAAAAAAAGTAAAAACCAAGTAGAGGCAAATATGTTAAATTAAAAAAAAAGCAAGATAAATCCTATGATACATCGAAAGATAATGAGGCTTTTTTTTATTTTAAAAAATATTTACACTATAATCCGTATGGCAATGACAAACGTAAAGAATTATCACTAAATGAATAAACAAAATAACTACATCTAATATATAGTTTTTTATTTTAAACTAGCATTCATTCGACCGTTTATAATTCTTTAAAAATCTGACTTGCACGAAAAAAAAAATTATCGATACTTTTTTTTTAATAGGGAGCTGTTGAGCAAAAATTTTTGCATTGTCAAGATTATTTATAAAAAATGAAAAAAATTTGGCCTCTGAATAAGGTCAATTAAGACTTTAGAAACCGAGTCTTATGCTTTTGTAAAAAAAAATTACAGTAGTTCCCATTGCATTTTTTTCACTGGAAATCGAAAACTTGGTTTTAGTACGATTAATTTTTTTTGGCGAGATGCAGAGCTTTATCATTGAAAAAATTAATGAGAATAATTGTTCAGTAAATAGGAAAATGTAAATAAAATTTAAATTTACAGCACTAGAAGTGGTAGTAAGCGTCATTCGACTTCAACGATTCTAGCGGCAGGATTTTGCATTCAAATAATGCAGCTTTAAAATAATTAAGCGTATAATTGAACTTGGGAGAGCATTAAAAAGGTCAGGTAAATCTTAGTGGAGTAGATAAACTTATTTTTTTAAATCTGCTGCATTAAATTTTCCGAAAACTCTGGTAAAATCCTTTTTTTTAAAATTAACCTTCTCAATGAAAAAAATCTGCATTTCATTTTTACATAAATTTTTTTCTCAGCTCTTTCTGTATTTTATAGAAATCTTCCACTAAATCCAAAAAACAACGAACAAAAAGAAAATTAAAAATGGCTGATTTTAGCCACAAAATCTTACATTTAACACAAGTGAACTGAGCAACCCAAAAGCGAGGAACCTTCCAATAAACCAGACATCCTCAAGCCCTTTAATCTACTCAATCCCCTGATTTTTTTAAAAGAGTCCCGATGTCCTTACACAAGATTTTATTTCAATCCTTATCATTTACCCTTAATCCTATCATCCTATAAATAGTTGTTAAATTAATAATAAACCGTGTTACAATCTTTTTTCTTCGTAAAAATTAAACCAGTTGCCAACTTCAGAAAGAAAATTCAAAACCATTCCTGAATAAATTAATTAATTGGCAGTTTGAAGCGATCACTATAATATTTAAAGAAAGAATTTTATACTGGCCAAAAAATTACAACCCGAGCCGGTCAGCTGCAGACTCGGGCCTCTCCCAGCCTGTACAGAATTCGAAGACATCGGTCGATGCCCGTGAATGTATTTTGACACATAAAAATTTTATTTTGGTGGAATATTTAAAACGGCAAAACCGCAGAGTCAATTAAAAATTTTTTTTAAAAAAATTACTTAAAATAATTTGAAGCAATTTTTTCTTTTTTTACTTCTTTTTAAAGATTTGTAATTAAATCAAAAAATTCTAGCTAAAAATTCTTTTTTTAAATTAAAAAAAAAAAAAAAAATAAACTGGAATGCAAAACTGAATGAAAGGTGATCGTACGTTTAAAATATATATATGAGCTCCATACATATAATCAAAAAAAAAATTATTTCCCACCAGGCTGAACAGTTTCCTTCCCGTTTTTATAACGAACGTTAAACGTTCTCGTCATTGACTCTGATCAAAAAAAAAAAAAAAACAATTCCCGTTTTTGTTCGCAACCGTAAGGATCGATTTCCAATGCAAGTTCAAATTCTTATTTCTCGAATGGCAAAAAATCATCGACCGCTTACTCCTATTCGAATCAAACTCAATCATAACAAAAAAAATTAAACGATTCACGCTTTTTTCTGCGAGAAACTTAATAATAACATTTTTAAAAACGAATCAAAAAAAAATATTAAAAACGAACTAAGAGAAAAAAATATTAAACCCCAACAGAATTTAAAAAATTAAATTCGAACGAGAAAAATCGAGAAATAAGAATGAGGCAACTTCGGAAAAAAATAAGAGACTAGGAAGAATTAGTGCGAAGACTAAACGGCTACTGCGAGGGATTCCGTTTCTTCGACTTGGGGATATTCCACAGCCTCTTCTTCTACTACTTGTACTTCTTCCTCCGTAACTGGTTCAGAATATAACCATTCTGCGAATCCACGTTCTACTAATTCCTGATTTATTAATATAACCTGAAAAATAAAAATATAAGGATTAAAAATGAGTTTACTAATTCGAGGGATGCAGGGAAAAATTTTTAGCAAGAAATTCAAGATAAAAAATATTACTGCCTACCTTGATGTTTGAATTTTATTTAAGGCTTGTGCTATGTATGGCTTAAGTTTGCCAATTATTAAAATAATTAGAAAATCAAGCACAATCAAGAATTTCAAAATAATTTAAAATTCACTGAGGCTAGAGTTTGAATTTCTTTTCAAACATAAATTGATTCCAGAAATCATTTTCAGGCTCCAATAACTCATATACGATTGTTTAGAGTTCAAATTTGGTCTAGAAATATTTTTAAAGCCTCGATTTCCGCTTAAAGCAATTTTTTGTGGTTCAATTTTCGCACAGAAAATTCTTTGGAGCTTGACTGTCCTACAGAAATTCGTTTCCAGGCCTAAATTTAACCCAAAAATTTTTCTGGAAACATTTTATTCATTTCTAGTTTGGCGCAGAAATTTTTTAAGACCTTTAACCTGGTCAATCCTGGTTATTTTCAATCACAGACAAGTCTTTAACGATAAATCAAGTTTCCAGCACTTGTTACTTACTTCATTGTTAAATACAGTGTATAAGTAAATTAATGGAACACCATCATCGGCGTAGCCGTACACCTGCGCTTGTAAAACTTTCCCAAATGTTAATTTTTCAACAGACTGTTTAGCTTCTTCACTCCATACTTCACTATCTGCAAATAAAAAATCAACAACAAAATTTAGAAAAATTACAATTTATTTCAAAGCAGCAAAAACATTTTTTACAAATTCTTACCACCAATAGGTTTAACATTAGCAAGATAACACTCAGCAGCTTGGAAAGGTAAATTAATAAAATCTGCACGTATTTGACGCAATAATGATATTGGAAGTGTCATATATCCTCCATAGTCTACGAATTTGACATCGCATATGTCATTAGCGGGATCCAGACTCACGATTTGGGCTCTATACCAACCACTATGAACGGGCGCAGCGCAAAGAACACCAGCTAAACAAAAAAACAAAAAGAAGATTAAAAGAATGTCAATTTAAGAAAAAGAAACCAGGAAATTTTTATAATTTTTCAAGATTTTTTTCTGTGCGTGTAAGTTTTTATTCATAAAAAATACTAATTAGGTTTTTCACGATAAGAATCACTTCTGAATAAATTTTGTCTTGCCCAGAATCAATTCTGGATAAAATTCTTTTGCCAAGAATCAACTCAATAAATTTCACTTACCAAGAATCGACTTGGAATTTATTTTCCAAAAATCAACTCTGAATAATTTTTTCTGGCCAAGAATCAATTCTGAAAACAATACTCTTGCCAAGAAAAAATTCTACATAAATTTCTCTTGCAAAGCTTGAGTTCTGAATAAATTTTTCTTGCCAAGAATCAACTCTGAATAATTTTTTCTGGCCAAGAATCAATTCTGAAAACAATACTCTTGCCAAGAAAAATTTCTACATAAATTTCTCTTGCAAAGATTGAGTTCTGAATAAATTTTTCTTGACAAGAATCAACTCTGAATAATTTTTTCTGGCCATGAATCAATTCTGAATATAATTTTCTGGCCAAGAATCAATCCTGAATAAAACTTTCTGGCCAAGAATCAATTCTGAATCAATTTCTCTTATCAAAAACAAAGTAAAAATTAAATCAAATCAATCCTCACTAACTTCTAGTAAATTTTCCTGCGGCTTGTTTGAGCCATCTTCAATCTAGCTACGTGCCTGCTTAAACATTAATTATAAAAAATTCTTACCAGTGATCCCTTCGGGCATAGCCGGTTGATTAGGCTCTGCATAACACAAAGCCATGCAAGAATTAAGTCGACTTAACGACAAATAAGTCGGATGTGTTGGTTGCTGAAGGAAGAAATGACCGGCAGACACAAGACTGCTTAATATAACGTCATTATTTATGCCCTCGACTAGGTACAGTTGCATATTCTCAGGGAGGATTGAAGCGATCGGCAATTCGGGTGCTATCACAACCTGTTCAAGTGTTACAGTGGGGTATCTCTTTTTAGGAAATTTTCTTCTTATCATGTCTAGTGCACTGTCTATGTCCATTTGACTACCTGCAAAAAGAAAAATAAAAATAAAAATTTTAACGCGTGAAATTATATCGAAAGTCGGTTGAAGAGTAATCTAAAATTAGCCGGTGATAATTATTTGATATTAAGTGCATGATATTAGTCAGTAAAAGGTTAAGAGGCAGAACGATCTTCCTTTTGGTATTTTAAGTTGATGGATAATTTGGCACCTGTTAGATCAGCTCAACCTCAAGAGAGGTCAAAGGTAATTCTTTGCGGATTTTTTTTCCTTGTTTAATCCGGTAATCATTAATAATAATAATATGAGATGGAAATCTTAGGCTGGAAACTAGTTGTGATTTTTTTGTCATAGAAATCATCTTCGAAGAGAGCAAAATCATGCATTTAATCAGTTGATGATTATTAGTGAAAAAAAACATATGAAAATGTTTTTGATAATATTCTCTCATCGAACAAATCTTTGATAATTTTTTCCTTGTCGAACAAATCTTGTCATGATTTTTTTTCTAGTCGAACAAATCTTTTGATGATTTTTTTCTAGTCGAACAAATCTTTTGATGATTTTTTTCTAGTCGAACAAATCTTTTGATGATTTTTTCTAGTCGAACAAATCTTTTGATGATTTTTTTCTAGTCGAACAAATCTTTTGATGATTTTTTTCTAGTCGAACAAATCTTTTGATAATTTTTTTCTAGTCGAACAAACCTTTTGATGATTTTTTTCTAGTCGAACAAATCTTTTGATGATTTTTTTCTAGTCGAACAAATCTTTTGATAATTTTTTTCAGATTTTATTTGACAAATCTTACCTATTAAAGGTTCAGCTTTAAAAAAAAGGAACTTTTATGAAAAATAGGGACCAAGTACAATCTCAGCTAATTTTCCCCCAACCCAAATCTCTTTAAATTTAAAAAAAAAACCCAAAAAATATAGGTCAACCACACGAAATCGTCAAAACACAGGAAAAAGTAATAAAAAACCCGCCTAACAATCACCTGACTAATCAAAAATAAAATTCTAAAAAAAAATACATACATTAAAATGCATTGATATGCATCATACGCTTTGGGCCTGGTTTTCCTGTACCCGAAGACCGCTCTGCCCATCAATGAATGATAAAAAAAACCCTCAACCATATTCCTTCAAATTCATTTTCATACAATCAAACCTATCTATTAATAATCAACAGGTACATCACAAAAAAAAATCGTCTGGCGAATCTAAACATTTTAAAATCCTCGGATTTTTATTACATTAATTATCGATCATTCACTCTTAACCAAAAAAAAATTAAAAAACTTGAATTTACGAATCGTCACGAGCAAACATTGAAAAAAGTAAACAATCATATCAATTAACCCGGAAATTAAATTTAAATTCTCGTGTTCGCCATTTTTGCGGAGAGAGAAATTTCCTCCACAAATCAACTTAGGGGCCCCGAGTATAAAATGTCTATGCACTTTTATAATAATAATTTATACCTCAAACGGGTTTTTAATTACTTGCATTTATCGGGAAATTAATGCAAGTTACATTTACAAGTTTTTTTTTCAGGCTTTTTTTCCACCCACTAAAGTTCACCTTATGGCGACAGACGATTCTTTTTTTTTCATTTGTGATTATTTTTCGAAACCCCGCAACGCCCGTAAATGGGTGGTTGCGAAAAAAAAAATATTAATAAGCAGAAATATACAGACCGCTTATATGCAAATTATAACTCAGACTGAATATCACATTACGCTCGATGACAATTGAAAAAAAAAAATCAGCGATTGAAAGAATATCTTAAAATTTTACCTGGTTAAGCCTAATTAATTTACATCACGATTATGTTAATTTTTCAAAATAGCTGGTAAAACTAATCTGATCGAGTTGTTTGAAAAAAAAAATTTTTATCAGCTAACACAGCCGATTGAAACTAGTATTGGGCGATTAATCACAGATTAGTGATAAAATGAACATTTTAAAAGTTACTGATCTTTCCTCGAGAGGAGAAAAAAAATCAGGTCTGGGTTTTCGGCCAAGTTAAAAAAAAATCTAAATGATTAATCACCTTATAATGAATTGAATCCATAAGATCAACCCATTAGTTAATTAATAATAATTATCAATCATTGTAAAAAGTATAATTATTGATATGTAATTATCATAATTTATTTTCATGGAGGAAGATGTAAAATTTCACCGTTAGCGTCGCTAGTATGCACAGCAGACGCCTCCCAGCTTGTAAAAACCCAAACTGCTCAATTCTTTTATTAAAAAAAAAAAAACTAGTAGACTAGCAGACGCCAATGACGTCATCACATAAGATTCACAGGATCTGAGCTCAAGTAAGCAACCCCTGTTTATATTGTAGAATCCTTGCTTAATTCAAATCAGCGTCAGCGAACACACTATTTTGTAATTCTAACCTAAACTGGTTACATAAATTAAACACTCTGATTTTTAGCTAATGACTCTTTAAACTCGATTAGCAAAATCGGACTAAACATTTATTACACTGCAGCGACACCAGTGGCAGAATTTTGCGACTGCTTTGACTTATTCTATTATTTTCATTTATTTTTGTTGTTTAGTTCAATACTAACCTTCAATCGCACATATTTTCAATTTAGGAGTGTCTGGATGTCTCTTGATATATATAGAAGCATGAGTAGTCTCTTTAATTTCATGTATATAGGATCCGTGACGTCCTATTAAACGTCCGACTAATTGTTGAGGGATAACGAATTCATATATGGAAGTCGCTGGAAGATCTCCAGAAACGGAATTACCACTTGCAGGGGTTCGGGACGGTGTCAGCATTTCGCTGCAGCCTTTCCCGCTGTCGCTCGAACCCTGAAAATATAAATAAATGGTTAAATTTTTAAGTACACGTGTCATTTTCCATTTTAACAAGGTTAGGTTAGGTTTTAACCCTGAAAATATAAATAAATGGTTAAATTTTGAAGCACTCGTTTCATTTTCCATTTTAACAAGGTTAGGTTAGGTTTCAAGTGAAAATGACTTCTTATATGAATGTGTTTGTAATGAATTCAGAAATGGATTTCGTTTGCACTCTGTCTTCATTGCTGAATTGTGTTTTTAAACTGTCTTCTACTGCAGTATAAAAATTAGCATAAACTCTACAGGTTTTAACGGTGAAAATGAATTTTAAACTTCCTTTTACAGGAAAAATAGGTGAAGACAATTTAAAATGGTAGAAACTGTTTCTGATAGTAAGAATGTTACTGAACTGTTTTCGATTGTGAAACTTTGATAAAACAATTTTTTAAAAATGAATTGTGCTTGACAGGAAAAATAAGTAATCACTCTTCCTCAGAATGAGTTTAGAATGTTTTTGACAGTCAAAATAAGTTCAGATTGATTTCGATTGTCAAAATGAGTTCAGACTAACTTCGATTGTCAAAATGAGTTCAGACTAACTTTGATTGTCAAAATGAGTTCAGACTGTTTTCGACAATCAAAATGAGTTCAGACTGTTTTCGACAATCAAAATGAGTTCAGACTGTTTTCGACAATCAAAATGAGTTCAGACTGTTTTCGACAATCAAAATGAGTTCAGACTGTTTTCGACAATCAAAATGAGTTCAGACTGTTTTCGACAATCAAAATGAGTTCAGACTGTTTTCGACAATCAAAATGAGTTCAGACTGTTTTCGACAATCAAAATGAGTTCAGACTGTTTTCGACAATCAAAATGAGTTCAGACTGTTTTCGACAATCAAAATGAGTTCAGACTGTTTTCGACAATCAAAATGAGTTCAGACTGTTTTCGACAATCAAAATGAGTTCAGACTGTTTTCGACAATCAAAATGAGTTCAGACTGTTTTCGACAATCAAAATGAGTTCAGACTGTTTTCGACAATCAAAATGAGTTCAGACTGTTTTCGACAATCAAAATGAGTTCAGACTGTTTTCGACAATCAAAATGAGTTCAGACTGTTTTCGACAATCAAAATGAGTTCAGACTGTTTTCGACAATCAAAATGAGTTCAGACTGTTTTCGACAATCAAAATGAGTTCAGACTGTTGGCCTTTTTAATTTCTCACTTTCAGTCATGTTTAAAATTTTTTTTTAAAAACCAGCCAAGTTTAATATTTAAACAACTTTAGATCTAATAAAAATCTTATCACGTTTACATTGAGGAAATTATGAATGAGATATTACCTAACAAATTTATTAATTATTAAGCGTGCTAAACGCTTATAACCCTCATTTAATTATTCCCTCAACATAAAAAACGTTAAATAAACGACATTGCATCCTAAAAGGATCTGAGAATAATTTTTTTCCTCAACGTCCGAATAATTTGCCAACTAAAATAAGGTGGCTAATTTATTTCCCAAGCTGCAAAAAAAAATCGTATCATTAAAAAAACGATGAACCCTAAAGGAAAAAACTTTACCTCGCTGTGTGTGTCAGAATATCCACTGACAGAAGGACTAGCAAGCATGACTTCTGAAGGACTATTATTCGCTGAATCCCGTTCGGCTTCATCTTCATTCGCCTGCTTTTCATCCGTCCCATCATTACTGCACTGTTTTGCCAAATCCAATTTGGCAAGTTTTTGCTCTAAAATAGTAGCAGTGTCCTCGTCTTTGTGTTGCCTTTTATCTAAACTCGTATCGTTTGATTTTTTAGCCATTTCCTTATTTTTTTTATTCTTTTTACATTTACTCTTTGATTTGGGCGTTTCCTCTTCGATTTTCGAAACTTCGGGTTCTTCCTTTTGGATTTCCGCTGCTGCAGCGGCTGCTACTGGTGCAGCAGCAGCAACTACCATCTGCTCCGACACTTCCACTTTTTCCACTTCCTTTTCCACTGTTATATCCACTTTAGCTTGATTATCAACGACTTCGATCACTTGATTTTCTTCTTCCGCGACACTTATCTCGGATTTATCACTTGTTATTATATTATCAGCAGCGATTTCTTCTTCGGCTTCGGTATTATCACTTATCGGATCGTTATGCGTCTCAACCGCACCCCCGCTGTCAGTTTTTAATGAACCACGCTTCTTTCGGTACCACAAGAAACTCAGTAAAATCGCGAAAGCGGGCAATGACCAGACCCATACGGGACGATTGACGGGTAAACTCGGTGACATTTTGATAATCCACTTTTGTGGTTGGAATGATTACGGCTGAAAACCTGCAAAGAAAAAAAAAGAAAAATTAGAACGGTAAAAAACGTGGGATTCGTAGAAAAAGCAATTCAATGAAGAAAGACGATTTCACCACACCTGAATGGTTTTAATAACAATAAATACGGCAAATACTTCTTGATTAATAATTGAAATCGAAGTCAAGAGCATTGGAGTGGCAATGCATCTCTTTTTGACATTTCTCAATTAAAAAAGAAAAGAATAATTATTAAGAGATTGGTTTAAAAAAAAAACTAATTAATATCTTCAGTTGTAGGAAATAAAATTTCGTAACTCGACATCCTCATACTTCATTTATATAAGATAGGAATTTACACAAGGGTGGCTTTTTGGCAAGTTAATTTGAGAGAAAATAAAAAAATTTTGGCCGAGAAATAAAGAGGAAAATTAAATAAAAAAGATTAACGCCATCCAAATTCGAAATTGATCAGGTTAGGTTAGGTTTAATGTTTTTCGAGAATTAACCTAACCTCACCTGGTTAAATTAAATTGATTTAACAAACTCAAAAAATGTCCACTAGAACAAATCTGCTATTTACTGAGTAAATAGTGTTAATGAAGCCATTTAGCTTCGGAAATGGCCACTAGGGGATAATTAGTTCGACGACGCTACCGCTAGATGGTGTTGGAAATATAATAGCTGTTAAGAGGTTAAAAGCTCTGCAGATTAAAAGTAAGCCTGAGCTGAATAATAAACAGGTAGACAAATGGAAGCCATTTTGAATTTCAATTTAAAAACCTAACCTCACCTGGTTAATTTATTTCTAATCAAACCTACAAAAAACTCTGAAGAAGATATTTAAACCATCAAGCTTGCAAATCACAGAGAGATAAAACCTTTTTTGCACGCTAGCTGGTGTTTGTGAAGCTAGTTAGTTCCTGAAATGGCCACTAGGGACTTATTAGTTCCAGAACGCTACCGCTAGATGGTGTTGAAAGCATTAGAAATCTAAGTTCTGACGCTTTAACATAAATTCGAGCTAAGATATTTGGTAAGCAGCTTAGAAATCTAACCTTAAACCCAGAATTAAAAACCTAACCTAATTTTGTTAGTTAAAATTTCTTATCAACATCAAAAAAATGTATAGTAGAAGGAATGAATAATTTCATTTACTTCCTGAAACGGCTACTAGAATATATAGTTCCAGGACGCTACCGCCAGATGGAGATGATAAAAAATAATTCAAAATTCGTTCAACTTTTTTTGGAAACTACAAGTTTCCATTGTTTTATCTAATACTCAAACATTTTTATAAACGTCACCCTTGGCCCAAAAACCGAATACACAAAAAAAATAGCCCTTTTCTTAAATTTACGACATAAATTTAACAATAATGACGGAGAAAACTGTATAAACGTTGGTATTACAAACTTCAACATGCTAGTTAAATAAATAAATATTTAGCAACCTTGAAAAGATTTTGGCAACAGCAAATCAGACGGTTTTACGTTCTTTTTTTTTTCGTTTCTAACAAAAAAAAAATAATTCTGCAGCAAATAACCAATCTACTTTGCATCTATTTTTCCCTATCGAAAAGCAAACATCACGAGGAAAAAAATTTTAACCACTTTTTTATTTTTATTTACATTCGATAAAAATATTTACTCTTGATAAAAAAATCAATATCATTTAATGCATTCAGATTCAAAAATTCCGAGGAAATCCGCAAGAGGATGTCAGCGCATCGTTAGTTTATATAAATAGCCGCTAGGGGAAAATTAGTTCCAGGACGCGACAACTGGTGGAATTGGTATGAGGAAATTCCCAAAATGGCCACTAGGAGGGTTAAGCTTAAAGGAAGCGACCGCTAGATGGTGTTATTGCAGTCGAATAGTTCATGGAATGGCCACTAGGGGATGATTAATTCCAGGACGCTATCGCTAGATGGCGTTGAAAGCGAAATAGTTTAAGCACGCTACCACTAGGAGTGTAATAGTTGCACAAATGGCCGCTAGGTGGCAGCATTTAGTTTTAAAAATGACCGCTAGGGGATAATTTACTCCACAGAGCTACGTATAAAAAATTTAAAAATATCTTAGCTGCATTACGTTGCCACTAATTATGATTAGGATTAAATTAATCCCGAAAATGGCCGCTGAGGGCAAAACTATTGCTTGTATTATCATCAAGTGTCTTCTATAATTCTTTAATATCCCTAGAAAATCAAAACCCGGAACCTTCAAGCCTAAACAATTAATAAATATATTTGCACTTTAATTTCGACATGAACAATCAAAATTTTCACGTGCAAACTCGTAACAGTTTAACTTTAGCAAATAATCCGTATTAACTTTTATCATAGTTAAATATAATTAATTCAATCAACAAAAATTTCAAAAGCCACAAAAAATCCTTATATAAAATTTTTCAGCTATTGGAAACAATTAAATAGAAAGTGAAAACGAATGCAAAAAAATTTACAAAAAAAAAAAACTCACCATGGCTAAACCATAAAAAAAATACTGTCTGCGAATAACGGTAGCTAATACAAATACTTTCTATTCACTTGTCAAAAACCAACAGATAACTCATTAATATAAAAAAGATTCGACATGGGCATTCGATTTGGGATTTGCCATTTTCTTATCAATATCACTCATGATAATCTTTTATTTAAACAATAAAACAATCAATTTTAGAAAAACCGGAAGGAATCCCAATCAAAAAACCTTTTAGGTCTGACCCAGGTTACGATATAGTTTACTTTATTTGTTGTTAAAACAAATATTATTTTTGCGATTGGATTCAATCCAAGTGAAAAAAAAAAGAAAAACTCGTTTAGTTTTGGCTACAGGCTCGCTCACAATCCGCTCGGCGTCCTTCGAAACTAAGAGTAATGAACTAATCACGATTACTAATCAAATTCCGCCACTAATTATTTTAAAATCTCCTTTTTTTCTAGGGCGGAAGCTTAAATAAAGATTTTTTTTTTTTAAAACGAATGCAACAAAATGCAAAAGCCATAATTAGGAATTAACAACAAGGCATATAGCTGTTTTAATTCGCATTGCATTTCATAACTCGAGGCATATAAACAAGCTAGAACGCCACCTTATCGCCTGGCGAACACTTATTTCTGTCCTACCGTAAGGTTATAAGTTAAACACATGTTCCAAATCGATTAATACAATTTATCATATGATTACTGACTTAAGTGGGCGGTCGGTTTTTTTTATATGGGAAAGAGATATTTTAAATTTGATAAAATAAAATGTTATCTGTGGTGATCAGTTTTTCCTGAGATCCTAAGGTCCAGCACTAACTTTGGGATTTTGTGGCCAGCCAGTGATTGAAGTTGATCCCTCCTCAAATTTTTGGTATTTTAGGGTCTTCTGAGGCAAATAAGAACTTTTCAGGAACATGTCCCAAAAAAGATTTTCAGATTTCAAGATTTTTTTGGCTTCGAGAAAATTTCTTTACACCTGTTTCAGGTCAAACAAATATTAGATAATTTTTTTCAGTCGGACAAATGTTTTCATAATTTTTTCTAGTCGAACAAATCTTTTCATGATTTTTCTAGTCTAACAAATCTTTTTATGATTTTTCTGGTCGAACAAATCTTTTCATGATTTTCCTAGTCGAACAGGAAGAAACCTTTCAATAATTTTCCTAGTCGAACAAGAAGAAACCTTTTAATAATTTTCCTAGTCGAACAAGAAGAAACCTTTCAATAATTATCCTAGTCGAACAAGAACAAATCTTTTCATAAATTTGCTAGTCGAACAAATCTTTTCATGATTTTTCTAGTCGAACAAATCTTTTCATGATTTTTCTAGTCGAACAAATCTTTTCTTGATTTTTCTAGTCGAACAAATCTTTTCATGATTTTTCTAGTCGAACAAATCTTTTCATGATTTTTCTAGTCGAACAAATCTTTTCATGATTTTTCTAGTCGAACAAATCTTTTCATGATTTTTCTAGTCGAACAAATCCTTCCATAATTTTTTCTACTCGAACAAATCTTTAGATAATTTTTCCTACTCAAACATATCTTTTTATAATTTTATCAAATCAGTCAGATTTTTTAGTCGAACAAATCTTTTAACACTAAGAAATTTATTACTATTGAATATCTTTCAACCCTACGATGAATTATTACACAACAAAGTAGGTTCGGTGACAAGATATCGCAAACTGGACAACTAGACACACCCAAAATGTAACAAATATCCACTTTCCTAATGCACTTTACAAAACTGCAACGTCCAAATCCAAGTAATTATTTCTTTTTTAAAAAAATGTCTTTATTTTATAATACCCACATGAAGGATTGATATTTGTTAATTACAAACTCTTGTCATAATAAACAATCCTTTTCGGGGGCGCCTTTTAAATCAATAAATCAATATTTAAATACACGTTGGGATCATGTTACTCTTAAAAAAATAAATATACCCGCGGATTCATACGTGCAAATTTAATTGAAAAGACTTTAAGTGATAATTAAATAAAAAGTCGCAATTTTTTTTTCGTATTTTAACGGATGTAAAAGTAAATAAATCAAAAGTTAGGGTTTTCAGTAGTGCGAATAATATCTCTCAGAGCCATAAATATAGGAGACTTGTCGCTTAAATAGGTAGCACCTGAAATAACAGGCTACCTTCTTCGTTAATTTAAAAAACCACCGCATGAATAATAAGAGGTGTACACTTATTTATAGGATGGACCCGATTTAGATGTTTCTCATGGTAAAAGGGAATTGTAAGTTGTTGGGAGTAATTTATACCTTCAGTTTACATTTAATAGGCTAATAACAAGATTCTTACTGGATTTAGTATTGAGACTGGTAAAGGATTTTTGCTTGATATCGGAGGTGATTTAAAAATTTTTTAAAAGGATTTGGATTTAGTGAGTGATTGGGACATCTGAGTCACGCTTGGGTCGTGTATTCAAGCTGTTGGGAAGTCTGGATTGGCTCTTTTTAGAAATAACAGAAGCGGCGCACTGAAGTGACTACAGATTTCCAGTGGAGCTGTTTTTAATTAAAAAGAATTTAGCTCACACTGTAAGAAGAGGGGGTGTACTATTGATTAGTCCATAAGTGCCCTGTCTTCTTAGAATTCGCATTAAATTTTTTTTAGAAAAACTAAAATTTTAGAAAGTTGTTGCATTCTTCTGTGAAAAATACGACCGTCCCTGTTAGTTTTTACAAAAAATAAATCTGTTGAATCACATTGCAAGAGCAAAGGAACGCTTTTATTCGAGGAGAGCAGAGGGATTTTTCCGGTAGCCTACTGGGCCAATCCGTGCGTCAAGGGTAATAAAAATACAAAAAGACAGATACAGTGAATCAGAGGCAAGTAGTAGCAACTGAATATTTAGAGTCGAGACATGTGGAACACAAAAGTCGAGTTGGAATACATTTGTACTGTGCAGCAATAGTAGGAACGTCTGAGCTGAAGAACGAAAGTAATGGGAACTTCTAAGTCGATCTTCTTGAAGTGCCACACTCGTGACCGAGTATCAGCGACCTCTCTGCACGTATACGCTAATGTAATGCCCAGATACGCGGGACCTACTATTATAACGCTGAATCCGAACGGCAAATTGGAGAGGCTGTACTAAACATGTTACCACTTGCTGGCTCGTCATAACCTTGCAAGGAGAACAAAGTTGAAACGACAGCGCACGAGTCGTTCTAACTCCTCGAATTATGTCGATGGTCAGAGGTGAATTTCGGTCGAAAAAACCCGCGCCGAAAAGTGGATTTTACCCCAAGACTCGTCGATTGTGAGTCGGGTACGTTATCCACTGCGCCACGAGGCTGGCTTCTGGCTCGATGACATGGAGTATTGGCAGTGCTGAGTAGTTGTGTCAATTAATTATCACAGCTGAGTAGTATGAGTCACTAGAACATTCGGCTCAAGCACAACTGGAACATCTGGACCCACCCAGCAGCCTTTGTTTAGATGTCTAGGTCAAGGTAAAGCCGCCACTGGGAAAATTCGGCCTGGCACTAAAGCAGCAGCATCAGTTACAACATCTAGGCTTTGAATTCCGTCAAATACCAGGAAATTCCATCTTGTTCAGCAGAATCTCTCAGGCGTTCAGAGACACTATTCTTCTAATAACACATTCTACTCTCGGCTCTTAATCGCAATCTCTTAAAAAAGAAGAAAGAATAGATAGGAAAAGGTGAAAGTAAAATGTTAAGTACAAAATCCCTCCACTTCTTAACATTGTTGCAAGTCTTTCCAACTACCAGAACAATTGTTATGCTTCTTATTGTTTAACCAGGCGCGGTACGATCATCATGGTTGATCAAACAGATGCTGATATAAAGAAAATGATAAGGACAATAAAACATGCTAACCCTTTCCCACCTGCAGGTGCAATTTTACTATTTTGCCTAGTAAAAATTTTTTTTATTAAAACATCAGTCTAAACGCAAAATGCCCAATTAGCTACCTTCCAACACTCTTAACCTTTCAACTTCTAATTTGCCAAAAAAACCTCACACATTCCGGTAATTAACATCCTATTTTTTATCATTAAATGCATAGTCATTCCTTTTATTCATATAATTTCTTCAACAAGTGGGAGTACAAATAACAAAAAAAAAAAAGACTCAGCCTAATCCTATTCTTATGTGGCAAAAAAATTCCACTCAAAGATTTTATCAGGAGGGTTCACGTGGTGCTACAGTCCCGTTGTTCGAGAAATTGCTATACATTTGACAGACATGCAAAATCAGTGGCCAATTTTTCAAAAAAAAAAAAAAATTTAATCCGATCGATAAGTTTTTTTTTTTTTTTTGAACAAGGAAAAGTCAAAAGTTCAATTAATTGCTACATTCTCCTTACGAAACAACCTAAAATTATTAAACGAGCATCTGCTTCCGCCCAGAAGGTCCCTCCGTCCGATGTTACAATGTCCTACTTCTAAAGTAAAAGTACGTGCAGCTATAATTACTCGATGGCCCCTCTAAAAATTCAAAATTTTTAATTAGGCTAAAAAAAAAAATTATCGAAAGCGACTAACGACACATGACCACTGACAAGGAAAAAAGATGATCGATCTAAAAATCCAATCGAGTGGATCCACAAAAATTTAGTGTTACGAATTATAACTAGCTCGAAACGCGGATATTAGGCACAATATAAACTCCATGACAGTTTTTGGCAATGTTTGACTCCACCCGTCCTTCAGGCAGTTCACAATCTTGCAACATTCTTATGGTGAGAGAGAAAGATGGAGAGTTGGAGCTACTCTCTATCATTTCGTGACCGGACTACTGTAGCTGTGGTCAACCACCCCCGATACTCCTACTGTAATATAAAAACGCGTTAAGATCTTTTAGGATATCAGATGGTTTTTCTAGTTGATGCATGCGGGTCTTTTAGGATCGCGCAAAATAACTTGTATTATGAATGGTTATAAATATCGAGAGGAACAGGTATGATTTTAAATGAGCTGTTTATCATTGGAATTGCACGATAAATCGTCTGCTTTGGGTTGTTAAGATTTGTTTTTGAAAGGTCTGGTTCAGCGGGGTTGAAATCGATGGCCTAGATCACGGAAATCGAGCTTTCAGGGGATTTTATAAAATTAGGCCAAACACGAAAACCTTTCCGGGATTAATTTTTTTGAATATACTTTCTGGTCTATTTGTAAAGACTAACTAAAAATAAGTTGATTATGGAGAAAATTTTATAAAGATATTAGCTGGGCCCGAGTCTAACCCCAACAACAAACGGCATAATTGCGACGTATACTTTGGTATAAAAATTTGTACTTTCTACGTATAATATACGTATATTATACTAGGCAATTGTGCCGATTGTTGTTGGGGAAGCTAAGATGAATCTGCAGTCGTTAAAAAGAGATCGGCGAATGGGTTCGGAGAATCTGATGAATTTTGAATGCCATGACAAGTCGCCATATTGGAAGTTGAAAGAAAAATTGGAGACATGTGTGCCTGCCAATGAACGGGTGCTTCAAAAATAATTGGCTATGAATTTTTTTCTGATTTAGAATTTTGAGATCGGCGAAAATCCGTAAAAATTTCTCGGTGCACCAAATTCCTTCCCGGGTGGGGCCTAAAAATTTTTATTGCATCAGAAAATTCCTTAAATTAAGAGGTTAAAAAAAGTCTTGGGAACCAAAGGAGGAGCAGGAGACATGAATAGGATTGTTCAGGATAGATAGAGTAGGTATGAATTTTGATTTCAGATGACAAGGGGAGCTCGGAAGCTCCAGGAAGCCAATCATTTTTCTCAAAAAATAACATTTCTTAAATAAAAAAAAATCCCAGTGAATTTTTAGCTTGCTTTTTGGAAGTTTAAAAAAATTAATTACTGGAAATTTGCTCATTATTTCTGCTTAAAATTGTGACTTAAGTGTTCAATTCGATCAGGGGTGTGGACTGGCAAACTTTCAGACCAATCCGATGAAGATAATTCATTATTTCGGTCAAAAATTAATTATTCTCCGCTTTGATTTAAATATACCGCCTTTTCTTCTTTTAAAAAAACATGAAAAAAATTCAAGACTGTACACAAGAAATCCAAAAGCAAAAGCTCTGATCTCATCCTCGTAATCACATTGTTTACCTTGCAACATAACACGGTCACATAGCAACAATTCGATAGCCAAACAATTACTACATATTGCATAACATGAAAGACATTTTCGATTCCAAGAAAACATTAACATTTTTTTTCAAATTGATTACTAATACGTGCTTATTCCTCTTTGAATAATAAACATAAATTTTTCCACATTTTCAGTCAACAAAGCCCCTTCAAAATTTTAGTTCTGCAAAATCAGCACTGGGGCTATCGATTCATTTGCCCAAAAAATTTTAACAGTCACTCCAGCTCTAAATAAAGACGCTCAAGTAAAAAAAAAACTCACGAAGGAAAAATTGCAACGTCAACAATCTTCACCAACTAACACCCAGACAATTTAATTTACCACCAAAAAAAAAAATTAATTTTTCCATCTTGCAAACACCAAATATTCACCGCATTGTCTGCGGTCATGTCATAAGTAATGACATGACTCAAGGCTTAAATAAAAATTTCATTGTCAATTCTAAAGCACACGATGATGATGATGATTCAACTTAAACCCGACAATAATCCCGCTCGTTATATCCTAAATTAGCAAATTCAAATAACCCAAATTTCGCAACGTTACGTAACCTCACCCTTCAATACCAAAAAAAAAATAAACTTACATGTCAGAAAATATTACGGACCGACCGGCGCGGGGAAAACTAGTGCAACAAATCGCGACCTTCTATCCTGCCGTCTGGAAAGAGACTGTCGCGTCACGCCCGTAAATGAAATCAATGGTTTCGCTGATATTGCGCAATTGTGTTCATACCCATTTTCCCATTCTCATGTCTCATCAAATCGTCACTTATTAATTATGACCTAATACGGGAAGACAATCATCAAAAAAAAAAAAAAAGTGACACTGCTTTTAAAAAAAAAATTGTCAATGGGCGATCATTTTCATTTCTTGGCAATGATTAAACGAAACCGGCATCGAAGTGTGAAGAAGGAAATAACCCAAAGCGCCAGCTTAACATTTAAAAATAAGCGGGTGGTCATGTGTCATAATAAAAAAAAAAACACACCACACACATCAAGATCGATTTTAGGAGAAAGCGCAAGCCCCTTTTACCACCTGTAAAATAATACTTGGTTAATAACCTTAGCACCATGAATTAAAAAGATGAGTCTCAACCAAAGTGATCACGTGCTTTGGTAGCCTACCTTGATTTCCGAATAGCGACCCATATTGGAAAAATTCGGACAAAACAAAACACATCCAATTAATTTTATTTTTTCCCCCAGAGAGTGTGCTTTATTCCCTGCCCTGGAAACAAAAAATCGTTAAGAAGAAAAACAAAATAAAAAAAATCGAGTGATGCAGAACAAGCGGATTAAAGCTGTTAAGATAGTGATGCCAAATTAAGATTAACCAAAGCGAATAGACCAATGAAGCATGATTTTCAAGATGGAGGTATTAATAGTTTTAGAGTGCTATAAAGTATGCTTAACATTTAATTAGACTTATTTTAAAGCTTTGGGAATAGAATGGAAATGGCTGATTAGAGGAGATCGGTCAATTGCTGATAAATGAATCAGGCCCGGACTGGCTCTCCCAGAGGGCCTGAGTAAAAACATCAGAAGCGGAACCTTAGGTGACTACAGGATTTCAGTAGAGCTGCTTTTATTTAATAAAAAAATTTACCTCACACTTTAAGAAGACGGGGTGAACTATTGACTAGTCCATAAAAGCCCTGTCTTCTTAGGATGCGGGTAAAATTTTTTTTAATGGAAAAACTGAAACTTCAGAAAGTTGTTGCATTTTTCTGGGAAAATTCCGCTTTATTTAGGGTAGGGTGGGGTAAAAATGAGACAGGGGGTAAAAATGAGACACCCTTTTTTGGAGTTTCTAGACTGAGGTCTCTTCAAAAATGCCGTTGTCTCATTTTTACCCCACCCTACAGATTTTTTCACATAAATTTTGTCAAAAAATTCAGTTAAATAAAATTTGAGTCCAATTTTTAACAACTGCAATAGCCCAGAGGCTGCATAGATTTTTAAAAACGCGAACTAACCTCGGGTTTTCTAGGAAAACCGTCGGGACATAATTAACATTAAAGTCAAAAAGTTGAATTATCATTATCCCCAAAATGACTGTAATCCCTTGCACTAAGAAAGCTGTCATTTTCCTCAAGTTCGCCTTGCCATTGTTCCTCATACCATCAACGAATTTTGCACTGACATTGATTAGTATAATCGTTACGATAAATAACACTGATATTGTTTGCCATTTGCATGATATTCTAAGAAAAAACATTGGTAAATTTTCCCAGGAAAAAATCTTAATTATTCCAAGTGAAAAAGTACGACTACTGCTAAAACTTTAGGCCGGTCTGCTCGGTTACGAAATTGGCACAGGGTACAATGGGTCAAAACTAGAATAGGAAAAAAGCTTAGGCAAACAGAATAAGGGTTGAGATATTGTGACTTTCATTTCCTGGTTTTCAAGATTACCTTTGAAAACAGCACAACACTTACACACACCCGCACACAACGCTACGACGCATACCTTAAATTCGAACTGAGCCTTACTCCCTACACCAAGTGAAATTTTTAAAGAGACATCAATAAGTACATCCCCCTACATGATACTGTACACTCAGGTGTAGCCTACATTTCATAACAATAAAAAAAATCTTAAAGGTGGAAGGTTGCTATTGTTATGGCACCTTATTGTACCGTTCATTTAAATGGGGTTGGGATGTATTTCTTTCGCAATTACTAAGACCTTGAATATACTAAAGGTCGCAGGTACAAAAATTAACCCTCACACCTGGCATTACCTTTTTTTTTTTTTCTCTTACCCCAACTTTATCTTCTTTCTACAAATCGAAACAAATTGAAAATTAAAATGGGAAGCCGTAGGATAATCCGATTCATAGTTAAAAGGTCTCGATTACAGTCAAGGTAGCTTTCTTCCAAGTGAAAAGTAGATCAAATTTCAAATACTCTGCAAACTGACCAATCGAACAGAGTTTGAATGAAGATCTATATGCTTCTCCTTTTTTTAAATTTTTTTTTTATTTTAAAGCAGACTTGATAAAATGTTTGAAATCATGATGGCTTGAGGCTATCAGGTACATTTCAAGTTCAATCTCTTCATCCATCAACTCCGGATTTGCAATTTTTTTCCTCCTGTATATGTGAATGTCTGCGATGAAAATTTAAAATGCAGATAGCATCTTTTTCGAAATTTTTGCAGTGGCTAAAAACGGCTCTAGGGCACTACCTGGTTTTTTCTATTAGTTTCCTCTACAGGACCAAATGAATTCAGTTGCTAGAGCGTTTAATTCGTTGGTTTTTTGCCGTTTTCTATTTTTTTAAAATGAAATTCATGGCTAAGATACCAAAATCGTTTCATAGCAGCCTCCTAGCAACCGAAACCGTTGCCTAGCAACCGAAATCGTTGCCTAGCAACCTCCTAGCAACCGAAATCGTTGCCTAGCAACCTCCTAGCAACCGAAATCGTTGCCTAGCAACTTCCTAGTAACCGAAACCGTTTCCTAGCGACCGAGACCGTTGCTTAGCAACTTCCTAGCAACCAAAACCGTTGCCTAGCAACCACATAGCAACCACAAATAATTTGGATTTTTCCAAAAATGTCAAATGTTAAATAAAAAAATAATCATTTTCACAATTTTGAGCCCTTTCACTTCTGTTTGGTGCATTTGCCGCACCAAAAGCCGGCTCTGTCTCTTGCATTTGCAAATCAGCGGAAATGACGAATGAAAGTGCATTTATAATGTATCAAGGATGTTCCTAATACGGATTTCTCTCTGCCAATGTCGTACGATTCCAATCTTTTATAAATCTTGACAACGCGGGTGAATGCTCTTTTATTTATAGTCCCATCAATTTTTATTATTTTAAAAATCTCGTGTAAATCAATTCGTAGGCGTTGATTTAATTTTTTTTAGTAGCCAAACTTTAAAAAATTCGCGACTGTCCACTTGATGTGTAATGGACAGAAGTTTATAGCACAAGAAGTATTATAACAAGGACATGATGTTTTTTCGAAACACGATTTGTTCAAGGACACCCAGGTGACGAGTGACCGTAGTCATTTAATGCTATGTAACTCTCTCCCGTAATAGACAGATCGCCAAAACAAATAATTTGGGTTTATATACTGATTGAAGAGGTCATAACTCGAAACGAACACATCCAAACTTGAAATTTTTCATTAACCGAAATCATTTTGCCAAATGTTAGCCACGACAGAATAAATCAGCAAGATTCCTCATTAATACGGACCATATCCTCTATTCAAATGAGAGTTTTCTCGAAGGGAAAAAAAAGCTATGCGAGGATTTTTTTTCCTCCTAGGCTCAAACCATTGAAACTAAGATATTTTAGCTTCGGTTAAATGAAATTGAATGGTTGTTGGCTTGGATTTTTTTTGATGCCAAAGAATTTCTATGATTACTCGAATACGTTTCGATTTGAATGAGAAGCGGGTTCTAGTGATAGGTTGATTAGTTTCTTGATCTTAAAGCGAAGGTCTAGCAGAGTATTGATCTAGAAATTTTTTTTAATTATGTTTTATAATAATAATAATAAAAGAGGAAAAATAAAAAAATTCGCCAGCCATGCGAAGGAAATCGTCCTTGAGTTTAGGGTTATCTGTCGGATTGATTCCTATTTTATATTAGATTGCAAAAAAGGAGTCAAGATCATTTGACCTAATAAGATAATCAAATGTGTAAAATTTAATGTAATATTTTTTTTAGTCATTAAAAAAAATTTAGTAGATTTTTTATTGAAAGAAATCTAATTCCAAATTAATTTTTTACTAGACGAGTCATTAAATTAGGACTTGGTCAGTATAGTACTTTTTCAGACAATAGTCAGAGTTATAATAAACAAATTTATTGAAAGCGCTGACTTTTTACACAGCTTAAAAATCTCCAAACGACCAAAATCGTTTGTTAGCAACGTCATAGCAACCGTTACAGTTGCTTAGCAACGTCATAGCAACCATCACAGTTGCTTAGCAACGTCATAGCAACCATTACGGTTGCTTAGCAACGTCATAGCAACCATTACGGTTGCTTAGCAACGTCATAGCAACTATTACAGTTACTTAGCAACGTCATAGCAACCAGTGCCGTTGCCTAGCAACGTCTTAGCAACCAGTATAGTTGCTTAGCAACGTCATAGTAACCAGTATCGTTCTTGAACCCTCTTGGATTAATACTCGTGTGAAAAAGAACTTCTGTCTGTTCAATTTTCTCAACCAGTGTCACAAAACTCTTCCCAGCTTCATAAATCGTCGCTGGTCACGACACCACGTGACTAATCCGTTTAATCGCCACATAATTAAAAATCCGCCACCGAAAATCCCATTTTCCTCTTTTTAAAAGACAATTTATACCAACCAACAAAATAAACCTTAAATTAAAAAACTCTCGCTAAAATCATTTATCAAATAGAGCGTGACCACGTTTAAAAAAAAAAAAAAAACTTAAGCAAACGGTTAATGTTCCAAATATAGCGGAATGTTATCATCCCACGTTTGAAAATGAAGATGAAAAAGTGCAGTCAAAATAGTCGCGAGGCGTTTTTCTCTCCGAAGAGAAAATTTCTTCTCTTAACAATGCCACCGTGAAAACGAGATGTGGGGACTTTGCCCACACTTACATAAAATCAATGGATTATTCAATTCAAAACGAGCTTTCAGTTTTGATAATAATTATATCACGTCTTCATCCCATTAGTTAAAACATTATTTAATTAATAAACATTTAATAAAAAAAAAATTCTTCGAAAAAAGATTAACGTGCGATTTTTTTTTTTTTTATAAAAACGAGTCGGCGGATCCCGCCGGTCATGATCCTCTAATTTTTTGCAATGACTAAGAGTATTTTCTTTTTTCTTCTATTTCCGTTTCTCACAATCCGACTTGCATTCCATAACGGCAAATAAATGAGCGATTATTCGAGACTAATTCGTACAAAACCGCAAGGATTAGAGTGTTTGTGCTACTTTTTTGTCCATGCCGCAGCCGACAATACAAAAAAGAATAAGAAGCGTTAAATTTTGAGGTATGGCGCGTGCGCGGGAGAAAAAGGAGCACAGTAGAAGTCTGAGGTGATTGTTATCTGACGATAGAGATTTGAAAAATGACAAAAGAAACAAAAAAAGCAAAAAAGGCAAATATACATATAGTTTCCTATCTACTTATTCCTTTTTTGCATCAAACCGCTCATAAAAAATTTGGATTAGGTGCGTGATATATGCACGAGTATTCGCCACGAAAAAATTATTTAAGGAATCATCAGGAGCGTTAAAGAGAAAATTTAGAAGATACGCCAAAGATGGTCATGTCCCAATTGACAACAGAAACTTTATAAAATAAGTTGCAATTTTTTCTATTTAAAAAAAAGGAGGAAAAAATAATTAAAAATACGGGCTCGTGCCTCCCGAATAGATAATATTAATCGTTTAAGACTTAGTGCAATTATGAAAATTATAAACCATAACAACGACTAAAGTTACCGTGGTTATGTATCATAATTATTACGTAACTAATTAGAAGAAGTCAAATGAATGCATTAACAAAAGCATTAACGCGTCTAGAAAAGAGAAAAATAAGAAATAAAAGGGGAATAAATAAAGACACTATAAAGGGTAAATTAAATGCGTGGGAATTAGTACAAATAACTGGGATTTATATGGTCGATTTTTTAGCATCGGGATCTGGATTATGTTTTTGGCCATTCTGAATTTTTTTGAGCTCTTCAAATGAATTTTTCAGCCCCGAAACAATTACTGTGGCTCCTCCTTCATTTCTACGACCCCAACTGACCTAGTTTAAGACTTCTTAGTCCAATATAACCCGCACAGGACTCGTTTTATCACGTGGCTAAAACGCTTAAAAGATCTTCCTGTTTAAAAAAAAATAAAAAATAAGTTTTTAAATTTTTAATCTGCTAATTATCTAAACAACTAAATAGAAAGCATCACTCTTTAGCCCTTGATGTCTCATTCAATTTAAATTTTTATTTGATAAAGTATATTTTGTTAATTCGGCTTTTAAATTTAACAAGCTCGGACTTTACGATCTCCCAAGTAGTTCAACAATGAATTTTTAAAATAATAAAAAGCGAATTTTTTTTTTCTTCACAAAGATAAGATTTGAAATTTTTGAAACACAGACGTCGGAGAGTGGTCTGTTAACGATTGTGTGAATCAACTCTATAAATAATTTATTTTTTATGAGTGCATGGCGACATCTTGTTTCGGGCTTCGATGCCAATATCCTTCTTATTTTACATTCTTGTGGGAGGTGAAAATATTCCATTTTTTTCTGTTGTTATTTTTAATCCGATATACATCTCAACCCTTCCCAACCAAATTGTCCTTAATCAGGCAAAAAAAAAAAAATAAAGTCATTCCGATTATTATTCAGTTCATTTAATTGTATAAACTTCACGGTGGGAATCATAAACAAGAAAATCATCAAACCATTTAGCCAGAATATCGGCCATGAAGAACAAAAAAATACACTGTTACAAATTTTAACCTTCGCCATAATACTCGCCGTCATTGAAATATTTCTAACATGTGAAAACATTGTAATTGAAAAGTCTTTCGGGGGCTTTTTATGTGTCGTGTGTCGTTGCTTAAGGTTATGTAATTAATAAAATAATGTCGTTGGGTGTTTTTGATTTTGATTAAATCGACTACTAATTTTTAACTAAAACCCGGTTGTAAAAAATTAGCCACGGGTGATGTAAAAGAGACAATAATAGATTCGCAGTTTTTATCTTTTACACACAAGTGCTTGATTGATAATCGATAAAAAAAAATTAATCGATTACTTCCGACTTACGTAATTTGGGGATTTTGGTGTCTTGAGTAGTAGCGGAGTGATAAAAAATCCAGAATCAAAAATTTAAAGTGCTTAAAAAATTGAGCCTTTAAAACTTTTTTTTTAATTTAACAAAATTCCACAAAATATTTTCACAACTTGTCTTGTCAAAAGGAATGTTCAAAATTTCTAGTCAAGCAAATTTCTGAAAATTTCTTGTCGAGCAAATATTTTCCAAACTTGTCTTGTCGAGCAAATATTTTCCAAACTTGTCTTGTCGAGCAAATATTTTCCAAACTTGTCTTGTCGAGCAAATATTTTCCAAACTTGTCTTGTCGAGCAAATATTTTCCAAACTTGTCTTGTCGAGCAAATATTTTCCAAACTTGTCTTGTCGAGCAAATATTTTCCAAACTTGTCTTGTCGAGCAAATATTTCCAAACTGTTTGTCTTGTCGAGCAAATTTTTTCCAAACTGTTTGTCTTGTCGAGCAAATATTTTCCAAACTGTTTGTCTTGTCGAGCAAATTTTTTCCAAACTGTTTGTCTTATCGAGCAAATTTTTTCCAAACTGTTTGTCTTGTCGAACAAATTTTTTCCAAACTGTTTGTCTTGTCGAACAAATTTTTTCCAAACTGTTTGTCTTGTCAAGCAAATATTTTCCAAACTGTTTGTCTTGTCGAACCAATTTTTCAAAACTTCTTGTCGACAAATTCTGAAACTCTTTTAATCCGACCCTGATCTCTAACCCAGTTAAAAAAATTGAATTAGATAAATAATAATCCTTAAGGGTTGAGAAATCATTAAGTGTCGGGAGTTAGTTTGAAAGAATTCAAAAGTTTGGCATGCGATTGAGGAAACCTCTCTCTCACTCTTTATGTTCGGCATTTGGCATCGCGTCCTACATCGAAAAGCCGAAGCCCTACAAAATAACGTAATCTACCCAACAAATTGTATCATTTTCTTAAAAATTATTGCCACGGGCACGAATCCCATATTATCTCAACCCAAGCAGCAATCCCCGATGCATTTTTATTTTCACTCTCTCAAAAATTTTCGAACATACCTGATGAATTACATCACCGATAAAAACGTGAACACATTCCTTTTGGCTATTTTTCATTTATTGATTGAATAAAAAAATTAACATTTAACCGGGCAATCGATTAATTAGATCGTGTTACACTTGACTTAAAACTGGCTGTTAAAAAACGTTTTCAAAGTGATTTCCTAATTGTCGTCAAATCAATATTTACTGTTTGGCATGGTGGTCACAGCATTAATTCTACAGTAGATCGATTGAATTAATTTTTGCTTCTCTCGTAACTACAGTTATCTTTGAAGGTTGGAAAAATAAAAACCGGCTAATTAATTCCGTAATTTCTTCATAATTTTCCGATCAGGCATGAATTTATACTTGATATCAACAGAAATTCGCATTTAATTGTTTGCTCTCCTTGCAGAAAAATAAAATGACATTGAAATGAATTTGCAAAAAAAAAAAAAAAAAAAGATTTCGATCATTTATTTCTTTTAATAGTTTTTTTCCTGTTATTGTTATTGCTGTTGCATTTACGATAAAAATTGTTGGCTTTGCTTGAACGTTGGATAATTAATCCAACGCAGGGGCGAATTAAGAAACTTAATTCTGTTGAAAAGTTCTGGTTTCGTTGGTTGTAACCCTGAGAGATTCGGTTTTTTATGCTTTTGGTTGCTATGAGGTTGCTAAGCAATGAATATATTTGCTACGAGGTTGCTAGGCAACGAATTTATTTGTTATGAGGTTGCTAAGCAACGAATTTGGTTGCTAAGCAACAAATATATTTGCTATGAGGTTGCTAAGCAACGAATTTGGTTGCTACGACGTTGCTAAGCAACGAATTCGGTTGCTACGACGTTGCTAAGCAACGAATTCGGTTGCTACGACGTTGCTAAGCAACGATTTTGATTATTCATTGATTTTAAGTCAATTTAAAACTTTTGTTTTTTTGATTTTTGTATTTTTTTTCTTGGAGCGAGGAAAAGTTATTCATTAGAAGGGGGAATCTTTCAAAATTAATTTCATCACTCTTCAGCTCCACAAAATCTCAAGTTTTTCAATTCAAAATCTTAATATTCTCTCCTTTAAATTCCTTAATCTTTTTTAGGGTAACCGGCGAGGCATGTTTTGTCTTGCTCAAGGAATGGCGCCCTTGCCCTGTGGTGAGCTCCCTTCTCAGTGTTATGAGTTAGTGGAGGGCAGCAGCTTCCCTAATACTGACCTAGGGCTGAAGATGGTAGTAATCGGCAAGGCCTAGGCTCAGATACCGGGAGGCAGAGTCGGATCCATGGTATGGCACCCGTGTGGAAGATTATGGAAAGTCACGACATTATTTGATATTCCCAGTAAAATCATCAATGGTTGGCCATGAAGATCGCCAATCTCCGACGAGGAGCGGGCATTTAAAGAAGAAGAAGAAGAATCTTCTGACACTTTTTCTTTTGGCACCGATCGATCATATGGGGAATAAAAAAAAAAATACACAACGAATACTGAGTATAAAAAATAGGTCAAGCGTCTCTCATTAGTCTCTCCCGCCTTAAATTTTAAAAATAGTCCCGTATTTTTTCTTCTTTGTTTTTCTTTTCTCATCTCGTTTTTCTTTTTGTGCTGAATATGTTTTTTTTTTTCAAATGCGCAATAATCCGTCATTAGGTCAATCGCGTGTTGTTTTTTTAATTTTTTTTTTCAGGATTACATCCCGTAAATAACCAACAGCATTAGGCTATCCTTCCATTCGGAAAATCGATTTCATGTTAGATAATCTTTTCTCATTTATGTTTTTTGTTAATGTCATCTTCCGGTGTTTTTTTTTTCATTCATTTAAAAAAAAAAAAATGATGATGATTTTTTTTTTATTAAAGGGATATCGAACGTCCGTCACCCTGTATAATAAGACGGGACTATTTAAAACCTAATTAGACGAATGCATTTTAAATATCCCTAATTACTAAACTTATTCAATTGTAAGAACACGTAAATTGTTACACAAGGCTGGCTTCCCCCTTTGCTGGTTTTGATAATTCTGTTATCATAAAAATAAAAGTTCATATTCTGAGGTTTGGAAAAAAAAGGAAAAAGTGAAGTATGGCGGATCCAGGGGCGGATTGAGCCAAGCAGGTATTTTTTTAGGGTAATGAGTGAATTAGGTTATTAAAATTTTTTGGCTTGGATAGAAGGAAATTTTTCACCAAAATTTTTCTTCTTCTTGCCTCCTGACAATGAAATGCCAAAAAGTTTACACGGGCTATTGGGCTATATAAAAGGCTTTTTCAAGACTCAAACCGAGTTGAATCCAGTATACGGAATTTCCTCTAATTAGAGAAATCTCATGACTTCTTCATTGGGCCTGATTCTTAAGCTCCTACCAATAATCCATTTTAAAATAAAATTTCTAAGCTCTCTCAAACGGAAAATTCTATCCCGTCATAAAATCCTATCAAAATATTCTTTCAATTTATTTCCAATCTATCGATAACATTCGAATGCTATAAATATTCCGAGACATGAGATTTTTTTTTATCATCGAGATGATTCCGATTCTTTATTTTTCTACACAGACGTAAATACGTTATCTCAAATCCATCATCTCGATTTTTTATTATTCAAATTTAAAAAATTTTTAAATCGACCTGTTTCCTATCCGATAACATCCAATATTTTCTCTCTAAAAAAAAAAAAAAGACACACTTAGCAACACGATCAATTTCATTTCGCGAGGCTTTTTAAACAATTTCCAACCTATCATTTTTCCCATGACAGTCTCTCTCTCTCAAAAAAAATTAAACGCTCACGTTGTTTAAAAACTTGTCATACATAAACGTTGATTACACACTCCGTTTAATTGCCCGTAGGAACCTCATCAGCACCCACTGTCACTCACTATGATATTTGAGAAGAAAAAGGGAACTTTAAAAAAAAAAAAAAATCAAATCAAAGAACCGGAAGCAAAATAAGAAGGGAATTTTTAAAATGGGTTGCCCTTGCATTCTTTTGATGCGAAACCCCCGTTTCCATCGTCAGCATGTTTATAAGAGAGGAAAAAAAAAGGTTAATAAAATTTAAACATGGCCACGGGGCGATTTTGATATAAAAATATCGAAGCGCCGACAACTTTATCACGCTTTAAAATCGCACCATCAACCGGTAAATTGTTCCACGTCTCGAGAGAAAATCGATAAAGTGCAATTGCAATTTCACGTTACCTTCCTCAAGACACAAAAAAAAAAATTAAATTAAATCCCCATCATCTTATTATTTCATGCAAAATAGGGAAATTAATTAAAAGGAATTAATTTGATTGTGAAAGAAAACGTGTGGCAGTGATTTATTTTCATGCAGGACATCCGGAAACTTTCAAAAATTTTTTTAAGGGATTGATTTTTCTTTGAAAATTTTATTCGAATCTTTTATATCAGCTCTGTTTTAAGAAAGAGAGAAGCGAAAAAATGCGAGTTTTATTTTTAGAAACGTTGGATTCATAGTCGGGTAATTTAATGAATTCGAAATTCGTAGGATTATTGTTTTTGCGGGCAAGTGGTAGGCGGTTTTTAAGAGGATTCGATTTTGTAGATTAAAAATTCGGAAATTCGAATCCTGGCAAAGTTATTCAAGTGTGAAATTAGGTTAAGTAACTGAGCAGTTGACATGATTTAGGTATCAAAACCTCAAATCCGCGTGATTAGGTTGTTGACGTGAGTCTCAGCTCAAGATTTTGTTGGTTTAAAGAATCAAAATATTGAATAATGAAAATATTATACAGAAAAATAATTAAGGTTAGCTTTGGTTGTTGTTATATTAACAGGTTTTTTCACGCTTCGAAATTTCATAAGAATATATTTTGAGTAAAGAACTAAGTAGCCGCCAGTCTGGCTCCCTGTGCAATTTTTTTTAAGGAAAAGCAAGAGCTCTGCTCAGGCTGATTAATAGATTTTTAATGTTTAACAGGTTATGGGCCCAGAAAGTTTCTCCGGCAATTTTGGCAGGTACCATTGTGAATTCAAGGCCCTGCATGAGTAGGTGGCTGGCCGATGGCCACTGGGCAGGCCCAGGATGAGGTGGATGCTCTCGATCTGGGGAAGGAGTGGCAGGTTACAGCCTTGATTCAGTGGAAGAATTTGGTGGAGGCTGCGGTTGGGCTTCAGGCCCTGTAGTGCCAGCAGAGTAAGAGTAAGACGATTGACGAGGTCTCCACGAGCTGGGTTTTTGGGTTCCAACTCTGCCCGAAAGTTTACAGAAAATTAACCTCGAGAAAATAAACATTTGGGCGGCAAATCCTGAACTTCAGTTTTGCACAGTCTAACCCACTGAACTCTTATGCGACAAATCTGCCCCATTTTGGCCTCGGTGTGGTCAGGGGGAGGTTTTTCCCTTTATTCCACTCAACAATATGACTCTCGTCGAACTCTAAATCTTTATCCGGGTTGTAAGCCTTTATCTATTCTAGGAGAACGACAGGAGAATATTTTCTGTCTTCCTCCCCACTCAACAATTGTTCTTTAGAAGATCGAATTTTGTCAGATTTTATTCCCGAACTCAACCACTCCTCCCCACTCAACAATTTAGTGAGCTTGGAACTCGTACTGGTAAAGTACTTAGTAAGGTTTCTACTTTCTGCTAAGGAATGATTTTCGAACTGCCGGTCTAGATTCACAGAAAGCTGGCAAATCTCATCCGTCCACCGAGTCTTATCAAAGGAGAGGCTCGTGTTCTTTTTCTAGAATTATATTTCTAACCTCCCTTTGGCTGATTGCAGTAGATTAACTACTGAACGATGTGGTTACCAAGTCGTGACGCCAACAGAGACCAAATAACATTAAATTTCAAAAATAGACAATCTATATCAACAACAGTTTCTGCAATATCAAATTTTTGGCCAAAAACTTACTCCCTTGCCGCAAAAATGAGAAATCATCCCCAAACCAAAGACTTCAGTAATTTTCAGACGAAGATCACAAAAAAAGTATCAGTGATCTGCCTCTTCAGCAATCATGTCCAAAATACCCCCAATTAACAAAGGAAAGCGAGCTATTGTACATCAAGGAAATCAACCACCTGTCTTTCTTAAACCACGAAGAAGATGACCCATTACAACCGCACGACTCTGAAGAACCCTTCAAAATATAATATCCTAACTCTATCCAGATTCTCATAAAATTTTTTGACAAAAATCTCCGCCATATTTTTTAACTTCAACCTAACTCAAAGACCATGATGAAAATCACTCTCCAACTTCCCAGAACTACACCTCGCGTTTACGCCTGACAGCTAAAATCAATCACATCATCTCAATTTTCCTAATCGACCATCATTCCTTGAATCCATTTAACTCATTCAACATTTCAACTAATAAATAAAAATGTAACTCGATGCTTCAATCAAAACTGCCAAGAAAGCAGAATCTGACCGAAACCAATACACAACAATATAACATGCTGAACGTATAAAAATCCATTTCTCTTTATTATCATTCAAATAAGCGTATAGCCCATACACATCAATAACACACGATCTAATGAATTACCATACATTCCAGTCCATTTACGGGGAATCCCCATCCCCGGCTTCTTATTTCAAGAAAAAAAAAGAAACTCGTCTCCATTTTCCTTCGGCCATTTTATATTTTTTCTCAACAAAATACAATTCAAACATATTGAACCGAACAACAATCAACCCTCATACCTGGACGAAAAAAAAAAAAAACCTGTAAACAACTCGCATGAACTCGTAACTGATTACTCCAAAACATTCCCCACACATTTTTTTTTCTCCATTTACAAAAATAAAAATGATAAATAAAAATAAAACTAATCAAGCTTAGGCACATCGCCGACAACATACCTGTCCCATTTTAACCTCGCTATATCCACAAATAATTTCTAATAGATAAATCCAAGCGCAATAAAAATAAATAAAATAAACACACAAATTTGTATAAAATTTTAAATCAATCACGATTTGATAAAAACAATTAAAACACAAAATTTAAAAAAATCCATTCACAATTTAAAAATTAAAAAAAAAAAAAAAAATAAATAAAAACCACATCCAATCACATTTAAAGCCGGTTCAGTACTGAAATCTACTCGGCATTCGCCAGAACAGCACACGTGGCTCGGCCATTAAAATCCGTCTGCTAGGAATTCTAAGAAGAACCCGCTCCCATAAGCTTTACCATACGAAACCCGGTCTTCTTATAAAAAACCCGTCCGTGTTATATAATTTAAATAGTTCAAAATGATATAGTTTCATTACGAAAAACATGTTTGAGTCATTATAAGATGACAGGGTAGGTCAGGTTATTCAAATGAATTCTTCAGGCATTTTAATTAGCCCGTCAGGTATTTACCTATAACGTGGGGTATACAGGTGGACGGACAGGCGGTGTATGACGTGCGAAATTCACTCACAAGGACCGGCTTTTATCCGTACTAGGGTCTTTTACCGAAATATTTTGGCTGGCCCAACGCCTGAGGGGGAATTCGCGAATGGTGCCCTCGAGCTGGTCATTTATTTTCTCACATATTTAACCGGTGTGTATTTTCCTAGTTCTCTTTTATTATTTATCGTATTTGATCGAGAACTGAGAAAATTGAAAAGGAGGAGGAACGTAAATGTGTTATCGACGTTATCGCGGAGATTGTCTCAATCTCGGCGCCATCATTTAAAAAAGATTCAAGGTCGTGACGCATAAACTTTTTTGTCAGCTGTAAAAAGGCTTTCGAATCTTACGAGGATAATTGGCAATTTCGAGAGAAATAATGGATGGTCATAAACGAATGCCGTGGCTAGTTCAGAAGAGGAAGCTTGTTGTCGGATTTGTTTTGAAAATAATTTCCGTCTGTCATACGCGAAATCGTAGAGATTGAAATTTGTCCTTTTTCCCCGTAAAAGTATTTTTTTTAAAAACAAGGTCCTTAAAAGTCTTTGTTTGCACAAACCGTGAAAATTTTGTGCTGGTTATTTTTTGTGCTAGGAAAATATATTGAGATTTTTTTAGTTTTCAAAATTAGCTTTTCATAATTTTTTTGGAATATTTTCTATTTTAAAAAAATTGATTTAACAAGAAAAAATAGTCCAAAGGTTTTGGTCGACAAGAAAAATCTAATAAAAGATTTGGTCAAAAACACAGAATTCTGAAAAAACTTGTTCGACTGTTAAAATTCTGAAAAAACTTGTTGGACTGTTAAAAGTCTGAAAAAACTTGTTCAACTATTTAAATTCTGAAAAAACTTGTTCGACTATTTAAATTCTGAAAAAACTTGTTCGACTATTAAAATTCTGAAAAAAACTTGTGTGACTATTAAAATTCTGAAAAAACTTGTTGGACTGTTAAAAGTCTGAAAAAACTTGTTTAACTGTTAAAATTCTGAAAAAACTTGTTCGACTGTTAAAAGTCTGAAAAAACTTGTTCGACTATTAAAATTCTGAAAAAAACTTGTTTGACTATTAAAATTCTGAAAAAACTTGTTGGACTGTTAAAATTCTGGAAAAACTTGTTCGACTATTAAAATTCTGAAAAAACTTGTTCGACTACAAAAATTCTGAAAAAACTTGTTCGACAATTAAAATTGAGGAGGTAGCTGCAACAAGGGCAATTGTTCCATAAGCTAAATATGGAAAAATTGCCCTTGTTGCAGCTACCTCCTCAATTCTGAAAAAAATTTGTTTAAAGCAGGATTATCTAAAAAAAGAATAAGAATTTGGAATTTTGTTCTCTGAAAAGTCCTTATTCCTTCTCTCGAAAGACCCTAAAGTCCCAAAAATTTAGGAAGCAATCCTAAACATCAGTTTAATTTTGATCGAGTGTTTAACCCAGTGCATCGCAGCAAGATATTTTCGACGAACTTGCTCAGCTGGTGCAGGCAAGTTTTCAAAATTTTTATACATTCTCTGAAAACTATAATTTACTTTACTTTCCTTTTTAGTCTGCCCTGGATGGTCATAACGTATGTATCTTTGCATACGGCCAAACAGGATCATGATCCTGTTCCTGGCCTTCCATGGTGTAAGTTTTGCAAGTTTTGTAAGTTTTGCCTAGGCAAAACTAACACGCAAGTTTTGCCTAGGCAAAACTAACACGCAAGTTTTGCCTGCAGGCAAAACTTACACGATGGAAGGCCATGACGATCAAAATTCCATGGGGATGATTCCTCGCACTTTCGATCACATCTTTAAATCATTAAAAGAACTCGAAATGATTGTAAGTTTTACTGCCTTTTTTAAAATTAATTTTTAATGTATTTTATGCCATCACTTCTTAGTACTGTATTCCGTTTTTAATTTTTTAAGGGCAGGAAATACACGGTTGAAGCAAGTTTTATCGAAGTTTACATCGACAGTATTAGAGATTTGCTGAGAAACAATACAGACGGATCATCCTTGAAGTTCGATTATCGCAAATGGCGATTCTTAAAAACCAGTGTAAAAAATAATTAAATAGCTAAAGTAAATATTGTGCAAAATCATTATAACGCTATAGCGAATAATTTCCGCTAGAAGTTTGATAAATGGCTGTTAGTTGGCGTTAGTGTCAAACTAAAATGAAAGATAGCAAGCTAGTGACGTGTAGTTCAATAAATGAACGTTAGATGGAGCGCATCCTTGAACCTCTTAAGCGCTAGTGTCGCTCTCGAATCCTTCCTAGTTTCATAGATAATCATTACATGAACATACCGGAGTTGGCTTTTCTAGAGGGCGCGGGTAAAAAAATCAAAAGCGGCTCTTCCAAATGACAACAGAATTCCAGTAAAGCTGTTTTTATAAAATTGGCTCACACTCTAAGAAGACGGGGTGAACTATTAACTAGTCCATAAGCGCCCTGTCTTCTTAGAATGCGGGTAAAATTTTTTTAATGTAAAAAAAACTCAATCATAAAATCTTGAGGAATTAAAAATTTTTCCAAGTCTGCTAAAGAAAAATTATATAACTCATAAAAGAATTACCTTAACCCAGCATGGTTCAGTTCCTCTCAAGTATTATAAAAAATAAAAATAAAACAATATACGAACATGCAATACCCATTTTCCAATTTAAATACTCGCTGAAGCTTGATTAGTAATTTTCTGCTAATTTTATTTTAGTATAAACTATCCGAAGCCTCAACTTCTGTTATCTGACATATATCAACCTTGCTTTGTGATCATTTTATCAAAAAAAAATTTAAATCCTTAATTCCGTCACTGGTCGCGATAAGATCCTTTAACCCAGAACAACCTGACAAGTCCCATTGTGTCTGATGTTAAAAATATATACTCTGGGATATCAGAGAAAAACGTGGTCTTGGAAATAAAAGGAAAGCAAAAACCTGACTGATACTAATTGTAAAAGTCTTCTCTTTTTGTTATGTTCAAGTTCATTAACTTGAAGTTGATCTCAAAATCGCCACTACTTCTTTTTTCTTCTATTTTTTTTTTTTTAGGCTAGTATGACGAAATGCTAATTTCGATGCGTCATCCTGTTAACCCGTGTCATGACCGTCCAAATCCGGATGTGAACCTTTCTAATTTTGAGATGGGATTGATTCGGAGTTAGGTGGCGATGGAAGTAAAGAAGAGAGACTTGTCACGAATGTTTTGGTGGTCAGCTGCCTGATACCAGAGAAGGTTATGATGAATGGTGAGCATCAGGATCTTACTCTTCCGTTGGTGGCTCTACAAGACCTGAAATTCTACTGTCGCAGTTACCCCAGATGAGGGAGGTGCTCTTTGAGGTTAGGTAGCTCCAATATTTCGGCCATGTGTTGCGCAATGAAAAATATGGAAAGGAAGATCGAGGGACAGCACAGATCAGGCAGAAGAACAACCTCGTGGCTCAGGAATTTAAGGGTCTGGTGTGGACCAGATTCCACGTTTATGTTTCAAGCAGCGGCATTCATGATTGCCAATCTCCAACGGGGAGACTGCCCAATAAGAAGAAGTCACCGCCGACTGCCATGATTAAATGCCACGTCTCCTACTCTTAAGTGTTTGACAATGGCCATCATTTCTCACACTGTCCGCCAACAGATCCATAGGCAATTTCATCCGTGCCATAGCATGTACCCTGCTATGTTCATGGGCAACTCCGTTGGAGCCCGCACCATATGCCCCTGACAGAAAAGCTATTAACCCAAAGAAGATACAGGAAGATGAGCGTCGCGAGTGACTATGAGGATTCCTGGTAACCCAAGAAGAAGTGTTCGTAGATCCCAGAAGTTTTTGCAATAATATCAAAGTGGCAAGGTTCCCGACAGCAAAGTCAATGGCAACCTCTTAAGGAGAAGACGGCAGAAGATTAAACAAGGCGCCAGAATAACAGAAGGCAAGATGAGCCACCAGCCGCCTTGAGAAACATCTCTGCTGCTAACACATCCCTGAGCAGATTTCTGGCATGGACCAAAAACAAGTGTTGGTGGTTCCCAGAAGTTCTGGCGGAAGGCACGGATTGGCTCATCAGGTTACGGGAGAAAATCCTGGTGCACCTCCCAAATTAAAACGCCCCTTTGCTCTTGCAGTTTTTAATAGTAAGATCGAAATATTTGATTCAGTCGATTTAATTTTTTTGCCCAAAATTTTTTGAAATAAAAATTGAAAACAAAGTGAAATTGGCGTATTTTTCACAGAAAAATGCGGCAACCTTTCAAAACTTTAATTTTTAGATTAAAAAATTTTTTAACCAAATTTTAAGAAGAGAGGGCACTTATGGACAACGCAATATCTAACCTCATCTTCTTAGAGTGAGAGTCAAATTTTTTTTAAATAAGTAAAAGCAACTCTAATGGAGACCTGTACTCACATTAAAGCGCCACTTCTGATATTTTTACCAGCGCCCTCTGAAAGAGCCAGTCCTAGGCGAATAAGAGATATCAAAAAAATGGCGGGATCCTGAGGGATTCAGAAAACCCAAGAGATGTGGCAAAAATTAAAAGAGACCTACGTTCATCAGTAAGTGCCAAAAGGTTCAAACAATAAGATCCATATTAACAGCAGACAGATGTCATGGGAACCATCTTTCCTCCTGACACAAAATTCTATCAATCCCTAATTACTTGACAACAAAATCCTCCATTACTTTTTTCATTTTTGGGCAATGAATTAAGGACTTTTAAAGGACGTTTAAATCCACGAACGGAAGGATATTGTGCAACTGTTCAAACTGATACCCATCTGTGTATATAGAAATGACGTGCTGTTTACAATGACACAGTCAAATAATTCAGATCTGCGAATTTCAAAAATAATAACGGGCTAACACAATTAAAAAAAAAACAATCGTGATGAGTGGGATTTATAAATTATTAAACGAGAGATCCTAATTTACATAGAGTATACTCATTTCTTCTCATAGTGTCTTACCTTAGAAATTCTCATAGAGGGCGAATTTCAAGATGGCTTCAAACCCAAATCTCCATCATATCAAAAATAGTTTGATACATAAATAAATAAACAAAAAAAAAATATATATTTAAAAGAGTTGAATAAATTCCCTGAACTCGGACTGGGTATAAAAATAGAGGATCTTATTGTTTGTGTTGGTCAGTCCGCGAACGTGTTGGTGACGCCCGGGAAATATCTGGTCTAGTGCCAGCAAGCTCAAACACCCTCATCTTGTTTCTATCAACGCTGATACCAATCAACGTACTTAAGAAAAAAATATTTACAAGTATCCCATGATGAGTTTTAGTGGTTAATCAACGAGGAAAATATTTCTAATAATAAATGAATGAATGTGAAATGTTAAAATTTAAAGTCTTCTTGTTTTGATAAAAAAAAAAAAAATTTAAACATCTCATAAATCCAATCAAAGTTACTTTTAATTGATATTTAAATGTCTTCTGAGAAACTCATTAGCCAGCCCAAAAGTGCCTCGTCCAATTCGGAAAGTCGTTTATTTAAAAATATTACACCAATTTAGTTTAATGATGATGTAATTTTTTTTTTGGTGAGTTTAAAGGTTGGGGGATTTATTTCTTAAGAATTCGCCCTTAAGATGGCTAAAAGAAAATTTATTCTCAAAGCCCCGTAACATGTTTCACAGCCTCAAAATTAATTCCACTCGGCCAAGTTCATAATTTTGGCACCTCCACAAAATTACCCAATGCATTATCAAAATGCATTCTTAAAAAATTAGCTAACGCCCTTTAATGCAATTCATTTCTACTAAACAGAAATTATAATATAATTCCACAACAAAACTCGATCACTTCAAAAAAAAAAAAAAAAAACCTGATATGATGATAGGGATATGCCTCCAGTCGGTTTCGATTAATCGATCGGTTAATGCCAGTCTCATTTTGAAAAAAAAATCAAAAAACCTAGTTAGCTTATGGCTAACCTACAATGCCCCGTTCAACTCCGATTGTTATCAGCTGGAATCGGTTATGAAATAAAAACCCAATCTGTAAAGGACCCGCTTTGCTCAGGTCGGAGAGAAATATATGACATCAATACCATTGACACCATAAATACAATATATTGTTCTTGATACCAATCCGTTTAGTTATAATGAAAATTTGTTAACGTGATTGATTTTTACGCAAGGTACCAATCTGCATATTGATAGTTATAACTCGAGGGCGGACGCCCAATACTTAAAAAAGAAATAATAGTGATTGGGTATCAGACAGTTTATGTTCGTAGAATTTCCGGTTTAGCCGCAAATATTAACTTTAGCCCAGGCAAAAAACCTGGAAAACTAATGCAGAACTTCTTTTACAGTTTGTTTTCATTTTTAAAAAAATTCGCGTGAACTGTAAGAAGACTGAGCGAAGTATTGATTAGTCCATAAGCACCCCGTCTTCTTAGAATCCTGAAAAACTCAAGAAAGCAGGAGAGGGCCTTAATTCGAGAGGCGCAGCGGGATTTGCCCGGTAGTGGGCCAGTCCAAGCCTGTTTTTGGGGCCCAAGCCCCATTGCCACAAACGAGCTCCAAGGGCTATAACAGACATATAGGGTGGTCGATGAAAGTATTAATTTAGGTTGCTAATCACAAACCTGTCACCTTAAAAAAAAGTAAAGAGACCGTTTTGTTGCTGTGAAATTGATTTGCTTTTAAGACAGGTTTTTAGTGCTTTATAATCGAGATAAATGCTTGTTATTCCTAAACTACTTGTTACAATTATAAAGAAGCCACTCCCAATTTATTGTCCCTGTAGTGAGTTTCAAAATCCGCATATTTTTAAGTCCTAATCAAACTGATCGTAGCGGGAAGTTTTATTTTTAAAGATAACTTTTTGACAGTTTGAATATTTCGCAATTGGCCAAAAAATAAGGTGGCGAATGTTATTAGAAAGTATTACAGGATTTGGGTTTTTTTTTCGACCTTGTGTACTTTTTTCGACAAGAGGGAGAAAGTAATTTTTTTTTTTTTTAGATTGTCCAGGTGTACGTGAAGGGGCTTTGATAATCTGTCTCTAATTATTCTTTGTTCGTTTGCATCTAATTGTCGTTAAACGATTTTTGGCAGAGAAGATTTCGTCATTGATTGGTGGCAGTCAGATAATATCTGCCCAATCTTGCTCGTTTTTATCATTAAGTCCTTTGCATTTTTGAAGCAAGAATTTTTTTAGGAAAATTTTTTTTATTTAACAGAATTGCACAAACGTTTTTGGAAATTGTCTTCTCGAGCAAATTCCTTGAAATTCCTTGTCTTGTCGAGCAAATTCTTTGAAATTCCTTGTCTTGTCGAGCAAATTCCTTGAAATTCCTTGTCTTGTTGAGCAAATTCCTTGAAATTCCTTGTCTTGTTGAGCAAATTTTTTTAAAATTCCTTGTCTTGTCCAGAAATTTCTTGAAATTCCCTTGTCAAGCCAATTTTTTCAAATTTACTTGTCGAGCAAATTTTTTACTAGCATCAAAATAAAATTCTCTTGTCTAAATTCAAATCCGTGAGAGCTTGCGAATAACTTATTCCACTTATAAATACCAAATCTAGCAAAAAAAAAACCAGATTGCTCGCAATATTTTTTCGTAATTTAACGAGCTCAAGTCTCAAATAACTCAAAACCCTAAAGGCGTCTAACCTAAGCTGGTTTTTTGTATTACGATACCTAAAAATCGCATGTAATATTTAAACAAATCATATTTTTTCCACATCTTCCGTATTTAATTATTCCTGTTGTAGGTGGATGAAAAATCATCCGGTTCGCAAAAAAAAAAAAGCACGAAATTTTTGACGGAAATCGTGATGATTTTGTTGTTGTTGGCGGCTTGTTTATTCACTCAAACCATCACGTAAGTTTTTTTGCAATCATTTTGTTCCATATTTTTTTTTTCTCTTTTATGTTTTAATTCCCGGAAGTGATCTATTATTTTAGCGAATGGAAATTTAGAAAAAAATCGCAAGCTCATTCAAAGATATATCATACAAAACCAAATAAAGAGTTTAAAAAGATGATGCTGCGAGACCTTCCGTGCACTCTCATAAATAATGTAACACTTTACATTTGTATAAGGTCAGTTAAAAATTTTTCATGTCATTCGGAATGCATATAAACGTCTGCTATTTGCTAATGAGTGTACGGAGAGAGAGAAAAAAAAAAGAATTCGGATCGGTAATTATCTGTTTGACCAGTTCTCTTTATATGGTGAAACTGGACGTCAATCAAGTCGAAGATTCTTCTTCGTAAAGTCGAACTTTGCCCATCTACCCATTAATTCCTCAGGTGTATCTGCTGATAATTTGATTGTGGAGTTTCGAATAAAGGAGAAAATTCAAAGGGGCATTGATTTCTAACTTGGACGGATAACAAACAAATTATTTTTGACGCATGACAAAGAAATATTGGCAGCGACGCTCGACACCTTCATATTGTGGTTTTAAGGAAAAAGAAGGATTTTAATTTTTCCCCTCCCTAAATTTTCAGCTCAATTAATATTCTTAAAAGTTTCCCAGACTGAAAAAAATTTCTCCTCAACGCCTTCACCTGACCTTAAACTCAAACTCTTCAATAAAAAAAAAACCGATATCAAAAGGTCGAAAACCTACAAAGGAAAAAAATAACACATAACTAAATCAGGGCAAGAATTCGTTTGACTAATAGCAACAAGCCGATAATCACAATCTCGAACCACAACAATTTACAACCAATAGAGATATTTTATTGTCTATACATTTCTTCACGCTAATAAATTTAAAACCAAGTAAGAAGCCCTCCTTCCATTTCAAAAACAGCCGACATTCTCATTTTTTTTATTATTGATTTATCAATAAACTAATTAATTAAAAAAAAAATTTTCATGAGCTCTAATCTTTAAACAATAATTATTCTGTCTGCAAAATGAAATAAAGTTGCAATAAATCTAATCATTACTGCCCTTCTTGAAAAAAAGGTCAGGATTTTAGCAGCCGTCAGCAAAAATCAAGTCTAAAAAGGAAAGATCATGACCTAAGGGTCTGACGAGATAATTTCCTTCAAGAAAAATCAATCTCGATTTACTGATTTTAAACTAACTGCCCAGAGCCAGATTCAAGCATATGGTTTGAATTTCTAACCTCCATCGTACTGATCTTTAACTCTGTTGACTGTTTACAATCTAACGTTAACTACACCTAACCTCAACTGGACACAACCCATGGTTACTAGCACTCCCTGAACATCATTGAAATTCGAAATTTGGGATAAAGATTGTAATCTTTCAACCCAGGGCTGGCCCTGTTAACAACCATCCACGAATGAATCAAATTGACACAAGAAAAAAAATCATATCACCTACATTTTACAATGCAATACTGCTGACACCATTTTCACGAATTAAAAATTTATTGTCCTGTAAATATTATTGTTCAAAACAAAGATTTAAAAAATTAATACTTTAATTCAAGTATAATTACATCTACTTATAAAACAATGTCATTTCCCATTCGAAGGCATGGTTAATTTATAGAAGTGAAGACTATGGCTAAGAATGTGTCAAGTCTCACTTATTATTCCATGCCATAAGTAAAAAAATTCAATGCATGTTGTTTATACATGTTGTTTCGATTGCTTATTTGTATTTCTGCTTCATGGACTCAAATTAGTATCACCTATGTAATCCTCACATGAAAATCTATCTTCAAATCGAATTCTATTTTAGGGTTATGTCAATCAGATTGTGATAATTATCTAAAAAATTCAACGTGTCAATTGATTTCGTGCAAAATAATCGAAACACAACGTTAAAATTATCAAAATTTCATAAATGAATGAGTATGAGTAATGTCCGGTGGATTTTTCTCGATTTCACAGTGAAAAAAAAAAGTCAAGACCTTGAATAATCATTTTACGGAACGTCATTAAAAAGCCTATGAATACCCAATACCCTTTCTTCGTCTTAAATGTAAAAGAATAAAAGTGATTTGAGGTTAATTATTGTTAAACCTTATGTAAAAGCATAAATTGTTATCGAATTCGTATGAATGGGGCATGGACGTAGCCGAAGCCGATGCATTAAAGTCGCACAGATGTTTCGTATAAATGTGAAAAAAACGTTGTACTTACGAAATTTTAGCGGTAGATATGGATGTTTTTATGAAGCCCGTAATGCCAGCTTCCTTTTTCACTATTTTTTATTCAGAATATACGTGAACTTCACTCGGTTTTTCGACTGGGAAAATCCCTAACACGTGTTGTTTTTGTTGCGAAGTATCGCTAAAAACACAACATGGCAGACCGGAAACTCAACCTCTGATGATGTTTTAAAATTCGGTCATTATTTTCCCATTTTTATCCCTGAAAATAATCAAATATTAATTAGTGAAATTTAATTTAGGAATTTTTAACGAAAATAATTAGGTAATTTGATTTTTTTTGCAAAAATTCAGTATTTAAAATGATTATTACCGCATAACTCGATTGCCGCGATATCTAGTTGTAGAATGTGAAATCAAAATGGCGTCCTAGTTCGATATGAAGCCGTTAGAGGTTAGATCGTTTTCTCGACATGGACGTCTATGATTTGCATCGAAAGCGCGGATCCTTCACCTTGAAAGTTTAAAATTTCCATTTTTATTTCTCTTTTTTAGAATTTAATGCAAGAGGGGATGTTAAAAAATGTTTATTTTTCGGTTTTTTGCCAGGTAAAAGTTTTTTTTATAAGGGAAGGGGTGGGAGGGGATTTTTTAGCAAAAACCAATTCAGTGTCAATGCAAGAGATTTTTTTGGGGGAAAAAACAGCGATTCTTCATTGCCTGTTATAAAAAATTGGAATAATTAGTTGGGAAAAATTATTTTATCAACATAATATTTAGTTGTTCTTATTTAAGTGGCAAATTGCTGCCTTTGTGTTTTGTACAATCTATAGTCTTTCATTCCAGAAAATATGGCGTCCATAGCCCATGTGCGTCATATTTCGTTGTTTTAATTTACTAATTATTTAGTTTTAATTGAAGGATTTTTAAGATTTACAACTTTACGGTGATTTCATCCAATTAAAATTATGACAGTTCATATTATTTAAAAAAAAAATATGGTTGATAATAAGATTTTTAGGACATATTTTGAAGGGGCAAATCTGAGGTTCTGACAGTATGACTTGCAAGTCAATTGAAACCAGGAGAGTAAGATACAGAGTTATTTTAGAAATTTTGGATCTCACTTCAAATTACTGAGAATTTTTGTGAATAATTTCTACTTCTTGTAAAGTTTGATTAGGATTAGGAAGAGGAACTAAGTTTCCTCGTTAAAAAGTTTATTGATTTGAAGCAATCAAAACAGTCTAAACTTACTATCACAACCTTTTCGATAATAATTCAACAATCAAGCATCAGATTAAGCTTTTCAAATAAGCCTCTTGAATTTTCTCAATTTTTCCCTTAAATCAAACTTATAGCAGCCTCGCACCTTTATTTTAAATTTACTGATCGGGAAATAAAAACGTACAAGTCTGTAATCTCATAAATTCCCCAGCCCTTTTTTTAATATAAAAAAATCCCTATACTTGAACCCTCCGTTGGGGTGAAAAACTTATTTTCCCTTTAAATCTGGCAAATCTCGTTGCCGCATTAACAAACTTTCGAAAAAAAAAATATATACAGTATAATAATCCAGGTTTAGTTTTTTAAACCTGTTCAAAAAATAAAAAATGATAATAATGAAGCATGAAACATCTGCGCTGATGCAGGCTTAAGTACAACGAACCTTAGCCAAGATGCTAGCTGGGTTTTTTTTCCTTCGTTCAGGTGCACACCTGCAGATTACATCATGCAGCCACCACCGCCATAAGCCTCAGAAAATGAAAATCATCAATCCGAAACTTAGACGCTCTAATGCGCTCCCGGTGGATTCTTAGCTGGCTACGCTCCTGTTTAAGCTTAATTGCAAAATTTTTATGCACTTTAAAATGCATTAATAATGCATTTTTTCATCCATTCGATAGGGGAAAAGGTTTCTCCTCTAATTTTTAATTTTAAATATTTAATTTTGGGGGATCGCTTTTTTGAGAATTTAAAAATAAAAGAATCGGTACGATAATTTGATTATTGCCCTTGAAATTTTCTAAAAAAAATTTTTTTTAAAGACCCTGACCAAAATTAAGAATATTGAACATTTAGTTGAGTCTGCATATCTCTGTAATTCCGAATGTATAATGTATTGCGACTTGAATGGGGGAAGGGAAAGGAGGACATTCACCTTGGGGCGCTACAGCGTCGACGCATAAGTTTTCAAGGTTTTTGGAAGCGTCCAACTTTCCAGTAGGTTAGCAAAAGCGAAAGGTTTACATTTTCCCCCCGCGCGTTTTTTCGTCCTTGGGTTTTATACACATGAAAAATAAAATTATATGAAGTTCCCTTTGTTTAACTTTCAGCAGCCTCCTTTCTCTTCTTTTTTAAGAAGAAATTTTTTTTTTTTGTATAAAAATATTGCATATTTTCGCCCCCGCGCCCGCTTATTTCTCTTGTTTTCATTCGGGCTCTTTTGAAATTTATTTTAGAGAACTTGGGTTTACATGGGAAATTATGATTCATTTGGCACGTTCGCAGTTTTTCTTTTCCCGCCCAGACGAATGAAATTTTGTTTTATGGTTAGTATAACGTATTACGTATGGAGGGGACGGGATTTTTATGAATGGCATGAGACACTTTTTATACCTCTAGTAAAATTTAATTTTGTTAGTGCTTGACTGAAATCGAGAGTCTACATGTTTGGAATTTTTCATTTGTAGAGAGGAAATGGTAACATTCAAACTAAAATAATAATCAAGAGGGCTTTTTTAAAGAGCCAAGAAAGAAAGAGTCGCTAGTTGAACTCAATAGAAATAAGCTGAAAGTGTTAACCAGTTTAGGTTAGATTACTTATATTCGGAGCGATACTAGCGCCAGTGAATTATTCATAGAACTCTTTGAGCTCCATAAACTCCATGCATTTTTTCATGGAGCTTAAAGAGCTTTATGAAAAAATCCTGTGGCGCTAGTATCGCTTCGAGTGAGTAATCTAACCTGAACTGGTCAACACAATCATTTTATTTCTAACTTTTCTCTCCTTTAGGCATTTTAAGAGGCCGATGACGACAACTACCGCCACATATAAAATTAAAGGATTCGAGGAAAAGCGTTTTAATATTGTAAGCAAACATAAATAAATAAATATTGAAGCAAATATAGTTTGTTTCTGATTATTATTACCATCTGGAATTTTTCTTAAAGCTTCCAATGAAACTTATGCTGCCTATTTTTAAAACCTTTCGGTCCTGCCTGATTAGGTGGCGACTGCTTTCCATCTCTTAAGCGAACGGGTGTCTCTGGTACCGTATATCCACTGTGCATAGAGGGAGGGGTCCTATGGATTAATTAAGTTCCTGCCGCCATGTTGCATTTTAAAAATCAATCTGGCTGTGGGTTTCACTACTTTGCTTATGAATAATCCCACAGCCTGAACGATGAACAACCATGGAACATGGCGAATTTTTATTATGGCTCAGCCCATAACCGTCTGCTGCAATCGGAGTGCTCTCTCTGTCTCTATCTAGTCTCTCTAACTGTGCATGATTCCAACAGCACCGCCCTCTTAGACTTCCCTTGTTACCCTCCTGCATTGGTGCTTTCCTATCTGTGAGCGATAAGATGTTTTCCTCCTGGCCATAGCCTTCTTTTGTACCCGATCTTCAGGCAGGCGAAGACAATCCAACAAACTGACATAGCATAATCGATTGTGCTTACGCATAATAATCACCACAACCCAACATTTTTCCTCTTAACAAAGTTTCCTCTGATTAATTCCAATAAATCTCATTCGCATTAATTAATAATAATTCATCTAATGTCATCTACTTTCTATATCATTCTCCAATATATATCTCATATTCATATAATTTCTCATTTTCCCCTTTAATAACAGTGAAAACTTAATTAAGGCAATTTCAAGCTACAAACGTATTCACGAATTACATATTTTTTGTTGTCGAACACTTCATAAGCGTTCATTAACTCCTAAACGCCCTGCATTAAACACCGCATAATTAAATAAAATTTCAGATCAATCTTTTTTTCCAAAAACATAAAAAAAAAACTCGACTCGAACCATCTTTTTTCCCTTAAGAGGGGAGGCGTGAAACACGTTCATTTGCCCACCCAAATCGTTTCAGGTTTTTTCCTTTCTTCTTTTTTTTTTTAAAAAAAACTTGCATCTCCCCCTAAATGTGTTTCTGCTCTACCGCAACAAACAACAGGTTAAGAAATTTAAAAAATAAAAATAAAATTAAGAGGGGGGAAATTTGAAACAATTATTGAATAAGGAATAACGAGACGTTAATTTAAAATAGAAAGAGAAAAAAGGAGTGAAATGAAAAGTACAGCCACTTGTGTGAAGTTCACTTTCAAGCTGTTACGACGTCCAACTTACATAACGATCGAAGTGAGTTTGGCCTTGTCCTTGAACTTGCTTTTAAACCTGTTCAGGTATGCCTTTATTCTCCAACGAGTTAAATCATACCGGTTTAATGTTAATACAATGGACGTGTAACATAAGCCGTCTAAGTTGGAATGATTGCATCTGGTGAAATAAGTAAATGAACTCGTTAAAAAGAATGTAAGTTTAATGAAATGGAAACATTACGTTTCTCAAAACAAAAAAAAAGACAAAGTTCAACTTCCTTTCTATTGCCCAGGTGAAAAATGGCAAAAGTCTGGCAGAAATTATTGCGAAACTAAAAAAAACATCAGAGTGTAAACTTCCCATGGAATTTTTTCAGCCCAAGTGCTCCTGGCACCGTCACTGGGGTTCAAGTAAGAGCTCATAGTATCTCCTAAGCAAAGGCACCCATAAGGCATTTACTGCCCTAAATGCGGTCAGACTCCGCATAGTAGCTCCCTCCTCCCCTATTGTGGCCAAAATGCGAAAAATCAATTACGACGTTTTAATATTCGCTGCTGATTAACTTCAACATGATATACGCTAGTTTTTGTACATAGGAAAAGGGGGAAGAACCCGGTGGGGAAGTAATACAAAAGCTTTCCGTGTCTGGGTCGCCGTGGCCTCGATTCGATTTTCCCTCTTTCTCGAATTTCTAGCCTTGTCGATTCAAACGCAACGTCGATGAGTTTGTGGAGGGTTGAGGGAGACAAGATTATTCGTCTTAAAGAAAAAAATTTAATTTTAAAAATACACAATCCGACAGCAGATGTGTTGACGTTCCCTTCTACTAATTTCGATTTAAAACTGCGCAATTGGCACGACATAAAAATGGCAACTATGAATGTAATTAAAATAAAAAAAAATATATATTTTCCAAGTGAAAAGCCTCCAGTTGGTGTACAAGCTTCCATCACGCATGCGCAATGGTCAAGTTTAGAGGTCGTCGTCCGGTGAACCGCGGGCGTTACCCCTCAGTCATGCGCCTTTGTTAGAAACAGTCACTGGAGCCTCTTCTCTCGTGGAATTTTTTTTACTCCCCCGACTTTCAAAGTTTTTTTTTTCTTTCTGGGAAAAATCCAAATTTGAAAAGCGGAATTCGTCATCCAAAACAGGTCAAAAGACTTTTTTTTTGGGCATCGATATAGATTAAATAACATCTTGACCAGACAATTTCATAATCGGAATCATCACAAAAGCTTTCACCCCAATTAAGCTCTCTCACTCTCACTTCAACATTTCCTCGTGCCCCATCGTTCATCTGCAGACTCTGGATAAGTAGGCTTAGGGTTATTTCTCTGATGTTTCACTTTCTTCGACCCCTTCTTGTTCTTCCTCCCGTTTCGTTTCCCCCGATCCCCCGCGACCGTCCCCTTTTCGCCTCTTTCTCACTCACCCATTTCTTCTTCCTTTCGATGCTGCAGTTCTTTGAGTGAAATAAACGTGAGTCAGACAATAAATGAGACGGTTCGGGTAAAATCCACCCCCTCTTCAAAAACCGTTTCATCGTCTGGCTTACATAAAAACATCCCCCATATAACGCGGCGTATATCCCATTAAGACAAAAATAGATCGATAAAATAGAAAGCATTCCATCCCTTCTTCTTGGTTTCTTTTTGTGTTTGTCTAACTTGGTCACTCAGTCGAGACGAAAAAAGTCCTTCAGAAATATTCTTCTTTTCCCTGTTTTGATATGGTCCTTGAAAAAACCGGATGTTGTTTAAGGGGGAAAGCACTTTCGAACCTATTTTCGGTTAATCTTTTCTTCCTAGAAAATGAGATATCGCTTCCTTGAGGTTAGAAATGAGTGGGCGACCAAACCGAAAAATTCTCGGAAAGCTTGATGTCTTTTTAGGGTCAAAGATAAACATTTTCAACAGTGACCTAAAAGTTAAGCAATAGTCTAAAGTGTCTTTGGTGGGTGGAACCTTTATGTATTTTATTCCGGTCTAGTTGGCCATATCTATTTTTGGCCTAACGCTCCAGCTGCTAGTAGATATCTATTTATTTATGGCTTTATAGGGCGAAGCCCAATCGCCGCATCACAGATTTCGTTCCAGGCAACTCTATCCTGGCTATCCAGGTCGCCGTATCCCTAAATGCGTCGTCTTCCCAACGAAGCCACGATCTACCCTGAGACCTTTTGACTTTTAGGGTCCATTCTTCTTCTTCTTCTTTCAACCTATTTCCGTCCACTCCTGAACGAAGGTCTCCCTCAACCTTTGCCATACTTCCTTGTCTTGGGTTCTTTGCAACCATTTCAGTCCTGCCACCCAGGGCTGGGGTAACACGGTAAGCGAGTAAAAGCGTCGCAGGGTGCACCAATAGCAAGGGGCGCTGAATAGCTAGCTGAAGACGTTTTTTTTAAAAGGAAAAGGGCGCACAATTGCTCCCTGTGGCGGCGGCGAGGGGGGGGGGGGGGCACCAGAGCCTGTCCCGGCCCGACCGCCACTTTCTTAATGTCGTCATACCACCTCTTTTACTTTTGTGGCCAGTGGCGTGCCGAGGCTACAAAATGAGTTTTTTGCCAGAGGATCAAGGCGATCCTAACTTTGGAGGCGGCCGAACGGAAAAAAGATACCCAATCTTGGCCGTATCAGTCTCTTAAATTTTTGAGCCAGGATGTTTTCCTTCTACCCGATCTTCGTTTCCTCTCAATCTTCCCCTCCATCACCATCTTTAGGATGCAGATCAGGCTCTCTAGGGTCCATCAAAAACCTGCCTTTTCGTCCGCGCCACATGCCCCGCCCGCTGAAGCCGACGTACCTTAATCCCACTGGTAATCAGCAACTGTCCTACGAGCCTCCGGATCTCCTCATTCAAGCGCATCCTCAAAAATCCCGAAACCGGACCTCTCTTCGATCCTACAATTTGACTCTGCGGTAACCGCTGCTGTGCGCAGTCGACCAAAAAAAGTAACCCGAGCTCATTTTCTTCCCCATGGACTCTCAATCTATAAATTTCGTTCTGATACCTTCTACTATTTTTTCTCAAACCAGAAAATCATTGCTTCACCCTCCCACTATCTTTCTACTACAATAAATCTACCCTGCCATTCACAGGCAAAAAAAAAAATAATCATTACATAAAAAGTAAAAAGAACTTGTCATTTAATATAAATTTAATAAAGAAGAAATAAATACTAAAAGCAAAAAAAAAAACTTGATTCGGGAAAACTTTCTTCATAACTTGTCATACTAAAATCAAATTCGAGATCAGCTAAATCGAAACTCCATGTTTTCATTTTCCCCCAACAAAATGAATGAAATCCATATTGTTTCTGTCGTCGGATTAAAGGAGGGGCAGTCTGAAAACTTTTTTTTTGATCCGGATAATTCTGTCCGAATACCTGCAGAGGAGGAACTAGACATTGCGGGGGCTTAGGGGAGGCGAGTTTTAAAAAAAAAGCAAATGCATGCTATTTTTTCTCTCTTTTCGCACTCCTGGATCCCCTGTCGACCCCGACCTTATGTCTCCGCAGGTGAGTGACCCCATGCCCGCGACTGCAGCTTTGCGCATGACCACTCTTAACATCACAGGAAATGGCACAAGTCCCATTTAAAACGAAATGATACCTCTTAATATTTTTCCTTAATATCATTTTCCGATCTTCTTACGGGAAATGATTCCCTAGCCGAGTTAAAAAAATCACTTCTCGGGATAAGTTTAATATGAAAATTTTATGCAATATTATCGGGACGTGGAAAGTTTAAAAAGACACAGACGGGTTATTTATTTAACAATTTGTAAATGTGTTTGCTTAGGAAAAATCTGCAGTCGGGGAGACGTAAATAGAAGTTCATGGCCGTTATTTGGGGCACCAAATCATAGGAAAAAATAAAAATTATTTAAAAAAAATCGTAAATGCTGCATATCCTGGCCGCAATTCAGCTAATTAAAAATATTTTGATTTTCTTTTTCGTCAATAATAAAATTGTTAGGGTTAGCACTCCGTCCCGCATTTTGTCGATAAAAAAGTAAACAAAGCAACTTAGACAATAATACCGGTTGAATAATAAAACAGTATAAGTAAGGGCTGTATAATATAAGTATGGTCGGTAATTAGATAAATTAAAAGAGTTAGGAGCTATAGATCAAGTCATTCACCCGCTCTCTCTCCGCCAAGGTCAAGCTCATGACAACGCGCATGATTTTTCATAAACGCCCTCGCTCACACCTTCATATGGATAGGGTTGTCTGATGTTTCTTGTAATAATACCAGCACGCGACTAACGACATTTATTTGTTTTTCTTATTCGGGCCTTATTCTTTGTAAGATAATAAGTTTAGCATTTTGTATCACGTATCATTTATTTAATAATTTTTTCTAAGCAAAGAGTAATTGTCATGATCCATCTTGTTATGATTTGATTTCTCCATGTGGTGAACTTGTGACCAAAAATGGTTCAAGTCTTGGTAAAGGCAAATTTGGCAAAGCGATAATTTAATTATTGTTAGTGGGGTCTATTCAAGAAAAAGCAGAGTCGGATTCAGGCATATGCGAATCACAGGCGATCGCTAGACTGCGGCTATTTTAAGGACCATGTCTTATCACATTCAATTTTTTCTGCAAAGAACGCAATAATACGGTCTATTTGAGAAAAAGCAGGGTCGGATCAAGGCATATACGAATTACAGTCCATTTTTGGGAATTATGTCAAATTTTTGTCATATTCGATTTTGCCTCCAAAAAATGAGCAAACAGGTCGCTGTATCCTCTTGAACAACTGTGGCGAGTTGTAACTTGTCTAGTAATCTCTTTACTTAACCACTTGGAACCTCTATTTCCTCTGCTATAAGGAGAGAAAACCCATCGATCACACTTGCTTGCCCACCCGAGTTGGGTGTGAAGCAGGAAATTTTGCCTCGTTCATTTCTACTCTACAAAAACTTTCATCCTAATATGGACTTAAAGATTCCTGAAGGACGGTAGGAAACAGCGGGCCTCGTCCGTGGCTGGCGGAGTTGTACGGTAAGATCTCTATGTTTCATCCTGGTGCTCCTGAACTTCCAACTCCTTCATCTTTTTGGCGATCATCATCGAACCTTGGATGCCGCAGCCCGAAACAGGGACATGGAATCTAGTCCATACTAGACCCTTAAATTTCTGGGCCACGAGGTTTTTCTCCATTCTAGTCTGCGCTGTCCCTCGATCTTCTTTCCCTTGATTAGGTGAAGAAGCCGGTATTTTTCATTGCGCAAAATGGCCGAAATATTGGAGCTTTCGTCGCTTAACCTCAAAGAACACCTCCACCTACTTACTCATTCGAGTTAGCACCTCGGTATTTCTTATTCTATCGGTCCACGAAATGCGGAGAATGCCGCGGTGAAGTCACACCTCAAATGCCGCCAACTTTCCCTCTAATGCCTTGGTCAATGTCCACCCCTCAAGTCCATAAAAAAGAACGGGGAGAACATAACACCTAACAATCCACATTCTTAGGTTAAGGGTAAGATCTCGACGGCATAACAGGCTTTTCATTTTCGCGAAGACTCCTCGGGCTTGCTCTATGGCTGTAGTCCCTAGCATCATTTTAGCCAGCATCCAAGATATTTATAGGAGCGTACCCACTCTACATCATTCTGAACTTAGGAGTCTGTAAACCTCTAAATCCTTCTTACCTTCTTTTTCTGCAGCTTTCTGCTATCCACTCCTCGACATAGGCCTCTCCCAATCTCTTCCATATCTTTCGCGCCTCGTTTCTTCATCGTTCCCCTTCCTGCGGTTTGAATAACATCATCAAGCCATTTTTCTGGCGGTTTTCTTCTGATACTATACCTGATACCAGCAGTCTCCATTGTAATGATCCAGTGATATCTTAAAAAGGTAACCTTATTTCGGACAGAAGACGTCTTTCTGCGCGCTGGGAATCTCGCCTTATAGCTCTCCTTGTCTGGCCTTGCACCATGGCCCACCCATTGTTATTTCAGCTCTTCAGCACGCCTCATAACTCCCATCACTCAAGTCTGGGCTGATGGTCTCTTCTCTGATTCCTCCACAGCGAGCTGAGCTCTGCACAGTGGTGCCATTTAGGGAGAGCAGGAGGGCATTGCCTTCCCCAAATATTTTTCCATCCATAAGCTAAGCATTGTGTGATGCATTTGCTCTCCAAAGGTCAAGGATGTTTGCCCCCCTTGCCCAATAGATTCAACGTTTTGAGGGAGTGCGGTTCCTGGGAAGACGAGCACACTGAAGACCTTTTCTTCAGATTCCAAAGACTCCGAACCTCGGCACTCATCACGGTTTCAACAAACCGCGCCTAAAAGAAAAAAATGCCTTCTACATCAAACTCCACGAATTTGTTTATCGTATTCCCAAATCCAATTCATAATAAAACGATTACACTTCTACCCACCCCATCTCAAATAATCACACAACAGATGACTGTGTGACAAAAGACGCTTAACCTAAATTTTATGCAGGAAACTGGAATCAAATGTGTTTAAACCAGAATTACGATGGTCCTATTGTCAAAAAAAGGGTCATTAGGGGATATCTTTTGATTGTGGTGCACCCAAAATATTTTTTGTACACACTTTCATCTTCTATCGCGTCCTTTTTGATTCATTCTCAAAACTTACCTAATTTATTTAAAAAAAACAAAAAAATACTAAAGCGAAAGCGAGGAAAAAATTATTATGCAAACTAGTGCCAGCATGTTTTGATAACATACCATGCACTGTCACGGGTGTATATAGCCAACCCGAGCACACTGCCAACACTCGACCTTGAACTTTTCACAGGTTCTTCATCTTTGCTACGTATAAATTGGCCAATTAATATCTCTGGAGGGAAATGGGAATTCATTATGCATTCGAAAGATTTTTATAGTTTAGCTTTCCTTTTTATGGTTTTGGAATGCGGTTTTGTTGGTTGCAAGCCATAATGATTATTATAATAACAAACGATTTATTTCGTAATACGGCGCTTAAAATAAGCGATCGTTTTACAAAAATGGAACAAAGATGAGAATGCGAGCAGCGGAAGGAAAATACGAGATAAAAATCTACATTCGTGAAGTTTTGAAAATTCCGCTTGTGTTTTTCTACAAAAAAAGGTCTTTTCATGTTTAAAGAATGCAAAAGTAAAAGGTGTATTATTTAAATTAAACGGCCGGTAAAGGGTTCAGGTACCATGGAATTGGAGAGGAGTGTTCGAAGCGAGGAAACAGGAGGGAAGAGTAAAAAAAAAAAACCTGCACCTCGATGAATGACCTTGACCCCAAACTTGTTATTACTTCATTCTAAATGGTCGAAAGCAAGTTTGAAGTGTAAAAAAGAAGACGAGGAATTTAGGGATATGGCAATGTTTAAAAAAAATTTAGCTGAAATTGTGATTTGGATAATTTACCTTGAGACAGTCAATCACGAAAATGGCGATTTGCCCGATGTCGATTTTAATTTTAATTTTAAGGATTTTATTCGGGAACTAAGTAAATTCGACAAAAGAATAAAAAGTATTAGCGCTGAAAAAAAATCGATCAAGAATTTGTATGAAGTCTTAGGAAAAGGTAACTTAGTTCATAATTATATCGTGTGACTTTGAATTGTCGCTTTGGCAAGGCAATGACACAAGCCTGTCGGTCATTTTCAATTACGGCTAACGATGAAGATTTTAAACGGCTTATGTATCTTTTATAATAACCTTTGATTAAGGTTATTTCTTTAAAATGCAAATCTTTCTGATAATTGATCAGGATTTTTGATTTGATTTAAGCGGGTAAAGAGTCTGCTTTATAAATATTAGAAGAAACTTAAAGAGCGAGGTTAAAGACCGAGTCAAGACCAGGGACCAAGGCCAAGGAACTAAAGAACTAATTGAAGGATTAGAGAGCGAATGTGGGAAGCTAGAGAGCTTAAGAGTCCCGACCGGCGATGGTAGATTTTTGAGCTGTGAACTTAGAGACCATAGAGATTCGAGCTAGACTTAAGTTATGAACCAAGAGCCTCGATTTATGAGGCTACAGATTAAACCAAGAGCTTACAAACCTAAACCATTATTGTCAAATCCGATCTGTAGGCCCAGAGTCCCAAGCTGCGAGCCTAGGCAAGAGCTATGAATCTATAAAAGCAAAAAATGAGGCTATACAACTCGAGACAGTCCGACAACAGTCCGGCAACCGTCAGTCCTCGACTCAGCCTCCTGCTTTCTGGCCTAGTCAACTTTTATTATCTTTAGCCTTAAGCCAGTACAGGACTGCTGCCCCCTACCAGAACCCTTACCAGATTGCTACTTCCCGGGTCAGAAGGAATCTGCCAAACGCAGGAATGCGCCAAACCTGAAGCAGGACTGTTAATGTTCCCACTGACTACCCCGACTATGAAGCTTACTAAAGCATAACGTGGCATTCACTAACATTGCGCAATTTCTCCAACAAGAAGCGCAAACTATGATGATATTCCGCTTTTTTCTGTCACTTGTATCTATTCATGCTCACGCGTGAAATAGGTCAGATTGATGCTTGAATTGTAAATATCCACTAAGACATCCATATTAATAAAAAAAATTCCGAATCTTCCCGGAAAACTTAGTAATAATCACTACATTACAATTAAATTTTTCGATTTGAATTTTTATGTCCTACGGAGACAATTAAATGATTAGGTTACCGGGCTAATTTTAAATTTCCTGCACATTCATGGGATGTAGTTACGACCCAACAGCTAACAATGTTTGTTTACACCTCCCAGCTTTTCCCCAATTAAGTATTTTTTTAGACCCTAAGGATTTTTATTGCTGCCTAACGAGCTATCCTGTAACATAATCATGCATATTCCCTCTCTCTTTCCCCCAACGGCGATTTCGAGGATCATTTTCAAAGCTTGAAAATCTTACTGGGCAAGAGGTCATGAAACATCCATCAAAAAAATATCCAGTTAGAATCGCACATGTTCTTAAATTAAAAATTGTGAGATCCGTCAAAAGGCCGAAAACACGAATTTTATGAAAAATTCCCGATGGTAACCTATGACCCTTTTTGTTCCTCCGTTTGTTATAGATAACAAGAGTATAACAAGATGATCATCGTATATGTTTCGGAATTATGAATGACAAGACGAGAGAACAAGTTTTCAAAAACTGGGCGCTGGAGTAGAAAAAGAACCCTAATTATTCCCCGAAATGAAAAAAAAAAATTTTAAAAACTCGGTGCATATTAAAAAAAAAAAAAGTATTGTTTCTTCGGAACGAGTTTGTTGAATAAAATTGGGGTTACAAGTTCACTCCGCCGTCTCAAGAGAGACTTCTTCTCAAGGGTAGTGAGAGAGAGAGGGTTCTGACTCTACTTCAGGGGTTGAAAGGTTATGATGCTGAGTATAAATGTGCGTGTATGATATCAAAAATCTCAGACAAAGTCGAATCATTTTTTTTTTTTTAGAAAACCTTTTTTCAATGACAATGACATTTTTGACCGCTGCCTTCATGTTTAGGAAAAAACTATCGATGTCAAACTGACCGTTGGTCCTGTAAAAGGAAAAAAAGGAAATTTGCTTTTAACCTTTTTTTTTTTTTTGATCCTCAGAAAAGAAAAGCGTTATCAGATCAAAATCGTATTCGATTTCTACATTCCCATTTAACAAAACGTAAAATTTCCTTTTTGATTTCCCGGGGTAAATGACTAAAACTCCCTTCCGTGAATCATCACATTCCCATGGATACGTAGGGGTCTTTCTCTCTCTCTGGATCATGGATGCGTCATCACAGTTTTACCCCTTGTTTTACTTTTAAATTTATTCTACTTTTCCTGAGCTTACGTCGGTGTGCGTTTCTCTATATAATGAATTTAAAATGATTAATTGGGAAGGAAAACAAAGAAAGAAAAAAAGAGAAAGAGAGAGACGGAGGTAGGAGGTTTTGATATTCGCCCTTATTTTTCCAAGCACCCCTTTCTCCGGTATTATAGCCTCGAGAAAGGACATGTGGAATAACATAGGAAGTATTTTTAATTAGACATAAATTTTTATTTAATTAGGAAGGGAAAGTGGAGTGTGGCTGAATTAAAATAGGAAAAAAAAAAAACGGACGTGCCCCTAAAGCGAATTTGCTTTTGATTAGGCCTATATTGCCTTTAAGTTCTTGCTCGTGAAAATTTTGAAGAAAAGAATACTACACTGATTAAATGAAGCCTGAGGGCTTTAGTTTGATGGGATGGGTTATAGAAAGACTTGCTGGAAGGGAAAGCCCTGCTAGGACCTTAATGCTGCGACTTGGAGACCGCCATAAAGACATTACGTTGTGTAACAATATCAAGTTTTGGGACTTCCTATTGGCACTGCTGACCTACTGCTGCTCTGGCGGACAAAACTGTCAAAAAAAATCCCCATTATAAATTAATAGACATTTTAAAAATCTGTGGCCAAAATAATTTACTATCTCGAAAAAGAAGAAACATCAGTGTATAATCGATGGGAATTTAATTTGCTCTTATAAACTCCCAGGAATCCGCCTTCGCAATCTACACGAATTCTTACTCCGAAATTTATAACTTCGAAGAAACATCAAGTTTAGATTTCTTAGTAATTTTAAACAAAAATAAATAGTGGCTGCCAGGAATTTATAAAATTTGTGATTTTTTAAAAAGACATTCGATTTAATAATAATCTCATAACCTTTTAATAAGTTTAATCCTTTCTTATCGCTCGTCCCTGATGAAGAACACAATTTTTTGAGAGGTCATCGGGGATACTAAAGATAATTGATATGTAGCGTTTCCCTTCATTGGCGGTAGCTTGGCTATTTCATCGGGGGAGTCAAAGCTGTGCGTGAAGTTTAGCAGGAAGGGCAGAGCTGAGTGGCCACAAGTCCTCAATAAGAGTCTAGCAAAAAAAGCTACAGGCTCCACATAAGGCTAGAAGGCTGAGGAAAAAAGCAGAGCTCCGCCTAAATTCAGTTAAGTATCCAGCCTGAGTTTCAGATAAACAGTGAAGGCCAAAATGGAGTCTGCATTTCAGCATAAGAACTAGCGGGCTTAAGGACCCAGATGAAAGCTCCTCAGCGCGTAAGCAAAGAGGTTAAAATGGTGAGTTTGGAGACTTTGCAAGTTTAGGGAGTTAAGCCAAAAGTCTTGTGGCCCGAGCTAAAAGAGTAAAAAAATTGAAAAAAATTAGGAATTTCAAGAGGCTAAAAAACCTAAAAAATTTAAATTCTAGTAACAACAATGCAAAACTTTTTGTTAAAAAAAAGCCTAGACCGGTTCTGGGAGTGAGCTAGTCCTCTCTCGCCTACGCCAATGATCCCCATTTTTTTCCCTTCCAATCCGGAAATGTAAGCAAACGCGATAATAAAAGTATAACAAAATTAAAGGAAAAAAAATTAACGTCGATGTAAATTTTTTTTTTTCACTCTCTTCTCTTGAACAAAAATCTTGATCTAGATTTAAATTCAAGGACAAAATCAAAGAAAAAGAAGAAGAAGAAAAAAAGGGGTTCTCGAAAAACGTCGAGATGAGTTTACGTGTAATATGCGAGTGCTTCTCTCTTTTTTTTTTATTTTCAAAATTTGTTGGGTCAAGGTCCTCCAGTCTTGAAAATCGTGTTTTGAACCTTTTCCTCACAAAAACCCTTGCTTTACCCCTTTACACCATCGAAAATCCTCTTCATTTTAAAATATAACACCGCAACTCCAACTTAAAAGATTATTGAATTTCCTTTTATACGAACGCTCCGTTCGCTCTTTATAAAATTCCCCCTTTCAATATCTTCGCGAGTGAAACTCGTGGCGCGGGGTTTATCTGACTTGCGCAATTTAAAATTTCGAATTTCCAAGGGCAGCTCACTAAAACTGAAGAGCGTGGGTAGCGACCGTGGCCCTTTTTAATTTTTTCGAAAAAAAAATTTTTGCATCGTTCCGTGTCTTCCCTTTCAAGCAAAAAAATGTTGTTTTTATTTTTCACTCGGGTCAAACCTTTTGACTTCCAAGGTTTGCCATTTAAGGGGCTATTATATCAATTCAACACAACCTTCCATATTAATTTAGCAAGGACGAAAGCTTTGAAAGCTAGATTAAAAGGATCAAACGATTGGATATTTCTGCTCCTGACTGATTATATGATTTATGGCTTTTAATATGTTTAACGCGAAAGCGTTCGGGGAACTTTTTTTTAAAAAAGTGAGAAATCGGCGGGCATTGTTCCCAACGTTTTTATTATTGATTCGAGAGGGTGATTTTTAATTTTAGCTCAACCCTGAATTCGTCTTGTTGCTTCAGCTAATTATAGATATTTATTCTTATTGTAAGATTTTAAGCGTTTGATTTTTACAGTTGAGGATCTGGAAGTGCTAAAATTTGTCCGAAGGAAAAAGAAATGGGAGGATACCAGGAATCGGGACTAAAGGCGGGAAATGGTAAGGCAAAGGTAGCCAAAGTCATAGGGGGTCACATAGAGGCATCAAAAGTAAAGACAAAGGAAAAGGGGGCCAGTCCAGTAGCCAAAAAATGAAAAAATGAAAAAATAATTGGCCTATGTATCTATCTTCCTTATCCTCCAAGTTATAAAAAGTCATTTGGAGCCCCTTCTAGTAAGTTTTGTCCCTGGAGCTCTATTCTACTGATAGAGCTCCAGGTAGATTTTCATAAGGTAAACATTAAAAACCGCCATTTTGAAAATTTCAAATTCAATGTTCTAGCTCTGAGGTACAGAAATATCATTAATCTGAATTTCTGTTCCAATTCTAGCAGAAGCGAATCTGCTCGCAGAAGTCTAATCCGGATCGATCACCCGCAACCATTGGCGGATTCAGCCAGATCCCCCTGAAACCAAAACTGAATATCTTTTTTTACCAACATTTAACACATAAAATTTCACTTTGCAGTCGATTTTTGCCAAGAATCTTCAAGTCAGGAGGTTTCAAGTTTTGCTCCCTCCCCTCTCCGAAAAAATTCCTGGATCCACCAATGCCCGCAATCCGAAACCCACAAAATTTATTATTCCTTTGCCCAGATTTTGAACTTGGTTTGTGCTGAACTCTAAATATTTTTTGGGGCTTCCTTTCCAAAAAAAATTTTTAAAGGTGAAAACAATTGATTAAATCCAAACGTCATCCTTCCTTGGTCAACGTCCAAGGTGGATTCAATCACTCAATTTAAGGTTATTCGAGGAGATAAACCTCTAAATTGATAACAGATGCTTTAGGCCATTATGAACTTGAAAATAAAATAATTCCGGATAGCGGAACTGGGCCAGTATTCGAAAAAAAAAAATTAAAAATAATAACCTTGATTACGGTTTCGTAAGTTAGCATGTCTACTTGGGGGCTTATCTCACTCGCACAAATTATCCTCAACACTTTAATTTTAATCTAAAAAAAAAATTTTAACGTTTATTATTAATTTGTTAAAAAAAAGGAAATGAGGAAAGATAAGAAAATCGAAATTTTAATAAAAAGGGAGGGAAAAAAAAATTCTTTCCTTCCCCCGACAGTGACGTTCATTAATACAGAAACCTCCCCAGCAGGAATACTAAAAATAGTCTCTGACTAATTACACACCCTCTGAAAAAATAAAGAAGGGATCGGAAGAATGAGAAATGTTTATTTTGAGTTTTCTTCCGCGTTATCAGCAGAAATTTAAAGATTCAATAGGTCAAAGTTGAAACTATCCTAAATGTTGATATCGGTCTTCGTTTCATTTCAAGGTCACGATTGTTAAAGGAACCTTGGGGGAAAAATGTGACAGTAGCCCAATTTTTAAAAACACCAGTGAAAATTATTGGAGATTTTAGAAGAAGCGAGAAAATTACAAGGAACATTTTTTTGGGAGGAGGAAAAAAGTAAATATTTTTAAAAAATATTTTTTGAGATTGAGGCGCCTGACGCAAGAATGTCGAATAATTGATTTAGGATTTGAAAAAAGCTAGAAATTCGATTGCTCTAACAACATCTCCTCTTGCATCATCCTATGAACGACTCAGTCAAAGGCAGTGGCGGCGCCAGAAAAAATTCTGGTGCTAAGGGTGGGCCACAAATTTTTATGTGAGGCCAAAGTCGAACATTGGTACATTACAGCAATATTACTATTCTTCCCAATAAGGTGGGGCCAAATTTTCTTTTAAGGGAGGGAGCACTCTTGCGTCGCCTTATGGATTAATTAAGATTCTACCGCCATGTTGCATGTTTAAAAATCAATCTGGCTGTGGGCTCCAATACTTAGCTTATGCATAATCCCACCGCTTGAACGATAAACCAACATGCAACATGACGAATTTCCAATATGGCGCAGCCCACAATCTTCTGCTGCAACCGGAGTGCTCTCTCCCTTTCTATCTAGTCTGTCTAGGACCAAGGCCCCCCTTGGCGCGGTTCCTGATCAAAGACCCGCGAATTTAAGTCTCGTCCAATCTTAGCTCGTTGTAATATCAAGCACGTGAACTCTGTGAGCTTGGGCAAAAACTTTGTTAGAAAAAGGATTTCATGCCCCAAACTCTAAAAAATCATACCCTTTCAATGCGTTGTAAAAGGAATACCGCCTTAGGCCGGATACTTTTAAATTTTTTTGCGTGCATGCCAACTGATTTTTTCAAAATAAATTAAATGATTGAAAAAACTGATATTATTTACCTGTTTTTTAGAAAAATACAAATCTTTCATTCTCATCTTTTCATACTTAAATAAATCCGAGTTATTCTGCCATCGAATTCAATCTTAAATAAATTTTTTACGTTAAATCTTTTCCTCCAAAAACTCGAGAATTTCTTGAAAACGGAAAATTTCGGACAAATAATTAATTCTCTGAAAAATATCAAGCGTACGATTTTTGTCATTTAATAAGAACAATTTAAGCTAGCGAGGTGTAAGTATTCCTGGAACCAGGATTATTCCAAAGTTTGTTACACATGGAAAGGATTTAGCCTCTTGCAGTTTAATTGCAAAGCCGCTGGAAGGCTAAAGGCAGCAATGGTAACTAGCCAAAGGCTTTAGGAAACCAGAAAAAATTTGCATGGCTCGAAATTTTTAAGATGATCTCGAAAAAAATTTTCAAGCAGGTTGGAACTAAGAAAAAAATGATTCCTTAGCTCGGATAAAAATTAGGGACCAAGTCTGATAAGGTGTGGAATTATTTTTAAATGCTTACAGAGGACTTGAGTTTGATGGTCCTGCCCATAAAAAATGTCTATACATCAATTAGCTCTTCCTTAGGCTCAAAATCACTTAAATGTATTTTGGGCCAAATATGGCCAAAAAAATTAAGCCCTAAGCCATCCATCATCCATAAATCATGACTACCAACCTCCAGACCTACTCTTAAATTTTATACAACTTCATTGACTACCACACAATTCAACTTAAGCTTTTAAAATTTAAATCCAAGAATGAAACATAAAAAAAAAATATCGTAAGCAGGTGCTACGATTTACAGAGCACATTATGTACCTGTTTTATAATGATCGCATAGCTCTACCAATGATTCAGAGAGAGAGAGACATTATTATCGGTGATTCAACACGTTCGATATCACTTTCCTTCAACTTGCAAATTCTTGCCTTCATATCAATTCCCCTCTTTTCCCTCCCCTGCAGCCAAAAAGTTGTAAAAAAAAATCCAGTACACGCATTCGGCCCAAAAACCATTTTACCCATAAAAAAATCCACATTTTATATTTTCATTTTACTTCCATTGTGCAATTGCGTAATTTATCTTTCTAAATGCATTATCGCACAATATTTAACTTACCGAAGAGAAATTTCGTTGTTTTTTTGAATTAGATCATACCTACTAAAACGTTGACGACGTTTAGCCGAAAGCTAAACGTGAGCGGATCCCGTAATCATAACGAACATTACCCTATATTCAAACCGGAATCACGGGCAAAAAGGGAATATGGGTCGTTGAGCCGGGCGGGTAGATGAGCCCCGTTCGCATTGAACGTATTGATTACGTCTTTCCTCTCTCTGCTTCGTGTTCGAATGTGGGTCCTCTCGGGTTCAGAATCCGCGTTCAAGGACAAGGCCACAGCGCGGTCGCCGAATAGTCCCTTATACTGAATTTCTAGTGCAAGAGTGAGATCTGAGCCGAGTGGAATATTCAAAAACGCATGGAATCGTAACTTCCCGATTTCATCGCCGTGTGTGTGGTGTGCGTTTATTTTTATTTCGTTATTTTTTTATTTTATTTTTTTTTTTTAAAAAGAAAAAGTTAAGTTGAAAGTGAAATTTGTTACGTTGGTGTTATACCCGGGGAATATTTTTTTTATTTTATTTTCCTTCGGATTTGTTTTGGTTTTTTGTTTATAAATTTTTTATTTATAAAAAAATAAATAAAAAATAAACATAAACTGAGTTTTGTTTTTAAATATAAAAAAAAAACGGTGCAATATATAAAAAGTGAAAATTTCAACCCTACCTGGGTACGGTTTTCCCCTAAAATTGTTTCGAAAGTGAAAGTTACGTAAAATAAAAAGGGGGAGAGAAAACACGAGTTTCGGAGAAAAAATCGTACCAGGCAGTTTGATTCGGAAGGGATTTTTTTTTCTTTTTAAATTTTTTTATCTAATTTTATTTTTCACCCTTGTAAATAAATGGAAGGGTTTAAATTTAAGTTTAAAACAAAAGATAAATACATTTCTTCAGTGTAAAAGAAGTGAGAGTGTAAGGGGGTTGACATTGAGTTTATAGGCCTCTATCGTTTTAAATAGATACGTTGGGTCCCCCCCGCGCATGCACCACGAGGATCTACATTATTTTCAACCCCCATTACCCCGACTGCATTTCTCCAGATTCACTTTCAGTTGCCGCGATTCTGGTGGTTCGAGTGCAATTAAAAAAAAAAAAATAAAGATGGCCTACGGTGTTTTTCGTCACGTGTGATCCCCTAGAATTTATTTTTTCTCTTTTTCGGATGAAAGGCCTAACTTCATGACATCGAAAGTGCGGAGAAATATTAAAAATGTCGAAGTGGATAAATGATAATATAAAATCGGAAACGGAGATTAAAGTTGAAGCGGAATTGGTGGAGGATTTTGATAATTTTCAAAATATGCACACCACGATCTCGATTGTTTCGACATCGGCATCTGAAACTTTGCCGCAAATTCAAAGGCCGGTGATTACGGTTAAAGATTTTCGGATGCCGTCAGCGCCGAGCGGAGTTGTGTCTAGCACGTCTTCACCTTCGAATACTTGTATGAGGCCCCCGCCTCCTCCGGGTCCACCCCGTCCGAGAGCTTCGGGTTACGTTGAGGTTAAGCAGGAGCGGATTGAAAGGGAAAGGCATCCGCACGAGGAACCGTCCAGTTCCATACCGGATTTAGGTAAGGGGGGGAAAAAAAATCGAAAGTTTTGGCTGCGGGTTTGATTATTTACGAAATTGAAAGTTTTGGCAGCTTTTGCTAAAAAAAAAAAAAAAATCCCCACCGCCCGTGAAAGGTTATCTTTTTTTGACAGAGAAAGAAATAAAGTTTTATCCGCTTAATTATTTTGTCATTAATTCATCTAACGTTTGAGTGAGTCACATGTTCAAACAATAACAGTGTTCAAGTCATTGTGTAACGGACCACGTATTATGTCAACGGAATCGTCGCTTGTTTTATTATTATGCACTTTGGCAGTCTGATATAAGAAAAAAGAAACATTAAATTTGGCATGTCGGAGATTTGACGCGATACAAAGAGGATTTGAGATATTGAATTGATAATAGTAAGGAAATTACATTTAAAATTTCAGAGGTCCGAAATTCTTAAGCCTCTTTGGTACCTTCTAAAGTTCTACACCTAGTTGCCCATTTTAGACCAGGCCAAGAATAAAAAATCTCATTGGGGCTTCCACATTAATAAATGGCGAAGTTTGTGTTTGAGTCTGCCCTAAAGGGTGGAGCCCTCTGTCAGCCAGAAGACTTTCTGATGCTTTAAGGGAGTTCTCATGCCCAAGGGGCCCTTTGCAGACTCAGTGAACCAGACTGCCTCTCCTCCAGGCCTTTTTTTAAATCTAGATCTCACAAAAGTTTCTGGGCCATTGGGGATGTTTTTCATAAGTCCTTGATTCTGTTCTTCAGAGAAGAGAAAAGAAAAGAGGAAGAGAAGAATTTTAGTTAAGAGCCCGGACAAAGCCCCCTGCATTTCTGTGGCGGAATCATAAAATTTTAAGCTGAGAAATGATTCCATTTTGATTTTTATACTTAAGCCCCACTAACCTTTATCTGAATTTGTTGACAAGAAGTCACCAGGCTTCAAAAATTCCATCAGTAGGTTGATTTTTACTGGTGAATAATTTCTGGTCTCTTTCCTCCAGAAGTCAAATTTGACTGAATCCTGGCTAAATTTTGTAAATAGGCTTTAGCCTGTTTTTTTTTCCTGGACATTGTCCAGCACTCTTTTCATCTCTTAAGAGGTCTGACTTTAGTTCTAGTCGCTGCCTTTGATTGTCATTCTTAGTATAACGACCTCTCATTTCATCTTTAACGAGATGTCGGCTGCAACTTTGGCCAAAAAATTCCTGCAAGAAAACACAAGTTTCGTTTGGATTTGGATTTTAAATACCTTTGAGATTCTTAAACTCCCACAGATTGGTCTGAGCTCCAACAGAATTAGCTAAAACTTATAACAATTCCACTGAGTTTAACTTAAATATAGAACTTGCCTTAAAGTTTTAAGGTAAAGCCTCGCTCGAGTCATATTCGAAAATGAGTCTAGATAATTTCAAGGGGATTAAGTTTTTGCCTATACTTCTTCCTAATTTTCCCCACTATTCTTCTGCTTGATCTAATCTAACTTCTAGTCGCTGCCTTTGACTGGCATTCTTATCTTAGTGTACGACATGATGGACATCTATCGTTTCTCTTTGACGAGATGTCGGCTGCAACTTTGGCCAAAATATCCCTGCAAAAAAAAGAAAATCTCGTTTGGATTTGGATTTTATCTTTAAGATTCTTAACCTCCCACAGATTGGTCTGAGCTTAGCTCAAGCCTAACAGCTCCAACCAGAATTAGGGGTAGGACTAGCTTCTCTTTTTTAAATCACAAGCTTCATGAAGCTCTTAAAAATCACCAAAGCCTGTTAAAGAAAAATAAATGCAAAAAAATGAAAGTATTGTAATTTTAACTTTTACATTTCTTATTTTCGCTGCTAATTTTTTTAAACTCATCATTTATTTCAATATATTTTGGAACTAGTTTTATTATTTGATTTCTTTTAGATTAGTCAGGTTCTGGGAATAAGAATGATAAATTAATTCAATTACTGTATTCTAGCATTTCTTAATGGGCCTAGAATTTTTATCCCTCGAAAAACATTCATGGAGACGCTTTGGCGACTCATTTGAAAAACTAAGTCATTTTTTCAAATCAAAGTTCAAAATTGACACTGACCTATAAAAATTCAAGCGTCGTTTTTTTTTTTTTGTTTTGTCTTTCGTTATATTTTGACGCCGTACAGGGACTAAAGAGTAAAAAGGGATTAAATCGACTCGAACACATTATTAATAATACCATTCCCCGATAACGATTCGATCACGTTACACGAATCGTAATTACAAACTCTTACATAGCAATTCGTCATCTACGGCGCCGACTATAAACCCCGAAAGAAAAAAATAAAAGTAAAGAAAATTTTTATTTTTGCGTCACTTGATTATTTTGAAATGCAGAAAAAAGAATGATGAGTGTAAAAAAAAAAAAACAAGTCGAGACTAATAAAAATAAAACAGCTCAACCACAAGTCGTGATGAATGACGTTTTGAACCCAGAAGAAAAGGAAAGTGAGAAGAAAGCGAAAGGGAAGGTTGAAAGAATAAATAAAAAAAATATGTAACGATCGACCCTGAAAATGATTTACACCATTTTTCGAAGGTCTTATTTTTAAGATTTTCATAAAGACTCGAGTTTTATGAGGATTATTTTAAACATCTAGAAATTGGTGACAGCCCTAACATTAGCCTAATCAATATTTTTTTTTTAAATTTGCTAAAATGCAGCTAGGGGGTGTTCTAGGAAATAAAAAAACAGGGTGAAAGGGATATGCAGGTCATAGGATGAATTTAGCTGAAAACATCTTCATAAAAATTTGCATGTGTATGTTAAAAAAAAAAAACAAGTTAGTCGTCTTTGACCAGACAACAGTTTTTTTTTTTTTTTAGTCACGCAATAATTTTGTATCAGAACTGCATTTAATCTCTGCGTTACGTAATTTATGCAAAGATGCACTTTTGTGAAAAAAAAATGTATAAATAAAAAAAGCAGGGGCTCGACGATCGATGATTAAGAGTCAACTGAGCGTTTTATGAGGCTAATCAGTCTAATTACGGGTGTAAAAAAATTGCTTTTTCATTCATTTTTGCTTCGGTGTTCATTTACTACGTCATTGATTTCATTTCATGACAAAAAAAATGGGGGTGGGCAGTGATGCTTGAGTAAAATTTTGGGGAGCAGAAGCGAAGAGGCCTATTACGGTTTGGGATTGAAATAGGAGTGGAAATGGAAGAAGGGAAAATTATAGCCCTAGGCGGGAGTATTTAGCTGAATTTTTAGTGAATTGAAGCAGAGAAATTCAGTCATTTGAAATTAAAAGTTTTTCATTACAGGAAAACGGTGTTAGGCCCTCGCTATGGTTTTCTAAAATCATGAAAAATCTCAGCTAAGCCTGTGAAAGCTATTAGAAGCTTCAGCCAAAACCCTGATTCAAATTAAGCCATAAAAAAGCCAGGAAAAAATTACTTAGTTTGAAAATACTAAGCCAGGTTTGCTTGCATCCAAAGTTAAAACTTCATAGCAGGCTCTGCCAAGGGGGGTAGGGCCATGGCCCCAGCTGGAAAAAATTCAGCCCCCCCCTATTTGGGAAGAACAGAAATATTGCTGTAATGTAACACTGTTCGACTTTGGCCCCACCCAGGATTTTTTTCTGGCTCCGTCACTGCTATAATCCAAAGCTTGAAATCGGCCATAAACTCAACGACGCAAGCTTAGTAAATGTTTTCCTTCTTAAGCAAGCCGAGCTCAGTTTTGAGAATTCACGAATTAAGCCAGATTTAGTCAAAGTGCGAAAGGCATTTTGCGCCAAATCGTTCTCTCAATTGTTTCCTAGATATTAAACCCCGAGCTCTCAACTGATCTGAATCCTAAGTTTAGACTAGCCTAGTAAGAAATGAATTTTCTAGCGTCAGACATTAATAATGCGTTCTGAACCAAAAAAATCAAGGTTTTATCTATTTTTCGAGGCAGAAACCATGAGTGATGACGTCACATGTGACTTGGCTCTTTTGAAGTAACATGTATTCCTAAGAATAGATGTTTAAGCCGACTGTTATTTTTTTTTAGGTTTCACAGATCGAAACTCCGACCTTACACTCAAATAATCGATTTACCGATTAATCGAGTTTTTAAAATATCGGATCGGGATTGCCCTAACCCAAGCTCACAAAGCAAACTAGTCTAAAAACATACTGGGTTTTGTTTTTGGGGTGCCTGCTGAATAGAAATGGTTTAGTCTTAAGTTTAAAGCCTAAAAAGAGACTAAGAGGAGAAAAATTTAGTTTTAGCAGCCGTACCATTTAATTTTATTTAGTTTTTGCTTTCTACTCCTGGACATTTAAGCCTCTCCCAGTCTTTTTCATGTCGTTCGGTCCTCCGCTCTTCGGAACTAGCCCTTTCCTGCGGTTTTAATTACACATCGTCAAGCCACCTTTTTTGCGGTCTTCCCCAACAGTCGTGGTCTCCTCACCGCCCACCGCTCTTAGTCCTACTTAGCCACACGGCCAACCCATTGTCATTTCATAACATTCATCACTCGAGTCCACCAGCGAATCTCTTCGTTTCTAATCCGATCACGCAGACTTATCCCCATAAAATAAATCTCAATTGCGAAGCTAATTAACAAAATCTTTTCTTCAGTCAAATGAGGCTCTTAGGCAATCTCCTAGCTGCAGCCCATTTTGAAAACCAAGATCAAACTTTTCTAATACTTGTTCATATACAAGTCCTTCTTATCCAAAAGCCCACTCTGCTTCCCTTGCCTGCAACAATAATCAAAAATTTCCTTCAATTTTTTTCACTAGCGCAAAAGGGCATCGAAACGGTTTATCTAACCATTATTAGATTCATGCTATCGAATGTCAAAGTTTATAACATTGAAATTAAAGGGTTAGATTTAGATATACTTAGTTACTAAGTACCACTTGCCCCGTAGAAAAATGTTACGTTCATTAGCCACTAATTTGAAAACATTATTTTATTATGTACCTTCCTCGAGGGTTGCAACCGTTGTCAAGGTAACCAAATATTGATTGAGTAAGGGAGAGAAAAAAAAATCGTCTGATATATATATAAAAAAAAAAAGAATAAATAAAAGAATTACGAGGTTATTTCATTAGGGGTGAAGGAATGTTTTTTTTTCCACAAAAAAAGTGAAATCATTAATATGGGTTGATGCAAGGTTTAACCCTCGTCACCCCCTCTTGTTTTGAAGGTCATGTTATTCAGGTACAGCTATCATTATGTCACGGTTCTTCCAACCTTGAAACCGAAGGAACTCGTTTTCGATTTCACTGCTAGTGGGTCAATCAGCTGAGCCATTTAAAAAAGAAGAGAAAAAAAAATATTGTCGTGCGTTACGTCACGGGGGGTGATTCTACCCATTATTATAACTATTATCAAGGAAAAATGGGTAGCAATGGCGGGGCTACCTTCGTGCGTCAAGGCTGTTTCGGTATTTTTTCTCTTTATTATCATAACGGCCTTGGTTGGGTTTATTAAGGGAAGGGGGAGTAGAGAGTGTCCGTGATCTCTATAGGTCACAAAAATGAATGAGGAAAAAAAAACATAATAAATAAGAAACATACACTCCTGTTGTTTCAATTATTAAAAGCTGCGCCTTCTTGTGAGAAACTATAATTAGAAAGCTTATGTTCATTGCCAAATTGAATTAAGTGTTAATAGAACAACGTGGCGGCGAGACTCAGTCTGCCAAAGTAGAAAATTCTGAACGCACGATTTTTTTTTCGCTTCGAATAATAAACTGCATAATTAGTTTAGTTCCCCCTGCAAGTCATAAAAAAATTTTAGGCTGTGATTGTTTTCGCAAGGAAGATTTTTTTACTCTCCCGAAAAATTTCCTCATCCCCTGGGGAATATTTTTTTAAAAAAAAATGAAATACATGGAAATTGAACTGGTATATAAGGTGCAATACCCAGGTCAGTGGCATTGTGCATTAACATTCAAGAGTAAATCAGAGTTCGTTAACATGTTTGACATTGGCATCGGTTACTAAGGACATTTCGTATATTGTTACGGAATATTTGTTATAAATTTTCAAATAAAGACAATATGGAAATGTAATTGAAGAACAACGAGGTTTAAGGATTTCGGCTGTGTAAAGCAAATAAAATTTTTTTTGGCCAATTTAATTTTGGATTAATCGAATTTTTGACTGGCGAGTTACATGCGTGATTTTCGGAGGAATGATTAATATGGCTGACTTTGAAAAAAAATAAAAATCGAGATTAAGAATTTTAAATAGTGTCAAGGACGACGGTCAAGAAAATAAAAAGCTTGAGAGTAATTACTTAAAAATTTGACTGACTGTCAAGGATAATGATAAAGAAAGTGAATAAAAAGTTGAAAGTCGAGTCGAAAGAAGTTGAGGAAATTATTGAGTTTTCTTTGCCAAGGTTGACTCTAGGCGGATCGTGACGAAGTTACTCGAGCATTTTTCACAGGACTTTCGCATGAGTTCCAATTCAAATTAAATTTTTTTAAGGAGGTTTAACAAAGGCCAGGAAAGCAGCTAAAAGACTGTAGAGACCTCTAGAAAAAATTAGGTAGGCTAAACATTTTTTTTTAATTTTCGGGGTTTTAGGGAAGAAGCAGCCTTACAGCTATGTAACAGGCTCGTTGATGGCTTAAGCTGGTCCAGTTTTAGTTTTAAAAGGGCTTATAACGGCTCAAACGACTTTAGCTTTTCTGCTGCGGCTTTGGAAAAATCTATCGTTCAAGATATAGAACTAATATTGAAGCTGAGAGCCAGGGACAAATTAGCAATGACTCCAGTGGACTTAGCCGGGTCATCAGCGGGACTACCTAGTTTCTAAAGGCTGGATTTCACAGAGCTAGTAAACTCGCTTGTTTCCTAAGTTTAAATTAAAAGTCGTATGATCTTTTCCTTTTTGGAAACAGCCCATTCCTGCTGTTTTAATTACATTGTCAAGCCACATTTTTTTCTGTCTTCCTTTAAGGCGTTATTTCGTTCAAGGAACCACTGCGGCTGTATCTCCGATTTTTTGTTTACACTAATCAGAGTTCAGACTGCACAAAAAACAGGAGACATAACAAAAATCCGCATTTTACTCCTCGCCGATGTCTCCATTTGGCTATTCTCACCTTCCACCACTCTTGCGGTCCTGCCTGGCCATCTCTTCATTTCTAATCCGATCTGACAGAGTTATCCCGTAAACGTATCTCTCCACTCTGAAATAATTCGAAGATCTTCTGAAATTAAAAAAAAAAGCTTTTACTTTCAAAATTCATCACCTTTTATTTCTTTTAAATCACCAGCGTGAAACATCACACGAGTTTTATACAAATAAGGAGTGGTACTCAGACGCATATGCACTTGCAACTGCCTCGACCTTTCGAATACAACCCAGAGGGCATATACAGGGGACAAACAAACATAATAAAGGAGTGGTCGGATGCTGGACAATGACACCTGTCAATTGCCTATACAGTGAATTTTTTTAAAAAAAAATCCCAGAAAAAAATACATTTTTTTTTTGCCAGGGCGTAGACCGCGCATGGAGGTCGATGTCTTATACCAGCAGTCTTCCCCAAATGCTCGATAATATATATAAAAATAAACCAGGAGTAAATGAAGAAACTCCAGGTGTAATCCTCCTTGTTTCTCCCTATGCCAATAATTTATTCATTGGATGGTTCGACGTTAATAGAACGCAGGTTTATTTCTTATGATGGTGGTAGAAAACTCTTTCTGCGCATGAACAGAAAAATTAAAAAAAAAAATAAATTCGAAACTTTTCTATTTTTTTTTTTGATAAAATTTTCCAGAGGATGAAAATATGTCAAGGTGACTAGGAATTAAAATTCTGGATTGAAAATAAAGTCGGAGGTAGAAATCAACAAGGACTTTCCATTTCACAATGTCCCCGGGAATTTTCGGGAGGAGTTTTATTATTTCGTTTTACCGCTTCGTTTACAAAAAGGGTCAAGGGTATCCCTTTGCGATTTTCAAAACCGGGCAAAAGGACGGTAGCCTTTCACCGTGAAATTAAAAAGGGAAGTTCACAACAACAAAAAGAAAAATTATTACAATCGATTATTCTCAAACGTCCCAGACAATCATGACAATAGATGCGTCGACATACTTTGTAGGCCACCCTACTAGCATTACCAATAATAAGATTGACCCAGTAAAACGCAAGTGAATTCACAAGTTTGCGTAATAGAAAAATAGCCACCCCACTTTATTTTTTTTTTTTTTTTTTGCTCTTCAGTGCAATTCCTGGTTCATTTGAATAAAATTCTTCCCGTCTGGGCAGCTTTTCTTCCTGACCCAATATACGAAATCCGGTTTTGGCTAATCAATTCGCAATCTCCATTTGCCACCCTTGTTATGTATTTGACCTACTGACCGTCCCGCATTTTTATTTCGCCACCCCTGCACGTATATATGTGTATAATATCTTCTTTAGTTCCTGTTCTATTTGCATTTTTTTTCTAGAGGAAGAGAAAGCCACCCCTGGATTGCATTTTTGTAGTAATTGTAATTTAATTACGGCGTATACAGGTGATTTTAATAATATGAAGATGGGGAGAAGTGTCAGCAGGGGAAAAAAAACGATTCATGAAAAACGGTTTTGTTTTTTCAGGATTGAGCTCTATTCCTTCTAAAATTTTGTGAACTACATGTCCTAGCTCTGAGCAAATTTTTTCTGAATTTTTATAGTCAAGCTAGTCTTTGGATAATTTTTTTTTGTCAAACAAATCTTTGGACTGTTTTTTCTTGCCAACCAAGTCTTTCGACTATTTACTCTTGCCACTCAAATTCTTTGATAATTATTTCTTGTCGACCAAATCTTCTGATAATTATTTCTTGTCGACAAAATCTTCCGATAATTTATTTCTTGTTGGCCAAATCTTCTGATAATTATTTCTTGTCGACAAAATCTTCTGATAATTTATTTCTTGTTGGCCAAATCTTCTGATAATTATTTCTTGTCGACCAAATCTTCTGATGATTATTTCTTGTCGACCAAATCTTCTGATAATTATTTCTTGTCGACCAAATCTTCTAATAATTATTTCTTGTCGACCAAATCTTCTGATAATTATTTCTTGCTGACCAAATCTTCTGATAATTATTTCTTGTCGAACTAATCTTTTGAAGGATTTTTCTTATCAAATCAATTTTCCCAAAGGAAAATATTTCAAAAATATTCAGAAAAAACTTGAAGAACACAAGGAAGTTTTTAAAAAAAGCCCTCTCGTTTAAAAAAAAAATATTTTAACTGTTATCTTGGACAAATTTAAATTGGGCAAAAAATTAAAAGTGTGGGAAAAATAATAAACCATCAAACTTAATTTTACTAACTGAACTTTGATCTAAAATTTTAATTGTTAGCACCCCTTAGCACGGGGCAACCAACAGACCTTAAAAGACCCCATAACATAAACAACCAAGCCGAAAATAAAAAAAAATCGAAACGTCTGGGGGATTAGGGATTTTGAAAGTCTAAGTTTATTAATAAATTAGTCTGGGGCTGAACCCAGGGGGGCGAAGGTTTCACCCCGTATTTGTCTGAATTCGCAGACGCCGGACACAGGTGTTAAACTTTACGTAACCTAATGATGAAGTAAAAATCAACCCCACAAGAATAGAATTCTCCCTTCCTTTTTCAAAATGGAACAAAAGACAGCAAAAATATGTAAGGCTTCTGATACGGAAGGGACATGACGGAATTGTGTTCCAATGTTTCTCCAACCTTAAGGTGCTTTTCTCACTTTTATGAAAATATTCCTTTTGTGTTTTATGTTTGGATTTATGCTATTTTACGAAATTGGGAGGTTTTGCTTTATATAAAGCTCCCCTGGTGTGATTCCAAAAAAAAAAAAGAAATAACATGGCTAAAACTCATAAAACAAACTGACCTCAATAATTTTTATAAAACATGTTAAAAGCCTGGATATATAAGTCGATGTCCGTTACATTGGCTGAATAATTCCAAGGTTTTTGGTTAAAATGTTGCGTCTCACCCTTCGAGTATTTAATCGTTTTTTACACGTGCAAGATAATTTTTTTCCAACTGAAGGACAAATTAGTTACAAATGCATAGCTACACCAAATGTTTGAATTTCAAAAAATTATTTTTATACCTGATTCAGATTAGCATCGAATGATCCAGCAGATTGGGATTCCACAAAAAATTAATGAATCATCATCTCATTCGACCTGGAAAAAAAATGAAACCGCATTAAATCTGCTTTTAAGAATGGGTTTTGCAGAAAGGGAGAGTTTTTAGTCTAGTCGAGGTCAGATCCACCCCCTTCAGACAAGGTATACCTTGCAGTTTCGATAAAACCCATGTGTCGTCTGTGATCTACAAAAACACACACATACCTGATTACACCTTTTTTTCATTATTAGTGAATCGTTATAGTTCCTTGAGATTTCAAGGTAGACAACCTTTGTTCGCTTGAAAAAGAATTTGAAGCATCGTCTGTGATCGAAGGTCACATAAGCCGCGTTTAGTTACTTTTTTAAATCCTTTGTGTTTTTGCTTCCTTAATTTTTTTTCGTCTCCTCTCATTGTAGGTTACCAGATGACATGATACTGTCTCGCGGAACTGAAACAAAAAACGCACCGATTTAACGAAAAAATACAAAAAAAAATAATCGGGAAATGTGTCACTATAAACTGGTAATTAACCATTGTCGTTTTATTCGAAGAATAAAAACAAAACTAGGGGCGGACATTGATCATTAAAAGGTTGAATGATGTAACTAACTAAAAAAAAAATGGAGTAGTGAAATGTCGATGCAAGATAATATATTAACGTAGCAGATGTATTGTTTTAAAAAATTAAGATCGCCTACCTCGTGGTGGAGTAATGACCCTTAAAAACAATCATAAAAATAAGGGTTTAATGACTGTATATAAAGGTCACTTGCTTCTTAGTTCGTTGTCCAATGTTCTCCACGCAACCCCTTGAGCTCCCAAGTTGGTTTTCTTACGTAATTAACATTAGATATTAACTTGTTAATTGGAAATTTGCCTCGGTTATAAATCAGTAACAGAGGCATGATGTAAGCATGGATTGATTAATCATCCGTGGGGGTAAAAAAAAAGTAAACAAACTTACCGTTTTCATAACAAACCCTTTCGCACATATTTAACAGTGAGACTAATTAAACCAGCTTGGTATTCATTGATTGATTATGAATATTTGGCGAATTAATGCTGGGAGATAAAAAAAACATGGCGGATTCGTATAAAAAATATTTTTAGCGGTTTAAGGGCCTTTTTGGGTTTTTTCGGGGCCTTATTTAATGTCTATTTGTCAAAATGGCGAACGGAAACGAGGAAGTCGTCAAGGAAATGAATTAATTATTAGAATTGTGTGAAATAATTATCGGTTTGTGATTGTGGAGGATTGAAAATGGATCGGGATGATTCCACGGAAGAACCAAAGCTTTCCTTGAGCAGTGAGATTGTTTCCTTGTGACATCTATAATAAAGGTCTGTTAAGTAGCATTGCTGAGTGGGTCGAAGACAAAATTTGGGGGGAAATCAGTGGTCAAAATTTGAAGGATTCTGCTGTTGTGATGAGCAATATCCAACTCCATACAGCTCATTTGTCAGCTAAAGCAACTATTGGGCATGTTAATGTGACAAAATATTCAATCATTTCCCCAAAATTTTTCACCGATTTTAAGCCTAGCAATGCCAAGCATCATTAGCTCTAATTTGACGTTTCCTTCTAGCTACTGTCAAAAACATGCCATCTTAATCGTGTAACAATGTTGTATTACCATTTTTAGCAACCACCTTTGCTTTACTTTTTTTTTTCAATAAAACCGAAAGCTTTTTAGGAATAATTGAATAATTCAAAAAGCATCTGATAATACATTCATAATTTAATTCTTATCATTCATTTCTTTTTTTAGGTAAGTTTATTCAAATCAGCAAGATATCAAATCAACCCTTAGCAATCCGAAAGTCTCCTTCGCAACAGAGCTATCAAGATCAGATGACTAAAAATAACATTCTCAAGGATTTCAGCAGTTTTACCGGTAATCATTTTGCAAAAGGGTTGTTAGAAGCTTAAATTAAATGAAAAGGCCAATAGCCAGCCCTCCACTTCTGGAGCAAGTTACATGAAGATGAAAATAAACTTATGGAAAGGGTAATCATTTTTTGATGTATAGCTACACTACAAACAAGTGTTATTTATAAAGACGGAACGATGGTCACGTGAACGATCTTGGCAAGATTTTGAACAAAAGAGAAATCTAAGGTTACTTTCATCTTCATTTCACCTTAGATGATGACAAAATCAACAACCCTGTACTTGAGGTAAATAACTCCTGATAACCTTTGCCTTGAAACGTCATTTATTGTTTGCAAATCGAGAGGAAATGGGTGTTCGTTCCCGCATCTGCATTTTTTTCTTTTATCTCTCTCTAACTAATGTGGTTTGTATTTTTTTTTTAAACAAATTTTATGGAGTAAGATTACGTGATAATCCGAAACGTCCTTCTGCTATTTAAGTTAGTGATTGAAATATTTTACTATCTCAAGGTTGGATGCTGTCGTTATTGTAAACAAGGGTTTGTTTAGGTGGGAAAAAAAATTTGTATTTTTACATCAGTGCCGTAATTGATGAAAATTTTAGGAATTTTAAATGCATTGAAATATAAAACTAATTAATCGCTTTTCAGAGCTTTGAGCTTGAAATCATATCAGCGTTGCTAAATTTAGAAAATTATTACTTGGTGAGATTGTTGGTTTAAAATTCTTAGCCGTAGCCATTAGCCTTTTAAAAGCTTGAATTACACAAACTAAGAGAGATTGGGAAAGTAATTAAATTAGTATGTAACCCATGGTAGGTTGAACATTTTGCGGGGGGGAAAATTTGAGAAAGTGAAAACAAAAAGCTGTTTAATTTAAAATTGTGACGTCCCTGTAATTCTATCAATTGAATATAAGGTCATCAATTATCAGACGAAAATAAATTTGTACATTACCATTGATTTTTATGTGGTCTCAATGTTTTATACTTTGCATTCGAGGAAAGCGAAGCTTTTAACCCCCGACAGTAAATTAACGTCTCTTTGATCCGAGACCTTCAATATAAATTTGATTATAAATATCTGAATCGGTTACCTTGAAAAAGAAAGTAAAATCAATTTAACAGCTTCGAGGGGTTTTTTTAGCCACCGATTCTCTTTTTTTTTTCCTCAAGGGAAAGATTTTTTATTCATTGACCAGACTTTGGGAGAAAATCCGCTTTCTAATGCTTGGAGTCTTCCATTTTTCTGTTCACAAACGTCTTGTTATTTTTTTCATTCATTCGGAAAAAAGTAACTCCAGCCGAAAATCCTTGGGAAAAATAATTTTTTGAGTAGGAGCTTTATGGTGACCCCGTATCCCCCGCGTTGAACCTTTTTTTTTTCATAACTCTTCACGCTACTTGATTTCTATGAAAAAAAAAAATTTTCCAGTAAAATTTATCTTAACCCTCATATCTTTTAATCAGATTTTTTTTGGGGAGGAAGGGGGAATTAATACGAGCTTAGGCGTGGTTTTTAATTTTTGAAAGGTTTACTCAACTTTTATTGAATTAACTGAATCATAAAGTTTTTTTGCAAGCGCGTGCGCTATCATATTTAATAAATTTTTCCTAGAAAATAAAATCAGCTAAGGATGTAATGTATGAAAATAATAAAGGAGTCGAGTATACTGTTTGGCTGAGACGACATTGGCCTTGCTTAGGTCGTTTGCCTCCCCGATATGCGCGATCTCTTTGTAGCCTGATATCTAATTGGCATAATTTCAAGTCATCTTTTTTTTTTATTCTGTTTATTTCTTATTTATCAAATTATTTGAGACTTTTAACTCTTTTTTTTTTTTGCATGACCACGTTTTTGATCTTGAAAATAAGCAGTGACTGATTTTTATAGTTTGGAATGCAAGGATTCTTTTTTTAAAGTTGAAAGAAATGAGCTTGTCGTGACGTGAGGATTTTTGGAAATTGCAAAAGCGTTTTGGTTCAAGAAATATTTGATTGTGATGATTATTTTTGGCTTGGCGAACTTTTGACCGCTGAAAAAGATTTCTAGCGAACGATAGTTGCTCTATACAGCTTTTTCTGAAAGATTAATCAATCAAAAGCGAAGTTTTGGGAATGAAATAAAAAAGCTTTAACCTGAATCGGTTAAAATCTGCTATAAATAAATATGGCGTCCTTCAGGGAGTTAGTTTCATGCCGGTAATGGGCCTTATCGGAATTTTTTGGGGCCCTCTCGATTGCCTTTTGTCAAGTTGAAGTATAATCATGCCAAGAAATTGTTCTTTATATTTTTAGGGCGGCTTCTATTTATTTAAAGTAAATCAGAACTATGAAGTAATTTGCTGAACAAGGAATTTGGGAAAAAATTATTCGACAAGGAATTTTTGAAAAAATTGCTCGACAAGGAATTTTTGAAAAAATTGCTTCACTAGGACTTTGGAAAATAATTGCTCGACAAGGAATTTTGGTAAAAACCCTTCACATGTGGAAAGAAACCCAGTTTGACCCCTGAAAATTTAATGATGATTAGAAAAAAATTTCATGGCATTTTTGGCCACGTCAAATCCACTTACTAAGTTTTCTTTATGAAATTCGACGAAGAGGGGAGAAAAAATCCGGAAAGAAAAAGAATTACCCGATTCTTGGAAAACTTATATTCTCGGAAAGAACCCCTTTTAAACGAGATAAAAATATCTTACAAGCTCAGAAATTTTCAGAGGTTGATATAAAGTGATACAGTCTTAGATCTCCCAACAGTACGCCTATAAATTATACCTCCCACTCCTCCGCAGCGATCAAGCTTTCTCTCTTTTGTTTTTCCAAAATGAAAAAAAGGAAAAAAAGACGGAAGGTGAGAAAATTTTAATTTAAAAAAAGAAAAAAAAGAAAAACCGGCTTCTACGCGTCTGACCGTTTAGAATGTTGGTTAGTGACCCATTGATCTTGACTTTGCTTTTTCCTTTCACCCAGTTTTTTTTTTCCTCCTCCATTCCCGCATGCGAATAAAGTCTCCATATCGTTCCGTTAAAAAAAAACTGAAATAAAATTATATTAACTAATAACATGTACATGCAAAAGGCGAATCCATTTACGGATGATATTTGGGAACAATGTAGAGGGCAGGCAGGGGAGAAAAGAGTTCACGGCCATCTGGGCCAGGGTCACAGTCATCTAGAGAGCTCAGCACTCGGCAGGGACTTGTGAAACTAACCCCGAAAATGTAATGAAGACTCGAAAGTGAAACATAGGTTTTTACTCTTCCATCTTATGACTTTAGTTTTCCAAAACGAAAACTCTGTGCTGTTACATTTTCGTGTTCCAAATTCGTCTTAAAGGAAATTCCGGATTTTTTTTTACCATCATTTCTTTTCTTGGAATCCGTCTCGAAAGAGTTTGAGATTAGGCTTTATTTATTTATTTTTTTCCTTCTTTGGGTTTTGAAATTTGACACTTTTAATGTGTCAGCGATTTTGAAGATATTATAGTCCGGAAAATATTGGGGGAAAAAAATCTTTTTTTCGAGTTTTGAGGTCATCGGAGTTAATAAGGAAGGAAAATGGGAATGCAAAAAAGAAATTAATTACAGGCTGCGAAGCCATTATGATTGCATTTAGAAGGGCTTAAGCCATATCGAATGGCCTTAAAACTTGTTTGAATTTTCTACGCATTGTTCGATTGAGCTTAATTTGGGCCTTTGGTGGAATAACAAGCTCAACTGAAGCTGCTTACTAAATTTTCAAGCATAAATTGTATTATTGGGCTTTGCGGTGGCTTTCGTTTGGCTTAAGGCCTTAGCATTAGTTTACAACCTGGCGAATCGGTTCGTTTTAGTTAAACATTCAAATTTTATCTTTAAAATCTGCCGCTAACTAATCTGCTAGGCTTCAAATCGGCCATCTTTGGCTTAATAGGCTTCAATCTGCACAAAAAAATGGCTTAAGAGGCTTTGAAATGGCTACTGAACGGCTAGTAGGTTTGACATGAGCTATTAAATACCCTTAAAGGTTTCAAATCTGTCATTGGGTGATAGAAGGCTAAAAATAGGCCATCGATTGGCCTAATGGGCTTATAGTTGCCTATTAAGTTGCTTGGAAAGCTTTAGACAGGCCACTAAATTGCATAAAAGGTTATCTGAGTGTCATTTAATGGCCTATTGGGACCAAATTTGGCCTTTAAATAGAGTAGAAGGCTTAAAATGAGCCACCAAAGGGCCTCATTAGCTTTTAATCGGTCCAAGAGGTAAGAAATTGGACCATTGAACTGCTGAATAGGCTTAGGATTGGCCGTTAAAGAGTCCAGAAGGCCCAAATAAGCCACTTAATGGCCTTTTTCTCTTTTAACTGGTCCAAAGATTTGAAAATGGCTTGGTCGAGGCTTAAAGTAATCACTAAATGTCTTTAGAGACTTTTAATTGGTCGAAATAGTGTAAATCGGCTTATTAAATTGACCGATAGGTTTAGAATTGGCTACCAAGGGGCCTAGAAGGCATAAAATAGGCCACTAAATTTTCTTGTAAGCTTTTAATTGACCGGAGAGATTTAAAAAGGCTTAATTAAGGCTTAAGAAAACTACAGAATGACCATAAAGGCTTTTGATTGGCCTAGGAGATTACAAAAAATTACTGATTGACCTAATTGGCCTAAAAAGTTTAAAATCGTCCACTAAATGGCCTAAAGGTTTAAATTCTGCCAATAAATGGCTTAGAATGCTTACAATCGGACACTGAAAGATGTAAAAGGTTCTAATGGATCAGTTGAATGGCCTATGAAGCTTGAAAATGGCTAAAATCAGCCATTAATTGGTTTAACGTTAATATGTTGGGCTTAATTGGAGTTAAATTGGCTATATATCAGTCTGAAGACTTACAGTTGCTTCCTGATAAGCCCAGAAGGCTCAGCTTAAGTCTTAAGTCGTCTTAAGGCTTTTTTGAGGCCTAAATTGGGCTTAGCTCGTTCATCTGATAGACTTAGCTTGAGGCTTTAAATATACTAAAATACTAATCTAGATTTTCTGGTTGACCTAAGAAATTTAATTTAGGCTATTTATAAGCCAAAATTGCTTAGCCATTCTGCCCAAGCCATTTTTTGCCTTTTTAGTATATTTTTAAGTGTGCTAGATTATTTTTTTCCCCAAGAAAAAATTCTTTACAAGACACATAACCCTCCAAAACTTTTTAGCCGGCCCCTTTTGAATTTCTGGTTTTATCTACGCCAATGCCATTGATTTTGCTATCTGGGAAGAGGAAAAAATAAGTGGGAAGATTTAAGTCTGGCTAAATATTTATCTTACGGGGAGATGATTCCACTTAGAAGGATGTGAAGCGTATGAACTTAAATTGAATCACTCGTCCCATGCGGAACGATAAGCGATCGTTAATCATTTTAAATTGATGGGTTCGTTTTACTTCATTTCATTTTATAAAGTTAAATTTATCAATTGATGATATAAATAGAATTGGGTCATTTCGATATTATCACCGGTTCCTTGACCTCTACCTTGGAAATCGGAAGCTTGCGCAGTTTCCTCCTTTCTGCATGGCACATGGTTCCGGGGAAGCCGTTCCGTTTCACCTGCTACATCGAGCCTTTTAACGTATCTCGCCTTTTTATTTTTTCTCCCCTCCCTTATTTAAGCATTTTTCCCTTCGCTGACATCCCTTGTCAAGTTAGCGAACTTGAGGATTTTCATACACAAATATGGCGGTGCTTTGATAATGTATCGATCCTCTAATTTGTTAAAAAATGGGATTGGATTGCTGACTATTGCCCTTGGATTACGTCATTTAAATAAGCTGAAGGCCGATGAACGTTTATTCTTTCCCTCACGTAGGGCCGTGATTTAAACGATGTTAAATTAGATTACCTTTAACTTAACCTTGCAGTTCGGCATGCGCCGAAAAAAAAAAGGTTATCGCTGTGGAAATGTTAACGGCTGAACCTGAAAAACTCTGGATTTTTTTAAACAAAATCATTTTTTTTTTATTTTGTAGGAAATAGCCCGTGAACAAAAGATTCCATAGAAACGGTAAAAGTCGTTAGCAGTGGCATTTGTCCCCTAACAGTCATCATTCGGCAACCCTCAATGCATGGGGGTTTCTATGGTAACCGTGCCATGCCACTGACGCCCTTCAAAGTGTAGGGGCTTGTGTTTTTCAACCCCTGTCTGACCCATTCCTATTTTTCCCGAATTTTCCCTTCACTTCCTCAACTCAGTTTCTGGGGGAATCGGAAAACTTTTATGGTCGGCTAGTTTTATGATAAAGTAAGCTTTTATTTTTTTTAAGCTTTTTTTTTCCAAACTCTCTCTCCCCCTCCCGATTTGGATGTGTTTCCATTTGATCAAAAGGAATGGAAATAATGGATGTGTTTCTATGGATGGGATCCCCCCTCGTATTAAATTTCTATAGAAAAAGCTCGTTTTGTAGCACGTTTGTAGGTCGAAGATTCTTCGTATTAGAATTTTTAACGTGGCGGCCATTTTGAGATTTTCTTATTCTAATTAGACTTACATTTTAGTAGAATTTTTAGTTTTAGGGCGAAGATGTATACTGCAAAGAACTGTTAAAAGTCCTTAATGTTGCTGGAGGCCCTAGCTAAGACTTCTAAGCATCTACATTAGAGCCCTGAAGCCGAAGGAGCTTCAAATAAGGAAGAGAGTTACAAAGGCCGTTGAAAGTTGAGACAGAAGCACAAGTCAACAGAAACCATTCTTGGACTCTTGAGATCCATTTGGAGATAATTTCAAGACTTTATTCTTATACTTTTGTGACCATTATTGGACTCTTGAGGCACTCTTGGGACTGTGAAGCCATTTTTAGGGTCGTGAGGCTATTCTTGGACTCTTCAGACTATTCTTGGATTTTTGAGACCCATTTGTAAACGCTTTCAAGACCATTCTTATTCTTTTGCGACCGTTCTTGGGCTCTTGGGGCCGTGAAGCCATTCTTAGGGCCGTGAGGCCATTCTTGGGGTCTTGAGGCCATTATTGGGTTCTTTATACCATTCTTGGGTAACCGGTGAGACATGTTTTGTCTTGCTCAAGGAATGGCGTCCTTGCCCTGTGGTGAGCTCCCTTCTCAGAGTTATGAGTTAGTGGAGGGCAGCAGCTTCGCTAATACTGACCTAGGGCTGAAGATGGTAGTAATTGGCAAGGCCTAGGCTCAGATACCGGGAGGCAGAGTTGGACCAATGGTATGGCTCCCGTACTGCGATGTGGAAGATTATGGAAAGTCACCACATTATTTGATATTCCTAGTAAAATCATCAATGGTTGGCCATGATGATCGCCAATCTCCGACGAGAAGCGGGCATTTAAAGAAGAAGAAGATACCATTCTTGGATTCTTGAGACCCATCTGGAGATATTTTCAAGACAATTCTTATACTTTTGCGACCGTTCTTGGACTCTTGGGGCCGTGAAGCCATTATTAGGGCCGTGAGGCCATTATTAGGGCCGTGAGGCCATTCTTGGGGTCGTGAAGCAATTATTGGGCTCTTTATACTATTCTTGGATTCTTAAGACCCATCTGGAGATATTTTCAAGACCATTCTTATACTTTTGCAACCAGGCTTGGATACTCGAGGCCATTCTTGGGGCCGTGAAGCCATTCTTGGGGTCTTGAGGCCATTTTTAGGCTCTTCAGACTGTTCTTGGATTCTTGAGACCCATTTGTAAACACGTTCTTATACTTTTGCGACCGTTCTTGGACTCTTGGGGCCGTGAAGCCATTTTTAGGGCCGTGAGGCCATTCTTGGGGCCGTGAAGCCATTCTTGGGGTCTTGAGGTCATTCTTAGGCTCTCTAGACTAGTCTCTGATTCTTGAAATCCATTTGGAGATACTTTCAAGACCACTCTTACACTTTTGCGACCATTCTTGGGCACTTGAGGCCATTATTGGGTCAGTAAAGCCATTCTTGGGGTCTTGAGGCCATTCTCGGGCTCTCGAGACCCATTTTGAGATACTGGTCGAGATAAGAGGTCGCGGCGGGCAGTCTCCTAGTATTTCCAAATGGGTCTCCTAGTAGTTCAAGCGCCGGTGCAGAAAGGCATTTACAAAGCCATGTACAGCCAGGCGGCTAGTCGGCAACCACAGGGCAGGCCCAGTGATCGATAACGTTCGTCAGGTTTCCCTCTCCCTGATGGTCAAGGAGGGGCAGGTTACAGCCTTGTATCTCGGTCAGTGGAGGAATTTGGTGGAGGTGGCAATAGGGCTTCAGGCCCTGTAGTAAGAGTAAGAATGTAGGCCCCTAAGTCTAAGATCTTACTCTCGGGCCTGCTTGTGCTGTATAAGCTTTTAGTTCATTTCAAGTTTCGAACGATTAACCCATAAAAGACAACCCGAAAAATCCCCAGTTAAGAGAGGGCAGTGTCACATTGATAAATTAGAAGAAAAAAGGAAAAGATATTTTTAGATTGAAAATTATAATAAAAGGGGAGGCTTAACACAGAGACATGTTGTCGAAGGTGCAGACAGACATGAGATATTATCACCCTTAGTACTAGGCCTGGAGCGTGGCTGCAATTATATCTTTACGCTTGTTACCAAACAAAAAGGAACATTTATCCATTAATTAATATCATCTCGAGGATTACAACTTAAGAAATCACCGCGATTTTTTTTTTTAAAAAGAAACTCCCTTGATAATCAGAAATGGGGATATTCTAATTTTAAATTTGAGAATCCAGAACGGGACAATTTGTTTGTTTAATTTTGGAATAATTTATAGACGTGGAATGCAGGCGATGGGTTGGCGGCGTCTTAACCAAACTAGAATAGATTATATATACGGTAACATATGACTAAGATCAACCCCCCCTCCCCCCTCTCTCTCTCCCTCCCATTAACTTCCGAGCTCGTTAAAATGTTTACCCGTTTCCTGGGCGTTCCCTTATACGAGTAAGAGTTTCTTTCCCAACTGGACATGTCGTTTCGGGTCATCAGGATCAGACTGTTTGACTTGTTTACAGGATGATGTGGAAGTAAATTTAAGATTGTGGGAGGAGATGTTTGACACTTTTTTTTCGTACTTGAGGGGTTATGGCTAGTCTGTCTGGACTGGCATAGGGTGACCAAAAAAGTGACTCAAAAATGTTGTCGACTATTTTTAGTGAGCCTGTGTTTGAACAGAATTTCAGTTCCTCTGATAGATTTCAAGCAATTTTTTTTCAAAAATTCCTTGTCGAGCAATTTTTTTTCCAAATTCCTTGTCGAGCAATTTTTTTCCAAATTCCTTGTCGAGCAATTTTTTTTCCAAATTCCTTGTCGAGCAATTTTTTTTCCAAATTCCTTGTCGAGCAATTCTTTTTCCAAATTCCTTGTCGAGCAATTTTTTTTCCAAATTCCTTGTCGAGCAATTTTTTTCCAAATTCCTTGTCGAGCAATTTTTTTTCCAAATTCCTTGTCGAGCAATTTTTTTTCCAAATTCCTTGTCGAGCAATTTTTTTTCCAAATTCCTTGTCGAGCAATTTTTTTTCCAAATTCCTTGTCGAGCAATTTTTTTTCCAAATTCCTTGTCGAGCAATTTTTTTTCCAAATTCCTTGTCGAGCAATTTTTTTCCAAATTCCTTGTCGAGCAATTTTTTTCCAAATTCCTTGTCGAGCAATTTTTTTCCAAATTCCTTGTCGAGCAATTTTTTTCCAAATTCCTTGTCGAGCAATTTTTTTTCCAAATTCCTTGTCGAGCAATTTTTTTAAAATTCCTTGTCAAACAAATCTTTTGATAATTTTTTCTTGTCAAACAAATCTTTTGATAATTTTTTCTTGTCGAACAAATCTTTTGATAATTTTGTCTTGTCAAACAAATCTTTTGATAATTTTTTCTTGTTGGACAAATTTCTTGATAATTTTTTCTTGTCAAACTACAAGAAAGTTTTGGAGAATTTTTTTTAAGAAGATTCTAGAAATTATCTCAACACCTAAATTTGTGCTTTTGAGCCATTTTAAAGTTATTTGTTTGCTCTTGAGACCATTTCGAGATTTCTTGAACCATTTCAAAGTACTTCTAAGATTCTAGACATATTTTGAGATTTCTAAATTTAGTGTGAGCCATTCTAGCTATTTTAGCTCAGCCCTCTCAAGAATACTGACTATTCTTCAACTAAGTCATCAGTGGCCTAAAATAATCTTGGCCTATTCTGAGATCTGAATGCTAGCTGTCTGAAATTTCAAACTGACTTAACCCATAGATAATCTATCTAATTTCTATCAGTGTCTGATTTCTGACAGCATAAAAAATTGCAAGACCTAAAAACAACTACGCAGCACTGGAATGTTACGCAATAGCCAGTGCAGTGATATACGCACACACACAAAAGGATAGAAAAGAGGAATTACATTTAATATAGGGGAGGGTTGGAAATGCAATCAATATTTAAAAGACAAGGGTGGAATGAAAAGCAGGGATGAATAAGACTCCGCTCTCGTTATATGTTAACAACAGGCGACTTTCTACAACGACAAGTGTTATCGAATTTGCATAAGTCGGACATAGTTTTACTCGATCGGGAATGGCACCCTTTCCCGGAAGTGAGTTTTTTTTTTCGATCTCCTCTTTTTTTTCCCCCATCTCCAAGCTTTTTGCGGTTTCGGGTTTATATAAAGTCCATAGCAAACATGGCTGCCAGTGTCTGAGTCATTTTTTGAAATTTTATCTCTTTGCCAAAAGAAGCCTTGTGTAACAATTTTTTTTTTTCCGGAATTGGATTTTTTGTTTCTTTCGCCGGGGAGATGAATCCTTGATTAACGATTGGGGTACACCTGTCGGGAAAAACGAAGCTCAGCTGTCACATTGTCAGGGGGTTTGGAAGTCGCATTTGTTATTGAGGAGGGTTGAAGAAATATACATCACGGAAGTCGAGTACGCTTTTTACTTTTGTTTCGGAATCTTTTAAATTTTGTAACAATATTCTAATGTCAATCAAAAAATCCCCAACCCTAATCTATTAAGATTGATTTTCTTTATTTTACGAGGGTTGAATTACCCGCGTGTATAGATTTTTTTTCTTATAAGTCAACAGTCAAAAGGGGAGTCGGGGAAAAAAATAAATTTACGAGGAAATGAGCAAAAAAAAAAAATTGAAGCAATCGGTTGTGATATAATTTATTTAATAAAAAGGCCAATACGGTATTGTATAGTATGTAATCCATTTACTCTTTTAAAAACGATAAATGAGAGCCCTTTTATATGAAATACAATTTACTTAACGATGCATTTATTTGACTTTGATGTCGTCATGACTACGGAGAAATATTAGAAAATAGAGAATGAGCTATTAAGGTTCTCAGTATCAAAAAGCGATGGAGATTTTTCAAAGGAATTTGAATTGGGGAGAATATAGAAAAGCGGAGAAAATAAACTTTAGGAAGGTAATAACATTTTGAGATTGAAGCTTTTAAACGTATAAGCTAGTTCTTGCCTGAAACCAGCGTTGGCCAAGTGGCGACAAAATTTTTTTGCCATAGTCTTAGAAGAATTTTGAAATCTAGCGGAATCCTGGAACTACTTCAGTGGTCTCTAAGGGAGGAAATTCATGTGCAACATGTTGCGTTTGGTATATTTCACAGGGAAACATGTTTCAGAACATGTTACGTAACATGTTTCCTCGTGAAATATGCCTCGTAACATGTTAGATCATGTTACGCTCCTGAGGACAATGTTACAAGATTTGCAAAGCATGTTACGGCTCTTCAACACCGTGTTCCAACCCTTTTAAATAATGTTACGCTCGTGAAAAAAATGTTACAAGCTTTCCAAAGCATGTTAAAACTTGAAAGAATCTTGAATTTGTCTTTGGAATTTAGGCTTAGTTCGAAGATTTCAGGATATCAGCTCATAATTATGAAATTAAGCCAGTAGGCACATTGGATGGTTAATAATTTGGGCTAAGACCAATCTAATCCTTCCATAAGGCCATTTGAGTCGCTATGGCGGTTAAGAACCTCAGCTAAAATCATTGAGCCTAAAATTAGTTTGCTCTGAGTTTGTTTGAAAGCTTTAGTCAGGCTCTTCAGCTCGATCGAAATTTCTAACTAAGCTTATGAAATTAATTAGTGGCCAATTTTGAGGTAGTCGGTGGGAACATTAACAGTCCTGCTTCAGGTTTGGCGCACCTGCCCTTGACGAGCTGCAGATTCCTTCTGACCCGGAAGGTAGCAATCTGGTGAAAGTTCTGGTAGGGGGCAGCAGTCCTACCAGTACTGGCTTAAGGCTAAAGAAGGTAAAAGTTGGCTAGGCTTAAGTCCAGAAAGCAGGAGGCTGAGTCGAAGACTGACTGTATGGCTCCTGTGCTGCGATGCGGAAGGTGTTGGGAAGCCACCGCATTAAGCTCCCTAGTATAGCCATCATGGCCAAGGATTTGCTGTGCAAGACCCAAGACAGTCGATTCTGTTAGGTCTAGCCATGATAGGTCGCCAATTCCCGTCGCGGGAAGGCACTGTAAGAAGAAGAAGAATTTTGCTCTGAGCTTTGAGGGTTTAAGCCAAACAGGAATTCGAATGAAGCCTACAAGTCGGCTAGAGGGATCAGTTATGCCTTTAGGTCATTTAGAATGCTGATCTAAATCTGCGAGGCGTATATTAACGACCAGTTTTAAGAGTGCCCGGCTAATGAGTGGCTTATGAATCGATCTGCGTAAACGCAACACAGACTAATTGACCTTATTCGAAGAATTTCAGGGGTGTAAAGAAATCAATGACTTGTTTACGATAGTTGGGAGAGTTTCCGTTGGAGAGCAGCACCGCACCGCTCTTACTCGATAACACTGCCCGGCTAATGAGTGGCTTATGTATGCTAAGCAACCTGATCCGAGGATCAGTCCAAAACGTTGATAAAATTCACGTGAAACTCACTCTGCGCAAAAAATTCTGAGCAGGAATTAATTTTGCAAGATTCTTAAGTATACGTTTGGCCAGGAAAATAAACCAATAATTCAATATTCGATTCATATCGATAGTGATACTAATTTAATTATCCCAATAAGCATTAATTAATAATCTGAAACTAAAACTGGAAATGAAATCATTAACAATTACGATCCAATTTCACTTTTCATATTTTTTTTTGAATCCAACTTCCGAACTCTACAGAAATTTTCCTTTTGGAAAAAAAAACCCCGAATTTTTTGCTGAACTACATAAATTTTTCTCCTTTGACCCAGAATCGCTAACCTCTGTCTTTTATACACCCGGAAATTCATCATTTGGCCATGACCTCAGCAGTAAACATTTCCTCAGATCTTCCTCATCATTTCAAAAAATCCTTTAATATATATTTTCCATTGACCAAATCAAAAACATTAATTTTCAAGGGAGATGATGAAAAAAATAAACAATTCGATTTGTAGACTTAATCCTTGATTAAATCTCATAATGCGAGGTCGTTAAACGAAGAAATACATCAGGACGAAGAAGAAGAAAAAAAAAAACGATGATGTAAATTGAAAGTTGGAAATAATTACAATAAAACTCGTTAGATGGCAGTGTTATCGAGTAAGAGCGGTGCGGTGCTGCTCTCCAACGGAAACTCTCCCAACTATCGTAAACAAGTCATTGATTTCTTTACACCCCTGAAATTCTTCGAATAAGGTCAATTAGTCTGTGTTGCGTTTACGCAGATCGATTCTTGCATGCGTGTTTCACGCTTTAAATCAAGGGATTCATCCCTTATCTTTAGCTTTCGGCGAAAAGCTTTATATGAAAAAAAATCGCGGGGAAACCGGTTGATTAGCCTTGACTTTTAAAGCGCTTCCCTTTTCCTTTTCTTTTTTTAAATCTTCGAAAATTTTCGAAGAATCTCGGAAAGGGGTTAAAAATAAATTAATAATAAATTTCCTGCTTATGCTTTTTAAACACACCGATGTAAGTAATAATCTAATCGTCATTTGTAAGGCGTTCCTCGTTGAACGTGTTGAAACCTGCAAATTTTTTTTTTGAATTTCCATTTTTTGATTCAAATTTTTTTTTTTTTGATGAAACACTTTTGCGATTTCCTGCATGACGTTTTTTTTATGTTACGCTGACGTCATTCGATGACGCATTTTGAGAACGAAGGGGGGAAATGTATACCCGAGTTTAATTTGAAAAGACTTTCGGGATTAATAATTGGAAAATAGGTCGGTTTTCTGTTAACCGGTCAACGACCTCCCGACTCGAGCTTAAGGTTTCATTGACTTAATTTTCTGAAGTTGTGATAGGCAGAAAGAAATCATGTTATGATAAAAGCTGTTTATTAAAAGTTTTTTTTTTTTTTTTGAGTTTAGTAACTTGCCACGTCACTCTTCATTATTCATGGCAATAAGATAGTGTGTTATCATTTTTCTTGACTTCCTGTAATGACAGATGTAAGTTTGATTCATTATGTACGGAGTGGGTCAAGAGAAACCTTAATCGGATTTTTATCTTATTCGCCAAGTCATATTAAGAATTATTTGGAGATCTGTAACCGGAAATAATTAATGAGATTTTTATTTCGAGTGGATCTTTTTTTTGAAAGAGGTTATTTAACGGATGTTGTAGGCGTAGAAGAAGAAAAAAGTGTTTTTTGTTTGAGGAAAGAGAATAAAAGAGACAGGGCTCGGTCAGCTTAAGGCAGATTTCAAAACTGATGATCGCGAGGGCGGTAGACAGAAAATGGGAGCCATAGTAAATACCCAAAAAAGATTTTAGGGGAAAGTGAGGCTGCTGATGAAATGCTGATCCAAGCTTGTGCTAAATTTTTTACTACAGAAGCTTAAGCAAAGATAATGGACGCTAAAGCTCCAGCAAAAATAGTGGAAACAAAACCAAAGATAATGGACGCTCAGGACGGTGCTAACTTCTTTTTCTTCCCTCCTACCTGAAACTGCAAACCAATTTAACGATTTGCCAACCCTGATTAGGCATTTACGGTACTGAGTGGATGGACTGGAAATGTATCAAATATAAGAAAATAATCACATTTTTATCAATAAACTGAAGTAAATACACCAGCATGTCGAAGAACAGTCAGCACCATTGTGTAAGTTAAAATTCTGGTTGGTGAAAGAGATTCCCAGGACTTCTATCTCCCAGAAGTCGATGTGATGGCGATTGGCAGCTTCTCAGATGCTCCTAAAATCTCAGTATAGATTTCTAATCATTCTAGACGACTTTCCTCGGGCCCCTTACGCCTTTTGACACTCTTAGGGGATTCATTTTGGCCTTTCGTGGGGTTTTAAGAGCTCTTTGAGTGTAATTTAGATTTTCAACTTCAGAAGCTTGTGGCAGCTCTGTTATGCTAGCTTGGATACTCTAAAAGCTTAAACTAAATTAGCTCGGGTCATCTTCGGCTCTCTAGAGGTCCCAAGGGCCTTCAAAGTATTTTTAACTGCTCTTAAAGCTAAATTTGGATCTTCCTCGGTTATAAAAAGCTAAATACGGACCTTAATGGACTCTGGCAGCTCTTTTGGGCTAATTTAGGAACTTTAAAGCCTTTAACTTAAGTAGCGTGGGCCATTTGCGGCTTCTAGAATACCACTTGTGCCCTTGGTAACGGCTCTTTACGCTAATTTTGGACTTCTTTTGGGCCTCTGAAGACTCTAATAGAGTTAACTCAGGCTAGTAACAATTCTAGGAGACCCTTCTAAAGCCTCTGACGGGATTATAATAACTTTTAAAGCTAAATTTCGGCCTCCAACAACTTAAGTAACTGTAAGTCCTGCTTTTAATAAACCCATAAGTAGCTTTTTGGGATTTGGAGCCTAGCTTGGTCATTTAACGACTCTGCCCAAGCTTACAGCGGCTCTTCTAAGCCGAAAGTTAATTTTTGGAGTTGGCTGAAGCCTGAAATAGCTTTAATTAGCTCAAGGTGGATGTCTACTACTTATTTTGGGGTCCTATAGCTAGCTATGATTGTTTTAACCTGATTTAAGTAAAAGTGCAAACTTGAATTTGAACAAATCGAGAGACTATCAAAACGTGTAATGGCTTGCACAGGTTTTTTTGGCCCCTAAACAGGTCTAGCAAGCTCATCTAGAGTGTAAAACGAGGATGCCTAGATTTCTAGCCCCTAACTTTATTAAGATCATTTTAAGCCTCTTACGGCACCAAAAACGGCTTTAACTCGGACTGCTAATGGCCCCAGCCAAACTTCCAGCCTGGAAGTTTGACTGGGGCCTTTTTGAAATTGCAAATCGTGAAATCTTAATTTCAAAATAACTTCCCTTGAAAAAACTTTTCTCTTTCCTCTTTTTTTTTCACAATTTATTAATTTCTTCCTTCATTTCAAAGTCCATAAAATATTACATTTTTAGAACGCCGTACTGCAGGATTTACCCTTGTTTTAATCCCTTACATCTGTGACAAATAAATCGTTCCGCGTTTCCATTCAAAATTAAATCTTTTAAGTGCCGTAACCAGCTTACGATCCAAGATCCACCCGAGAGGAAAAAAAAAACACCCGAATTATAATTTCTAATTTTAAACTTAAATAAATTTATCCTTTCAGTTTTAAAATCAAAACAAAAACCCCTCTCTTAATTTCCATCCCCTTTCTAATCCCAAAATAATGAACGCCCCTTTAAAAAAAAAATATAATAATCAAAACCCGCGTTAATTCGCGTTTCCGCGTTCATACTTGTTCTCCATTATTTTTTTTTTCGAAAAAAAAAAAAAATTGAAGTTCCTAATTAGCCTTATTTCCTGACTTCCTAAACAGATAAAAACACAGACTGTTATTTTTTTTTTCGCGATTCGCAAAAATTACGTCATTTAACCTTTTTATCATCCTGGGTTAAGTTCCCTTATGCAGGTTCACTTTCAAAAAAAAAAAAAAAAAGGCCGTGAAAAAAAAGAAAAAAAGTGATTAGAGCAGACTCGAAGTGTAGAAATACGTATCTGAGGACAACCTGATTGGAGTATATTGAACTCGGAGTTAAAAACTGGGACATTGGCAAATACAAGGACCACGCAACGTTAACTGAACAAAGTCTCTGATATTTAACTTATGGATAATATACATTTAATGATGAATATTCCTAATGTACGGATTGTTCACGATGCCTTGTATATTCCTTATTCATAAATTATTAAGCCCTCCTGAGCTTTCTGTATAAGAATCCTTGCGGTGTACAAATAATGTTCATGGACATTCGAAAATGTATGTGTTACAAAAGTACAAGAATCTTTTTTTTTTTTGCATGCGTTTCAGCAGTAGAGGCCATTCGATATATTTTTTTTAAAAGTGCCCGATTGAACCATTGTTATGTTTTTTTTTAAATTATATAATTTTTTTGCGAATATATGTTAAAAGAATAAATGTTACGTGAAATATCGTGATATATGTATCTCCTCCCTTTGCCACGGGATTAAAAAAAAAATATTAATTATGGTTGAAAATAAATAAAAATTTATTAAAATAGCATCTCTCCTCCGATCATCGACCTCGCGGTTATATGAATACTCCCAATTGAAGAAGTACATAATAAAAGAAAGGGCCTGAAGTAAAAGTGAGTCGGTGTGCGTGTAAGAATGATTGCCTAAGGGAACTTTTCACTTTCTTCTCGTTTTACCTGATTCACTTTCATCTGAGCATATGTTTTTTTTTTTTTTTTTGACGGGCGTTGATAATCGTCTAGAATCTTGATTTGCTCGTCTTGTTTTTTGGAGAATGAATTATAGACCCGTTTCCTGATCCTAAAAAAAGTATATTTATAATAAGCTGGTTTGGTCAGTGATTGTTATTTCGGAGAGAAAAATGTAAAAGAATAAAAAGAAGTGGAAGAAATTAAAATAAAAAATGCCAGATTCAAGTTTGCAATTTTTAAAAAAATTAAAATTTAAAAAATGCAAAATCAAAAACAATGTAAAATCAAAAAAAAATGCAAAATTAAAAAACAATTCCAAATCAGAAAAATGCCCAATGAAGATAAATGTCAAATCAAAAAAATGCAAAAACAAAAATGCAAACTCAAAAAAATGCAAAATCAATCAAATGCAAAAACAAAAAATGCAAACTCAAAAAAATGCAAAATCAACAAAATTCAAAAACAAAAATGCAAACTCAAAAAACTGCAAAATCAACAAAATGCAAAAACAAAAATGCAAACTCAAAAAAATGCAAAATCAACAAAATGCAAAAACAAAAATGCAAACTCAAAAAAATGCAAAAAATGCAATAACAAAAATGCAGACTCGAAAAAATGTAAAAACAAAAATGAACTCGGAAAAATGCAAAATCAACAAAATGCAAAAACAAAAATGCAAAATCAAAAAAATGCTAAAACAAAAATGCAAAATCAAAAAAATGCCAAAACAAAAATGCAAAATCAAAAAAATGCCAAAACAAAAATGCAAAATCAAAAAAATGCAAAAACAAAAAAATGCAAAAACAAAAAAAAATGCAAAATTGAGATAAATAAAAAAAATTATAATTTTTTTATAGAATGAATGAGCTTTTTGTTGTATGGGGAAAAACCAGGCCGACACTGTCCTCACTCTTATCGTGCTCTGGTTTTTGAGGTCGCCATCTTCGATCGGTCGTTGAACTGTAATTCGCGAAAATAGGTTGCTTTCCTTCCTTTTTTTTTTCTTCGCTCTTAATTTTCTTATTTCCCTGTTGATAGATTCTGTCGCTTTTTATTTTAAATTAAAATTTTGTTTTTATGAAAATTAATAAAAAAAAAAAAACAAAATCCTAATGACCTGAAAACCGTTTTGATATTTTTCTGTTCAAGGTTAAGGATTTTCAGGTTTTGTGAAGTATGGAATTTATTTATTAATATATTTTTTTTCTTTTTTTTGTTATAGGTAAGAATCATTCCTGGGGATTACTTTTTCGGTGAAAGAGGATTCGGAGATAGTAGGTGAAGGTCCATCGATCCAAGAGAATAAAAGGCTTTTTTGAATTTTTTTTTCCTGTGTGTGGTAAGGGCTTCTGGGTTGGATTTATTAGACTGTTTTTTTAGCCCGGTTTTAATCTGATAAAGCTCACGTCTTTTATTTGACGAGAAAAATTCGTTTTAAGAGCTTTGAGAATTTGTTAAGTGGTAATCTGTCACCTTGTCAGGAAAATTGGATTTTTTTGCACGTTAAATGTATTTTTTTTGTGTTGAGGACTTGTCATTGGGCTTTTTACGGATCAGAATGATAAAATAGGGGGAAACGTGAAGTTTTGAATTATTAGAACGGTCGGGGGTAAAAGGGAAATGATTTCGAAATGTCAAATTCATGGTTAATTATTTAAAGTTTTTTTATAATGATTGGAGATTTTTTAAAATTGGAGAAATTTTTAAAGAGAAAAAGTTTTGAAGAATGTTAAGAATGCTCAGTAAATAAGTTATTACAAATTGTAAGCCATGATCAGGATAAAATCATATTTGGGGCTAAATTTTGAACTAGAATCGCTAAGGACTAAAAATATTCGCCATTCATCAGTAATGTGGAAAAAATCTCTATTGTCGTAAGTACAAATTTTTTTCTCTCTCCCTCTAAAAAACTCAGGCTCTGCCGATTTTCCTTGGGCTTCGTCTTCTCCCAGTTAATCCCCTTAAAAATTAATTTCTTTAAAGAAATTTCATTGACACACTATTAGCCAATTTTACGTTTCCATACTACGAAACTATAACCTAATTTCAATACGCTCTTCTACTCCCATTAATGAATTTAGAGTAAGACTACACAAAGCACTCCATTCATTGACCTCAAAAAGCCTCCGTTTTCCTTTGCCATGCCTAAAAACGTCAACATAGAAATTTACAATATAAATTTTTTCCTCATTGTTTGATTTCACTTGAAAATTATCAGCAAACCTCGCCGGTTAAAAATTAATTTTATCGCTAAAATACTTTTTTTTAAAAACACAGTTAAACGACGATCAATATAATTTAAATTGGAATCTTTTTTAAAAGTTGGCATGAGATCCGATCTTAACCAACATTAAGCAATGTGGAGGTATACCCAGACGCGTAAAATTTATTTTAAAATTAAATTTCAAGAAGACATTCAAAAAAAAAATAAAATAAATTCCTAAACCAAGACGTAACTTTTTTTTTTATTATTTTAAGGAATTACTTTCGTTTTCACGAGTTTATTTTTTAACACGGTGATGAGTACTCGAATAATTTGGCGAGTGTCTGTTTAAGGTATCCGTAAAATTAAACCTGAAAGTGTTTTGTTAATGCTCGTAGGAATTTGGCCTGAGGCGATCACAGCTCAGTCGAATCTTTTTTTTTCCTTTTTTTTTTAAATTAGAGGGAAGAAAATCTTTGAAGAGAATTTAAAGAATTTTTTAAGGGAAGCGTCGAGGCCTCCAAGAAAAAATGTAAGGGCAGTAGTGACTTGGAGGTTAAAAGGAGCTAGTTTTATAAATTAAGAGCTAGACAATTCATTCATACTGAGCAGATAATATTTACTTGGTGGGAGTCAACTCGACCCAAAGGACCGAAAAATCCACCTCTCATTAAAATCCAAGACTTGTAGTTTGAGCACTTCCCTTGCAAGCGACTCTTTGAAAGACTATAATTTGCCCGAGTCCGCTCCGAAGCTGTTTTAGGCCCGAGCTAAGCCTGATATAGCCGTCAGAGTCGTTGAAACCCAAGGCTAGCTCAAAAGACTGGTGGTTCAAGCTAAACTCACTGAAACCGTGTGTGATAAGAATGATGCTTGTCGAAGCCACCAGAGTTTACATCCAAAGCTCAAGCTAAACTCTCTCAGAAGCCGTTAGAGGCCGGAACTGAGTTAATCGGAATCAATAAAGCTTAAATTAATCTTGATAGGTCTGAGTAAAGTTCACTGAAGAAGTTGAAGATCAATTAAAATCGTTGGAGGCCTCGACAAAGTCCAGTGCCCGTACCAACAGTTTTAGGATCCTGAGACATTTAGGGATGATCTAAGAGTGCTAAGCTGCTTTAAACAAAAGCGCCAAAAACAGTTTTAAGCTGGTCGTAGAAAAAATTTTGGTTCAAATCGTGTAAAAAGTTTTGGTTCTTTTGCTCCAAGTCTAAAGAACGCCTAGGCAAAAATAATGCGAGTGCAGACTGGAAAAATTGACCTGGTAGAGAGCAAAACTTGGTGGCCCATCAAGGGCATGTCGGCCCCTCACCCTCCTTCTAGATTTATTTAATTTTGGGACAAGTGGCATCCCTTGTGGGGACAGTTTTCAAAAGTAGATGAGGACCTTACGATTACCGAAGAGGGCAAATTTCAATATCTTCTACAAGCCACCACACATAGGGCCAAATTATTTGCCTAAGTCTCCATCCCTCTTAGCACAAGAAAATCTTGTTAAATTTCAATTTTTTCTAAAATTTGTTCTCTTGTTGGCTTTTTCAGTCGTCTGCGCAGCTGTTGTTCGGGTGATCTACCTTCCTACCCTCCTCCCTTGATTAAAAACCTTTGCCCTCGTTGAAAATTTCCCAGGCTAACTTGTTCTTTAAATTCCCGCTCTTCGTTGGAAATTGGCGATCCTAACTGTGGAGGCTGCCAAACGAAATACTGGGATACCGAATCTTGGCCTTACCAGTCTCTTAGATTTTTTAGCCGGATGGTTCCCTGCGACCTGCCCTGCGCTTGCCCTCAATCTTCCCCCCCCCCCCCCCCCCCCGTCACCCAAATCTCAGCCGCTATTTAGGCCAATCCTCAAAAAAAGGTTCTTTAACCCTTTAGTCTCCTTTATCCTGTTTCGCAATAACCCAAAGAAAGACAATCACGTCATGTCACACACTTTTACGTAATGACGTAACAACAGTAAAAGTCAAGATACGAATGTATAAGACTGTCATTTTATAATTGTTTCCTTGACAAGCGATTACTCTTAAAACCATTTGAAATCAAAATTTGCTTTCTTTTTTCTCTCTCTCCCTTCGATTCGCTACTCATGTTTCAAACTTCTAAACGTCATATAACAGGCCAATAAATCAAAGCTCCCGCCAGGATTCGGTCGAAAGGAAAAATAAATTCAACACCACGTGATGATAAACATTTAAATTAGGTTCACCGCGGAAATGGCACGAAAAACTATATGGTTTGTGTGTGTGAAAGCTTTCGTAAACAAATAAATGATTTTTTAACCTAAATAAAAAAAAAATTGTAGGAAAAAAAGGCGATGAGGAGAGCTTGCGCTGTATCTTGTGTCCCAGTCAGAGTGCGTTGAACCTTCCTGCGAGGCCGAGGTCATCGGTATATACAACATAACTAGAAGAAGTCTATTAGAGTGTATATGTATGAAGCAGTAGTTTATGTACAGTGTTGCGCATGCGCTGAATATACTGCCCCAGTCAACGTTCGTTCACCCAGCAAGGGCCGAGGTCGCGCATTATCACTGAAATCATTTTTATCTCATTTTATTTCAAGTTACGTTCGAAATTTTTTACAGGGTCGTCCCAAAATCACTTTCCATTTCATTGGTTTCTTTTTTTTTTTTTTTTTTTTTAATTCAGCTCTTCAATTTTTTAGATATTTTTCTTGAAGTGATATTTTTTGCAAAAGATTTATCTGGAAAAATTTTATAGCTCGGAGAGTTTGCGAATTGGAGAACAACTAAGATCCAAAAGACATTTTAGGCTGATCGGGCCATTTTTAGACAATGAAACTTATCAGAGGTCCATGAGGTCGTTTGGGTTTGAAAAAAGGCCCGTGGAAGTTAATTTGAATATCGAGCACCGATTTTGTTGTCCAAAAATTTTAGTCAGAATTTTTTCTCGTTCTAGATTATTTTTCGAAAACAATCTCTAGATTTATATTTTGTTAAAAATAATTTCTGCAATTTTTTTAAATAAAAATTTCTTTCAAAAAAAATTGATTATTAAATTTTTGGCGAAAGACATTCATTTTAACTAGAATTATTTTGGACAAAAATATATTTAATAAAAATTTTTCCTTTTCGACAAGTATTTTTTTAAATTATCTTAAAATTTGCAGTTATAAAAGAAATTACCCAATTTTTTTTTATAAAAAACTTTCTGCCATGTCAATCTTTAAAAGTTAACTTTTAAATAATGAAAAAAATAATGCCGTAAACAAGTAAACTTCGAATCGACCGAAAGAAATTTTGGCGCCAAATAAATTTATATCCGGCATTGCTTACTTCCCTGAGCAATACCCATATTCTCTACGTGAAGAATTTTTATTTCACGCCACATCCGAACCTAATTTTTCAAAAATAAAAAACAATACACCGAAACTAACAGTTCCTAAAGCCCTTGAACTAATTAACCCTAAGATAAACAATGAGAAGGAAGTTCAAAGCGCATTATTACCAGTTTGATTTCCCTTGCTCTTCCGCATATTTCAATATCCAACACATAATATCACAGTTCCGAGCTATGTATGGATATTCACAATCCAAATCATCAATGCCTAAATTGACGTAAACTCATATATTTAAAGTCCGAAGGTCTAGACTTGAAAAATTGTTATAAACAATAATATTTTGACAGGCCGAAAAAAAATAATCAAGGTTTTCTCATGTGACACATTATATGAGTAAGTAATTCAAAACATATTGGAACCTGTGTTAATTAAAACTTAAAAAAATTTAGCGAGGAGATTGCAAAATTGATTTAGAAAAAAATAATCATTCGAGGGTTTTGATGCTCTCGATTCCATTTCATATTTTTATGTAATAGATATGCCATCAATCAAGAACAAAAGAATGAAAAAAATTTTTGAGCTGATTTTGATGTAACGATCGTGAGAGTTATGGAAATCATCCGTGAATCGATTTATTCATAACGCGTAATGAAGAAAAATTGATATTTTGATATTAAAATATTATGTAGGCGCTGTGGGGAGAGGTAGTAACTCTCGATTTTCTAATTAGAGATTAATAAAAGAAATTTTAAACAGAAACAAATTTTGAAGATTACATTTTTATACGGAGGATCCCAGCGCAGGTAAAAAAATATTAAAAAATGAAACGTTACACCGAGAAATAAATCTTCTTTTGGAATAAAAAAAACAAATTTTTAAAATCTTAGCCGTGACGCCCGAAGCGTCAAAGAATCGTTGAGCCCAAAGAATATCCCCCGACAATTTTATCTGGCTTCGAACTCATTCACGCTTTTAAGATTAGAGAATTAGGAACCCCACACCAGTAATTTTTGGAAAAAATTAATTTTTTTGAAAAATTTGGAAATTAGGAACTTTCGGGATTTTTAATGCCATGTCTCTACTCGATGATTAACCATCCGAAACTTTTCATGTTCGCGAACGAAAATACTTCTAAATTTCGATGGCTAAAAAAATTGGGAAAAAATTAAAATGCTGAGTCTCCACTTGTGAGTTAATCAACAACTTTGATTAACTTACCTTGTGCATTTACCTTTAAACCAAATGTAATATGGTTTTTTTTAGTCAATGGCGTTGCTTATTCAAACATTTTTTGTGTTTTTAGATGTTTGTTGATTAAAAAAATAAAAGGAATTAGATGGTAGAAAAGTTAATTCACAAGGAAAGTTAATCAAAGTTGTTGATTAACTCACAAGTGGAGACTCGGCACAAGAATCTTAATTTTATTAAAAAAATAGAATAACCAAAATTCTGCAGGGGCGACACATTTTATGTCGAAAAATTGAGCAACCATTTATTTTTTTATTATAAAATACTTTTTTTTTTTACAAAAATCGGCAAAAATCCAGATTTTCTGTTTTATTAAAAAAATAGAATAATCAAAATTCTGCAGGGACGATATTTTTTATGTCGAAAAGTTGATCACTCACTTATTTTTTTATAATAAAATACATTTTTTTTATAAAAATCGGCAAAAATGTAAGATTTTCCATTTTATCAAAGAAATTGCATAACCGAAATCCTGCAGGGGCATCATTATTTTTTGAGAAAAGTTGATCACTCACTTGTTTTTTTATAATAAAATACATTTTTTTTACAAAAATCGGTGAAAAATTAAGATTTTCCATTTTATCAAAGAAATTGCATAACCGAAATCCTGCAGGGGCATCATTATTTTTTGAAAAAAGTTTATCACTCGCTTATTTTTTTATAATAAAATACATTTTTTTTACAAAAATCGGCAAAAAATTAAGATTTCCCATTTTATTAAAAAAATTGCATAACGAAATCCTGCAGGGGCATCATTATTTTTTGAGAAATCGACGAAAAAAATTACTCTCCCCGATAGGGTAAGTCGGAAACATGGTCTTCCGCCATCTTGAATCATTTTTTGACTCCATTTTCGAGATCTACTCATAAAATTATCTCTGTAGCTCAATTTTCATGAAAATCCAATGAAAAATACAATATGAAATAAAATGTTTTCGGAAGGGGTGGAAGGGAAAAAGTTAATCAATCCAGTCGAGGCAGAGCATTAGAATCTTTTGAAACTTCTTTCAGGAAATTAACAACCCTTCCCCAAAATTTCAAAATTTTATCACCGTCCTAAATATTTTCATATATATTTCTCTTTGTTGTGCTGTAGAAAGATTCCCATTCGCGAATCCTTATCGCTAGATATTTAATTTAAAATATAACCATCCATATATTTGTTTATTTTTCTTCTTTCATTGTTTACCAAAATTTCTGTTACGTTTTATCCACAACATCGAAAAACACAACTCACACCCTTGACATTATTTCCATTTAGGTTCTTTTTTTTCCAAACATTATAAATTCCCCAAACGCTCCCTCCAACAACAAAGAAGAATCAGTATGAACAGGAAAGCGCGGAAGAATTACTGGGGCATTAAAATTTAAATTAAAAAAAATTAAAATTATTATAAATGTTATGCATTTATCCCATGATTAAATTTTTAGAAAAGAAAAGTGAAAAAAAAAAAAAAATCGGTGCCTGAAAAAAAGAGTAAGTAAAAGTGAATCAGTTTGTGCCATGACGAACGTTGACCTTAAGTTATCGCCAGTAGGTCACTAATAGCAATGGTATAGCAGTAACATTCAAGTGTTGGGGATTTTTTTAGTAGTAGAAGACTATGTAACTCTTCATTGTCGAGGCGCGAGTTTGTTATTACTTTCGATCGCCGCAAACGGCGCTCTACTCGTAGTCAGCTGACGCATTTCGTGTGTCTTCTGTCTTTTTTTTTTTTACTATTCTCGTGCACGTTATGTCAAACGGATTTTTTTGTTGTTAAGTTAATATTAATATATTTTTTTTTCGTTATTTTCTTTTTTTAAATAATGCGGGGATTTAATGAAATTAAAAATGAAATGACGTTGATTAGTAAAAAATTCAATAATAAACTAAGGAGATAACGTTAGTGACTGTTAGTGATTTTTTTTTAAATATATAAAATTATTTATTGATTAATTAAATTTTGTTGGTTGTATAAATTAATTGAGATGACGGTGATGGATATTGATAAGCCGGGGGCTCAGATCGCAGCCTCCCCTGGACCGAAAGGGAAAGAACCCAAAGATGATGATTTTCTACCTCAGGATTGTGAGAATTTATTAGGCAGAGTTTTAGCAGGTCAGTTTTTTTTTAAAAAATGGCTAAAAATATTTTTTTTATTGCGTAATTTTTTTTTTAAATATTTATAATAAAAGTGAAAATAATCGATTAAATGATATGTTTTCGATTTTTATTAATTAAATCAGTTGTGCCGTCCTCAGTGACGTCAGAATAATCTCGAACCGAGGCGATTAATTATAATTTCACTTTTTTTTTTTCACTGTTTATTGTTAGTGTGTGCTCGAATCTAGGCCGAGGGCCCCTGGGTCGAGATTAGTTCATTGCACTCTTCGTAACTTGGCCTTCCTGCACATATTTCATGTTTTCCCATTAACTTTTACTTTTTTGGCAGAATGGTTAAATTTTTTTTACTACAGGATTTTATTTTTAAAATTATTTTCATTTTAATTTTTTTTAGCTTTCGATTTCTTTTTGTGGTTTTTTTTTTTTTGACTTATTGGAAAATTAATGTATTCTTAATGTGTGTGGAGATCGAGTGTCGATGGCCTCGTGCGAGATTAGTTCATTCACCCGTATTTGAAAAACCAGGGCAATGGATGAAATTAAAAGTCGTTGTTTATAAGTCAAAATAGATTTGGTTTTTTTGGGCTGGGAGATTTTTTTTTTGTTTTTCGAAATTAGCTCCGATTTTTGTAGAATTTTTCTTGTATAATTTATTAATGAAGAACAACGGGTTTATGTAAATCCTATATTTAGCTTATGACGTAATTGAAACTCACAACGTCAAGGAAAACGAAGCTCGCGAGGGAGTTCAACGGCCCCGAATCAAAATGTAGGTCATCCACTTATCATTGATGTCGATGTACGAAGTCCACATTTACGTTTGGATCCCATTTAAAGTCTTTGTCCGATTTTATTCCTTCTAAACTTATTATGACCTGTATTTAGGTCATTGTAACTTTGGATGTTGGTGTTTTAATGTCAATGTGAGCGTGGGTCTCAAGTTAAAATGGGGGGGCTTTCGAAACGAATGGGATTTTTTATCAAGCCTTTTTTTTCTAAAGGGGAAGTTCTAGTAACCCCAATAAATTTTTTTAAGTAATTTTTAAGGGCATTTGAGTCCGTTAACTTTATAAAGAGGATGTGGGAGCTGCCCCCCTGACCTTCCCCAAAAAAGTTTCTGGCGTGCTGAAACAAGATTTAGCAAAAGTGGCATCCATTTTGTGGGGGCTATTTTTTCCGATTTTTTTGACAATTTTGAAAGAGTTTCTGTCTTTAAACCGAGAAAACAGATTTTTACACTTAAATTTTTTTTTAAACCTCTCTACTCCTCCCTTGAGTTCTTCCTGACTTCCTTAACATAAAATTTTAGCTTCAACTGCAAAAATTAAATTCAAAACAGAGTTGGCCAATACTGCTCGGTTATAACGAACTCGCCTAAATCAAAATTTCACTTCCGAAAACGACTGCTCAAGTTATCTAATCACCCCCCTTACCCATTTCCACCCTTTATTTCCCTCCTAAAAAATGCTCGGTTATAACGAACAAATCTTTTTTCACCTTTTTTCGATCAGGTCAAATCGATTTAAAGATGCATGCAATGTTACAGAATCGAAAGTGAATAAAAAAAAAAATCAAATGCATTTGACTTTCGATTTCTCACTAAGATGACTTAATCTCCTAAACCTTAGAAAGTGAAACTTCTCGTGTCCTTGATTACGATAATTTCAACAATGATCATTTCGTTTTTTTTTATTAATGTGATTTATTAACTTTCCTTTTCCTAAACTCTCTTTTTTTTTTTTTTCTTAAATAATTAAGTCAAATATTTTTCCAATGGCAGAATTTATCAAACGAGGAGACTCGATCCAAGTTTGCGATGGGAGTCAATGAACTAGCCTCGCACAGTACACAATTGACCTCGATTTTATCAAATGGGCTAAGATCCATTTGCACCTATTAATAATTTATTCCTCGTGGTTTATTTTTTTTTTTTTTTTGCTGCTCATACGTCATTATATCATCCTAGACCTGATATTACCAAATACCCGATCGGATACCATGGACGAACGTTGAACTCATAGACCCACACACAAGATATAGAGACGTGTAATGAAAGATCGTGCAACTCGGTCTTAGCCAAGACCTAGTTTTGAGGCTAGAAAGACCTCGGCACGGAGTCAACGAACTAATCTTGTTACAGGGTTCATATGACCCCATTCCTCTTGGTGTTGTTCAAATATTTGGCAATTATATCCTTTGCTTCAAGACCTAAATGCAAAAAAAAAAAAAAAAATTGGGAAGGATAATTAGGAAAAAAATGAAAAACGAAAGTGGTTGGCATAATCTCGAATGCGCTTGAGACGTCATCAATGTTTTTTTTTTTTTTCGTCTGAGAAAGTGATTCCGAACGAAAGTGAGAAGAAAGTAAAAACTTTCATCTTCTAAACAATAAATCGGCTGAGACTGGCCTATGACGAATCGTGTGCTTCATTTTTTTTTTCCTTTTTTTGGTTTGATAATTTTGTTTGTTTTTTTTTTCTGGAAATAGATTCGAAAGCGTAGCATGATTTTATTTTTGTCAAAAGGATGTGAACGTTTAATGACATAAAAAACGTGAGATCGTGATCGTATCAGCTTAAATTCTTCCTTCCTTTTTTTTTTTTGTATGAATTCGCGCGGTTATAGATTGCCGAATTAAGGGGGAAAATGTTAAAGGTTAATTTGAAAGAAAAAATGAGATCAGTTTTAGAGGAAGGATTCGTTGATGTGAATAATTTTTCGTTTGAGAGTTTTTTTTTTCTGAATAAGGGAATTTTTTTATAACAGAACATTTATTGCCGAATGGATTTGCAGAATGATGTGTTGGGTCGTTTTATTAATATGCAGACGTTGTTAATTTTTTTTATGATCGATTGAAATCGAATCGAGTTTAGATCTACACATTTTTTATTAGTTAGGCTAATTAATGTTTAGAAAGATGATGTTCTATTCTCGTTGAACGAGAGGAATTTGTCTTCGAGTAAAAACTATTATTAAAAGAGCTTTTAATTTTAAAAATTTTTTAATTTCTATCCATTCAGCTTTGTTTATGATTCCGTTTGGCTCAAACGATAATAATGCTCTTTCGATTTTGTGCGACTCTTATGACTACTGGCCCTTGCAATATGCGGCCATCAAAAAGATCTTTCAAGTTTTTTAAAAATTAAGAAATGTACTTTGAAAAAATCAGACTCTGAGACAAAATTATTTATCCTCCTTGCTAATTCATTTATAAGCAAAATTTTGGCATCGGAAATCAATTTACCAATAAAAAAAATTTGTACGTTCGTAAGTAGATTTTGTGGATAAATTAGAGAGTTCAGTATGAATCATTATCTTTTTTGTCCATCATTGTGTTATCACTTATTTTTTTTGGTCCACACTTTCGTAACTGCTCACCTATTTTGTTCAAAATTTTCTTTGCTCTTTAGGTTCCATTTTAACATCTCTTTATTTTTTCTCATAATTTCTTTCACACTTATTTTTTTTTTGCCACAATCTTGCAATTAATCTCCTTTTTGTTTTTCAATTTTTCTGTCAATTTTCTTAGCACTTACCATTTCCTGTTAAAATTTTGAGATCGCTTTTCTTTTTCTTTCACTATTCTCTTATTAATAAAGTTTTTCTTGTCACAATTTTGTTATCACATATTTTACAGTATGTCCATGGTTTTGTTAACAAAGATATTTTTTCTCACATTGTAATTAATACTTGTCAATATATAACTTTTGGCTGAATTTTGCTGACACTTGACTTTCATATTGCAAAAATGTTCTTCTGCCACAATTTTGTTAACTCTTACTTTTGCCGTTTAAGATTCTGTTACTCTTTTGTTCGCAATTTTATAAGTCATTCTTTTTGTTATCACTTTTTTTGGTTTCTAGTTTTGTTGTCACTTTTTTTTGGTTTGCAGTTTTGTTGTCACTTTTTTGGTTTGCAGTTTTGTTGCCACTTCCTTTTGGTTTGCAGTTTTGTTACCATTTTTTTTTTGTTTACAGTTTTGTTGTCATTTTTTTTGGTTTACAGTTTTGTTGTCACTTTTTTTTGGTTTACAGTTTTGTTGTCACTTTTTTTTGGTTTACAGTTTTGTCGTCACTTTTTTTTGGTTTACAGTTTTGTTGTCACTTTTTTTGGTTTACAGTTTTGTTGTCACTTTGTTTAGTTTACAGTTTGGTTGAAACCAACCCTTTAGCTTCGTATTTTCCAAACCCTTTTTCCTAGAAGTTAATTTTTTTATTCCATTCTTTTTTGTTTACACTTACAATCCGTTTAAAATTCTCTGCTGAGTTACAATCTACTTTTTGATAGCAACAATTTTTTTCCTTAATTTAACCTCCCGAAAAATTTTATAATGAATCAAAAATTCAGTACACTCACAACCGTTAACATGTTTTTCTAATTTGAATTTATTTAAATAATTTAAACCATAATTTTCCAATAACTTACAAAGATAGCCTGAAAATCTAATTATATAATTGATAATGAATAAATTTATTTTTGTAAACAAACAACAAACTAGCGATATCAGGGAAAAAAATTTGAAATCGAACTCATAAATATTTTTTGTTTTATTTAAATAATCGCGCCTACTCGGGCTCAATTATAACAAAGTGATCCAGTCGTGCGCTAGATTGCCTAAACGTTAAAACTTAGGCGTTTCCTTTGTACTTCTTTTTTTACCCCGATCGAATCTAATTTTCCCATTTTACCTTTTTTTTTTCCTTTTTAATTAAACGTTGGAGAAATTCAAAATGCAGAAAATGACGAGGAGGAGAAAAAAAAAGAGAATGTAAAGCGTCATTAGGGAGTCATCCAAGAGTTGAACGAACTAATTTGTTACCAAGGGTGAAAGGAGAAGAGTCCTTTTTTGATGTAACTAGGGCAATGTAGTGCTTAGCGGGTCGTCGACCTTCCGGGAGGGAAAAGCCGAGGTCATGAAAAAGAAATAGGCCAGGAGTGCTAAAATATCACGAAAGGGGGGTGGCAAAAGCGGAAAAACGGGATGTTGAGGGAGGATGTTTGTGCGAATCTTTGGGGGGGAAAGTTCAACGAACTCCCGGGGATTCGAGGTCAAATATAAATTTCGCGTCTGGAATGGTAAATTGCAAGCGTTCAACTGTGGATAATTTCCCCCTTTAAAAAAAAAAAATTTACAGACTCCTACGTTATTGCTTATTCACGGGTTAAGCCCCGATTAATTTTTCTTATTTATTTATTAATGGTTTAAAAAAAAAATTGCGATAAGAGCTTTTTATTTTAAATTTTTTGTTATCTTCTTTTTTTTTTTTTTTTGTTATGATTAAAAGGGCCACTCGTTAAAAGACCGGGAAAATTCATCACAAGCCCGACTCAAACTTGAGCTTTTTACGGTGAAAATATCGGGCAACGACCTGATGACCTTACTGGGTCACCATGCGCATAGGGGTGCAGCGTCAGAATCCGATTCTGGTACATTTTCACGGGGGTGAAATAAGAATTTTCCGCCGTTAAATGCCTGAGACCCTATCGAGTTTTCCTGCAAAGTTCCAGTCAACTTAGATTTTCCTCACGGGACTTGCACGGACCCTCAAAAGTTAAATATGGGGGGAACGTTCATTCGCAAAAATTCCCTCGGCTAGATCTTCCAATTTTAGCGTTCGGAAAACCACTCGGGAAAGCTCAGTCGGCGAAAAGCTTGCACACTTTCATTCCTATTTGTGATAATATTGTGATCCGGTTGTTGTGGATAATTTTTTGATTTTATTTTTGGATTCGGCCAAAATTTTTATTACCAAAAAAAATTAATTATTTTTGTTAAGGTTTTAGTAAAAAAAAAAAAAAGGGTTTAGGGAAAATTAAAGGTTGTGAACGTATGTTAAATATTTGTTATGGGGTTTATACAAGACGAGGAAAATATTAAAAGAGGTAATTAGAATTATTTTTTTAAAAATAGAAAAAAAGTCATTAGTCGTCCTAGTTTAAATAGGTTCGACGTCCGGTAATGTTCGGGTTATTTTTATTTAAAAAAAAAAAAAATTGAGGGGATTAAAGCGCGCGATTTTTTTTTTTTTCATTCTACATGATTTTCTTCGAAAGGTAAACATGCGTGTCACCTGTTGCATGCGAGATTATTTTTAGCCCCAAAAATTGCGTCACCAATTTCAAAAAAAAAAAAACGTTTTTTTTTGAATTTTGGATTTTTTATTTCCCCGAAAAATTTTCGAGGTCAACCGATTAAAATTCAGCGAGAAAAAATATTATATTATAGATGAGTTTAAAGCATGAAGCAAGAGAACTCGGCCATCTAGCGTTAAAATGTGGAATGATGGAATAAAATGTTGATAGGTGGCGCGCCTGTTATTGAGTTGTAGAACTAATTACATCACTCAAGAGAGTTTGGTTCGCTTTTTTTTTTTTTGTTTGATCATTTCTCATTTCACTTGTTACATTCACGTTACTTTCGACTATGATGTCATCACTTTCTTCGTCGGGTTGGTTTTTTTTTTTATAATATTACAACGTGCGTTACTGTTTTTAGAATGATTAGGCAATATTTTGTTTTCGTGGGGGGTTTTTTTGTTGATGAAGTTGGATTTATTTGCAGGATGGGAAATAAGGTTTTTAGGGGTTGAAATTTTAGAAATTTTATGCTGTTTAAGTTGAGAAGTTTTGATAGACATGACCTAGATTCTGTTGGGTTTGTTGGGGTTGAAAGAATTTAAAGTATGCCTGGAATATTTTGAAAAGAAAAAGTTTGAGAAGGAAGGTTTCATTTTCAAAAGGGTTGAGGGGTTGGTTTTTTCGGTTGGATTATGAATTTTTTAGGATTTTATCGGTTTTTTCCCCAAGATTTTTTTTAAAAGACTGAAAAGCAGAAGACAAGATTTTAAATGTTTCATTTGTAAAAAAAATCCCGAACAAAAGAGAGCCTCATGCAGCCGTGAAGTCTTTCGGGTTTCTGGCACTATATGCTCCTTCCACCTAACCTAACCTAACCTAATTTTTCTATACCCAAACTTAAGGACCCTCAGCAACTAAAATGCAATGTATCTGGCTCAGAGCTGAGTATAGTTCTTCCTTTTGTTGAAAAATAAAACAAAGATTTCATCTTAGATGTAAACACCTGCAGTGAGACTCTGGCGCAGTCAAGTCTCAAATTTCTGCTGAAGTTAAAACAAATTTTTGTTGTAAATTTTGTGGATCTATGGAAAGTGGTCAACACGGAAAGTGGTCAACTTTTTTTTTTTGACTAGTTTCCATGTTGACCACTTTCTAGATTTGAACCAAAAATATTGGAAACTGGTCAACATTTTATACGATTATGTAAAAAATAAAAAGGGAGGTCAGTTCAAGCTCTAGCTTCATCCCTGGAAAAAAAAAGGAGAGGTTCTTGGGAAAGGATTACCTAAAAATTTTACTGGGACACTATGGTATTTTACAATAATAATCTGAAAGATTAGTGTAGGCACCATCTATTTCCATAGTTACAAAAACCTAAGTTCAAATCTAATATGCCGAAACATCCTTGAATAAAATAATATACAAGCCCCTCAAAATAATTTTTCTTCTATTGCTGGCATACTCTCGAACAAGCTGATCAACATCGCTGAAAATTCACTGAGGCTCAGATCTTAATCATGTAAACATATCAAATATACTTTCCGCTTTTCAGGCTTCAGCTTATTTTGAAATAAATTAAAACTTAAATGGGACAATTTTTTCCCGAAAAGCGGAACATGCTGAGCTGAGCTTTCGAGCTGCTGAAAAAATTTTGCTGAAAAATCAATGGTCTGGAGCTTAGAACTTATTTTCCTTAGACGATTTTCTGGCTCTATGTAAAGTGTTGACAGCTAAAGTGTCAAGTCAAGCAATTCTGGAAAGTGGTCAACATGGAAACTGGTCAAAAAAAAAGTTGACCAGTTTCCGTGTTGACCTGAATCAAGGGCCCCAATTTTGTTAATAAATTCTTTTGAAAAAAAATTTCTAGTTAAAAAATATCTAAGCAGCTTTTCAGAATTTTCTTAACTCTTTTTTTAAATTTTCAGCTCATCCCGATTTCTACCCCTTCAAAAATTTTTACTACAACTAATTATTACTCAACAATTCATCATTATTAAAATTATTTAATCCCTTTCCCTTACTTTTCACGTTCTCTTTAAATTCATTACTCTCAAAACAATCAACGATTAAAATTACATGATCTAAAAAACGCATTCCGTTCCACAAAATAAAGAAAAAAACCCCTGCGCCGCGACTCGGCGAAAGTAATCAATTGCGAAATTCATTGTCCTTGGACGATTTCAACTTATAACTCTGAAAAAGGCTAAATGAAAACATTAAGAAACGCTCATTTAATCTACAAAGTAAATATTAAACGTCATCTTTTCGCGTTTGTTAATGCCGCAACATTAAAAAGGACTCTCAACCGATTCAATTCGCAAATTTCTCCTCCATCATCTAACGAGAAATGTCGCCAGAGTTCGTAGAGTTGAATAACCTACATTAGGGTCGGTGTACTCGCGGGTCTTATGTGGCCGCGTATATTATTATTTTATACTTACATAACTAATATGCGAAGTGAGAGAAGAACCCGAGCCGCCATTTTCTCCTCTTTCTCATTCATTTCCTATTTAGGGTTGAAAAGATTTCAAAAAAAAAAATGATTGGATTTTGAAAAAAAAAAATTTTATTCGGCAAAATCTATTTTCGTTTGTGGGAAAAAACGTCCTGGCGAAGGTTTAACGATCCTGAGTTTGTTCACAGTGGTTTTTTAGGTTCAACGGTCGCATTAGATGTTGAACTTAGGTTTGAGTTATAAGATTTTTTTTTTTTCGTTAGTGTAATTTAAATTAATCTCATTGTGTTGGCGGTTTGGAAAAAATTTCGCAGGTTTTGGCGTGAGATGTGTTAATGAAGCAAGGTTATTAATTCACGTCTTTCAACCCTAAAAAAAAAAAGAGATTACATATGTAGACCTCCCCTCTCTTACGGTCTAGACGCTTAAAAAATTACATAGCCTCCCACGTTTTAAATTGCAAGATCACGTTTCATCCAGGTATAGGTAGCACGTCTTCCAACGTCTTTATCTCAACTATTCATTTTCGGGGTTAAGCTTAATGACGTCAATCGGATTTTTCTTTTGTTTTTTTTTTTAAATCAACCGTTAGATTTTCCTATTTCAATAAATCTGCAGAGTAGGAGAAAAGCCTGAGCGCTTAAAGAACGCAATAGTTCCATAAGAGTCAGCAGCTGTGGTCAGCGTCCTACTTTTTTTTAAAAGTATAAATCGAATAAGCAATTTGCTCTCATTTACATTTCTGATCACGAATACCTGGAATTTTTAAGGTACGAGCGGTTTTATTCGCTGATCGAACCATTTCGTGCTTCTTCGAATTTTAAGATATTAATAAACAATTAGGAAACAAAAAAAAAATAAGGTTGTTAACTTATAATTCCGTATTAACCTAAATTTTGTGAAAAAGAAATTTTTTTCACTTGAAAATGAGTGTTTCCAGTTAAAAGGATTTTTCGCCTCATTTCTTCTTAATGAATTCATAAATAGAATTTTTTGGTGATTTACGGTTCTTAAGTATTTTTCAATTGAGGGAAAAATATTTTTTTTTTTGAAGAAATTATAACAGTTTACAATGGCAAAGTCAGGGGTTTTGTGTTTTGTTGGGAAAAAAATTTTTGGCGAGAGTTTGTTAGTTGGAGGTATGTCCAGTTAGTTTTTTCTTTTATTTGCTTTCTTCTTGTTCTTTTTTATTTTTTGGAAACCGACCAATTACTCAAAATGTTTGAACTGATGTAGTTAACGAGAATAATGATGACACGTTTATTGTGGTCAGTAAACAATGAAATGAAGATGACCGAAATCGTCAGCTTTGACAAAAGGGGTATAAATATATAAATCATTTCTTTATGTGGAAGTTTTTTTTTGTGGGTTGAACGTGGGTTTCTTGGTATCCGGAAGTTTGAGATTTTTTGTGTGATGGGTGAGGGAAGGGTAGGCAATTGGGGTGATTGCACTTTGGGGCACGTGAGGCATAATTTTTCTTCTTGAGTCTTTTTCTGCCCGATCATGGATATTGTTTTCTCTTTGTATTACATATCTTTTGATTCTCTGCTCTTAAGAATCAGCTGATGACAATTCCTGGGGGGGTCGCCCAGATTTTTGTCTGACGGACACACGTGTCTAAAAGGTTGACAAAGCTGATTTTTTTGAAAAACCGGTGCTGATGATGTCTCTACCGAGTTATTCTTGCCACCTGGCCCTAGAGCCAAGTTAAATCACTCGAAAGAAAACTTGAAAAAAAAGTTAATAAAAATGTTCTGCCAAAAAATTTTAAATATCCCCAAAACAGAATTTTAAAAAAATATTTCAAACGATTGTTCAGAATCCAAAATCTATTTCATAATACAAAAAAAATTTCTAAGAATAATCAAATAAAAACTCCATTGTCTAACTAAGCCCAGGTTTGCTTCTTTAGGCACAAAGTCGCTATAGACGTCAAAGGAAAGAATTAAGGTGAATGTTCTGGGTGAAAAACCGAACCAGCCTAAGAGATTCAATCCAAAATCTCTTTTCAAATAAGATTTTTCGTTATTTTATTGTATTTTTAATAAAGAAAAGAATATGAGCACAAATAAGACCTAAAAAATCCGAAAACCCAAAAATAACATCAAGATTTAGTTTTAACGAAACTCGTGGAATTCGCCCTTACGATCGGTTAGGTTAGGTTAGGTTAGGTTAGGAAATTAAACTTTTGAGCTCTCCTGATATTGAAACTCAGTAATTTAATTCAAAATATTGAAACGAAATTAAAAGTCGTGGAATTCGCCCTTACGATCGGTTAGGTTAGGTTAGGAAATTAAACTTTTGAGCTCTCCCGATATTGAAACTCAGTAATTTAATTCAAAATATTGAAACAAAATTAAAAGTCGTGGAATTCGCCCTTACGATGGGTTAGGTTAGGTTAGGAACTTAAACTTTTGAGCTCTCCTGACACTCAAACTCAGTTATTCAATTCAAAATATTGAAACCAAACTAAAATTCGTTTTTTATATTACTCTAGCAATTGCTAACTGATCAAGAGGTCAAAATTAAAGGCCAATATGTACAAAAAAAATCAGTCCAAAGTCGTTTAAGTCAAAGAATCGAATCTTCAAGCATAAATCTTTTACCTAAGCCTATCTACTTCCTATACGTTTTTACTTTTCTTTCTTTTTCCTTTCCGTTTGTCACTCTATAAACATCAACATTAATTCCCATTACTTTTCTCCATATAACGTAGCAATCAGGAGAAAGTAATAAACGAACCTGTCTGTTTACTTTCCGTATCAAAACCGATATGACGCAATGTCCTTTTATAGGGTACCAAGAACATGAAAAATTCACAAACTTTTTTTTAAATATTTTTTTGTGTGTCACGGTCTCAACGCGATAAATCCATATTTATCGGACGTTGACATCGGATTTCGAAAGGTTGATTTGATAACCGTCCCCGTCCCTTCGCCATATCATTGAGCCGCCTTAAAAAAAAACTTAAACCCGTTATCAATTGGGCAGATTAGGCTCGTAAAAAGATTCTTCTGGAATGTTTATATTTATTTTAAAAAAAATTGCATAGCAACATTAGAATTATGGCGACTTCAATTATATAAAAAAAAATCACCTTGCCCTATTAAATTTTTTTTTGCTGAGTTTTTTTAAACGTCAGCAGTTCACCGTAAGTTGATTATACTAAATCGAAAGAGGATTTTTATAATTATTGAAATATATATATAATTTTTTTAAAAGATGACATAATCAATAAATTGTACAAAACAAATCAAACCGTATCGATAAACTTTAATAAATCAACGTCAGACAAAACAATAATAATAAAAATCGATACGGTCATGGGAAATCGCATATTGCCAATTGTTATTTATTATTATTATTATTTTTTTACAAATTAGAAATATTATCCCGTTAGTTTTTGAATGAGAGGGAAAAAATTGAAAGTGCAAAAAAAAATCGCAAGTTTTTCGGGGCAATTAAACGGCGGAAAAGGCTGCGGCTGATGGGGAGGCGGTTTTTTTTTTTAATATAAAAATCCCCGGTGTTCAAACAATAATGCAGATGGCACTTATGTAATATAATTTTTAACAAATAAAAATGTATTTTGATTGTAATATAATACGCGACACACGTCTGCCACGCATCCTTACGGTATCTTAACATCTTTGTTACTTTTTTAGTCCCAGTGGTGTGTAAAATGGCGGAGATGTAATTTTTTTGGCCGAAGTTTTTTTTTCGCCGAAGAAAAAAATTTGCGAATATTTGATGGTTTCGCGAAAATTGGTAAAAGTTGCGGATGATTTTTTTCTGGCGGATTTTGGACACCCCTAATGCTTAGCAGCACGAACGACGTGTGGTGTCTTTACCTTACCCCCGAAGGAGGAAGTTATTTAATCTGTACTTGAGTTACCTTTTTAATTTTAGGGTGTCGCGAGGTATCAAAAAAATCATATTTTTTTTTTGATATTTTTCAAGGGTGAAGGTCCGCAATACCCGGAAATGAATTCTTGGTTCCGTTATGTTTGTTTTATATCATATAGGGGTTCAAAAAAAAAAAAAAAAACTGAAAGGAAAAGTCTGCCAGGTGATGATTTTCAAATTCTTTTTTTCATCTTCTAATCTGAAACATCCTTTTAATTATTTTTTCATAAATCAAGGTACTATTGTTATCGGAATCGTATTTCAGGATCCCGTTTTTTGCCGCATTGGCCACATTTGCGTGGATCATGCGGGTATCTAATTTTTTTTTTTTCATTAGCACTTTTCGTTAATTTTTTTTCCTCCGTGGCTCTCAAATCAGTCAAGAGAGAGAAATAAAAACAGGTTACTGAAGAATAGTTGGTTGGTAGGTCGCCGACCTGAAATAGCAACCATGACACGGTCATTTACCTACCTGGATACCTATTGGCAGTTTCTAGAATGCCGTGTAAAAATTTTTTATATGGGTTAATGTATCTTTTTTTTAAAAAAATGATTTCCTTAATGAAAATTTTTAAAGAATTTTTACTTGAAATATTGTGATTTATTAAAAGAAATCGGGCACGCTAATTTTTTTCGTCGATTTCTCAAAAAATTACGATGCCCCTGCAGGATTTCGGTTATGCAATTTTTTTAATAAAATAGAAAATCTTAATTTTTTTCTGATTTTTGTAAAAAAATCGTATTTTATTTAAAAAAAATAAATGGATAGTCAATTTTTCGACATGAAATTGTCGCCCCTGCAGAATTTTGATTATTCTATTTTTTGAATTAAATGGAGATCTTAAATTTTTTGGCAATTTTTTTAAAAATGTTGCCCCTGCAAGTTTTGATTTTGATTTATTTTACTAATTTTTTTAATTTTTCTTTTTTATAGGTAAGTTTCGCATGGAGGCCAAAAAAGGGTTGACGTCCACATCTTTCGAGAAAGATCGATGGCAAGTACGGGTGGTTGCGGGGAAAAAAGAACCCAAACCCAAACGGTTAATAATTGATATTAGTTCCTTATTGCATTTAAGGATCAGGTACGAGAGTGAATAATATACCTCAGGTTGAATAGGGACAGTGACCCATCATTCTCGGGCCTCATCGTTTCTATTCGGAAAAAGTCGTAAGATTTGAGGTCATCCTATGTCACTTACCCCATGCCCATCTCGGACGACCGGGAGTGGACTTTTGTCCTATTATTTGAAACCTGAATGTAATGCGCTTGAAAAATAAAACATTGACCATGAAAGCGAAGATTATTTCAACGGTTATTCTTTTTTTTTTTTTTGTAAGAAAAAGTATTTTTTCAAGGTAAATTGCTGCTACCATTTTTTTCGCCCAATTGTGATTTATTTTTTATAACCGTGAAAATCGGTTAGAAGGTTGACACAAGCTACTTGAGGTTGTTTGTTTTCATTTTTTTTGCGAAAAATAAATCCTGCTGTTTGATTTTTTTTTGCCTAATAGGTCATGATGAACTTTCGTGTGGAATTCTGCACACGTTTAACTTATCGACGAAACCCATTCACTCCGCCATATTTATTTTTTTACAACAAAAAAAAATTGGAGTTAGTGACCTCATAATACAAAAGCCACGGTTCGTTAGAGTGAGATGGAAAAATGAATTTCATCCTTCGTGCTAAACAGAGAAAGATGGATGACATTGAACTTGCAATTTTCAGTGAACGACCTCCAAATTAAGTTTCTTTTATTTTCCGTTTTCTTTTCTCATCAAACACAAAAAAAAAATTAGGAATTGTTTATCCGACTTGCATACTTCGTGTTAAGCGTCCCATGATCCATCTTTTTTTTTTTTTTGTGTGTGTGTGTTACTAACCCGACTATCATAAGTTATTACTGATAAGGGGGAATCAAAGCCGTTGAACTTCTATAAAAGAAAAAGAGGTAATAGAAAATTACGATCATGACCAGGAGCAGTGCAACGTCCTTGTAAATTTTCCGCCCCCTGGAAAAAAAATGAATGAAGATAAAAACGTTTAATCCCAGGCAAGTTGCGTGCTATGACACCCACTAAGGAAAAGATCTGCGCGCGGGGTCAGGTCGTCGACATCTGAAAGGGTTTGTTATACGAGCAAGGGTTGAAAAATAAAATACCTGAACCGATTCCAATCTGCTAATGGAAAATGTGGATCGTTATATAAGACGAGGGCTTATGGAAAGCTTATGGTCGTAAAAGGGTTTTAGTCGAAGAAGAAAAAAAAAGGATCGTAACAAACAAATATTAACCTTTTAAGGTCAGTTACCTCATCGAAAAGGAAATTCACCTTGAAAAATTTTTTTTTCTTTAGGGTTGAGGATTTGGTGTTTTTCGGAAACGTCTGCGCCGGGGTTTTTGAATGTTTGCGTTTTGAGGGTTTCGTGTTATGAACATATGTCATCGGGAGTTTCTTGAACGTTGAGGTAATTAACCCTTTTGAAAGGGGAATGTCATCAATGAAAGGATATTGATTTATGTTTTTATTTGCGTTGAATTCAAGAAAGTAGCAATGGCTTTGTTAGTGTTGAAGATGCCCTGAGGCTCGAGGGGTAGATTGGATTGGCAAGCTTTAGTAAAGGGCTTTGTCTTAAATTCTGCGAAACAGTGATTTCGGTTAAGAAAACTCAACCAACTGACTAAAACCTTTTTCTCCTTAAAAAGTTTTATGATTTTATAGATTTGATATAATTAATATAAAAGTAAAATATATTAGATGTTGATACAACGGAAAATGTAAGCAGAATAAAAGATCAAAAACATAAACAACAAAAACAAAACTTCGTTCTGCTGTTCTTTCGAATACTTTCAGCGAACCCAGTGCTTCAATAAAAAGTCTTGAGGGCAAAAAAATATTAAGAACAACCCGGGGAAAAATTTCTTTATAAAATCTTATGGAGGAGTTCGCCCTAATAAGATCTTTCATGAAATTATAAGATTTAAATTAAATATTTTTAGATATTACATGATTTATAAAATTTTTAGTCGATATTTTAGGCCGAAAAATCGCTACCCCCGTGGGAAAATTTGAGTTATTAGATTTAATAAAAATTATCAAAACTGCCGTTTATTAATTTTTATAAATTTTTATAGTGATTATGGGGGAATGAAAATTAATGAATTTTAATAAAAATTAACCCGATAAGATCGGTATTTTAGGCCAAATTTGAATTTTTCACCCTCGCCTATATCGATTTATAAAGGGCGAAATTCGGTATAAGATTTTATATGATTTTCTTAAATTTTACTGGAAGTATTTACAAATAATTTTATTTGACATGATCTTATTTGAACATTTTTTCCCGGGAATAGCGGCTTTAGACTTTGGAATGTCTTTAAGGAATTTAAGAGCCAATCTGGGATTTGGAAATTGGAACTTCCAGGAAACTAGCTTAAAAATTTGTCATGTTCCTTATAACATTCAAAAATCAGAATCAGTTTCATGTTATCTTAAAAAACATCATTTCCTTTTTTATACGATTTGGCCTCTGCATCGTAATCGCTAAAATCGAACTCATTAAACGAGAGTCTTTCATTTCTTGGAAATTCCCCTCATAAAACATCATTACTTTTCCTTAAAATTATTTTCGCACAAACCAGTAATCAAGTGAACCGTAACGAAATTCAAAAAAACTATCACTATCCTCCCGAATCGAGCCCAAAAGTTCACCGCGTTAGACTTCCTACTCCTTTCGTTTTTAACCAATGAAAAATGAAAAAAGAATCCTGATTTTTTTTTTTAAAGTAATCAATTTCACGGTCAGGGAAAAATAAAATGATGAAATCGTTTGTTTACATCGCATCGCCTAAACCAGCCCAAGCCCTTCAATTTACAGCGCTCGGAGAATAATATTAACCTAAACCGAACAGATTATTACGTAGATTATGCAGATTCTCCGAAGCATGATGTGTAATAAAAAAAAAAAAAGTTATGGAAAAACAAAATGAGCATTAACTGGAAATAATGATTTTGACCTAAAAGTGAGAGAGATATAATTATAATACATTTCGGAACTCTTGCTTTTTTTCTCTTGAAAAATAAGAACTTATAATAAAACGAGACGAGTTTTGCCATCGTGATGGAATTTGTGAACTTTTAAACTCCTGACCGCGAATGAAAGCATTTCTTTCCTTGTTCCAATCAACGTCGTTATTGAAAATGAAAACGTAGTTACGTCAAAAGAAGTGAAATTATATACTTTTATGTATATCTCCGAATTCGCCTTTAATTTCCTTTCGGGTTTTTTAATTTTGCCCCCCCGAGGCGATAGACGAAAAAAAAAAATAAAGATTTGGCCTAATGAACTTGAAAGAGTCCTTCTACCCGAAAGACAAATGAGAGGATTAAATTTTTAAAAAAATTGATCACGCAGGAATTCTATGACCGAGGTCGCTGATGGATGATGGGATGACAGTGCAATGCCCGACCACGAAAATATCTCGACATATGAAATCAGGTTGGTGCCCTCCGCATAAGTCGAATGTGTTTCTTTTGTATATATTTTTTTATAAATGTTTGACAATGGAGGATATGCAGGAAGGGTTCAATGCACGGCCGACCGATGATGATAATGTCAATTATTTCGGGCAAGAAACCTTTTCGATTGACAATCTGCCTTCCTTTATTTTTCCTGTATTGAGGCTATATGATAAATTAAATGTGTTAGTTGATCGGAAGTGTGCCCAAAGAAGCCTAATCTTATTTCTTGAAATTGCTTGGATTTGAAAATAAATTGAGGTCTTAATCAGGATCAATGAACAGAAATTTTTTCGTAGGCTTGAAATAATATTTACAACTTTGCATGTTTATTATTATTTTTTCGCAAACAAATCGAAATTTAAAAGCTAAATATTTACATGGAAAAATAAATAATGAAAATTTTTGTTGGTTTGATGTGCCTGTTGAGTTCTTGTCACTTAAGGAAAATAAATATTGGAGCCTGAAATATAGATCTTGAAATAATCTGATAATGAAGAGATGGAGCTATTTTTTTCGGTCAGTTGAGTTCAATTTAAAGACAATAAAGGGTTAGTGCTGAGCCAAAGCAATGGCCCAAAGAGTGAGTTGAAAGTGTTGGCAGAGAGGCAAGAAGAGGATGTGGCTGCAGATGGAAGATTTTTTGCTAGGCAGTTCTATCGTTTTGTGGCACAAGTGGAGGATTGTTGTCTATCATTTTCTGGCGCTTCAGATCCTACTTGGGTTGATTCCTGTCATTGCCTTGTCCAGGCATCCCTGCTTCATTTGGAGCCCTGTTAGAACCAAACAACTTTTACTGGAGTTTAATTTCTTAAGTTTACACGACCGGCGTATGATCTCTGATAATATTTTTATTTACTAACTCCTCAACAATGTAATAACTAGTTTTCTTCTTGGTGATATCCAATTTAAAATAAACACTAAAAATACCAGAAATTTGGCAACTATTGAATGTACATAAGAGCTTTTTTGAGCAATAATTAATTAAAAAATTAAAAACGCCTTCAAAATAAAAAATTAACCACAAAAAAAATGAATCACAAAAAACGATTGGGTTTTGGACGAATTCGCAACCAAAAATAGAAGATTAAAATTAATTTAAAGGTAAATTTTTCTAATATTAAAATTAAATTAAGTTATTACTTTCTCAGAGCCATATAAAGCATCAAAATTTAGGTTTCCATATTCAGCTCATGATCATTGCTTTCAAGGCCCCACAATTTTTAATATTAAATTCTGAATTTCGGTTGCCAACTTGCTACCTTCGGGGGCTAAGCCCCCCCCCCCCCCCAGAAAATTTTTCTAGTTCCGCCCATGTATCCAACTTTTGATTCGACAATAAACAGAATCCTCAGGGGGATTAACAATTGCAGGCCTGATTTTTTTGGCCTCACTTTAAATATCTTTAGGGGGGGGGGCTCCTCAAATCTTTAACATTTAATTTAGTTTAATTTAATTTAATTTCCTGGCTGTGTGATGCCGATTTATTCTTTTTAATGTTCATGTAATATTTTTGTTTTTATTTTACTCTAAGCAAGTCTGGTTTAGACGGTTTTTATGTCTGTTTTATTTATTGTAGTCTTCACATTCTCGCCCAAGTATTTTTACTGGTGTTGAATAATCTTTCTTTTTGTGGCCTAAGAGCCCCATTCTCTTTAGCTATCGATTCCACTGCAGTTGCTCCTTATCTTTTTCTGGACCAATTGTTCATACTATGGTCCAAGTTTTTTGTTTTCTGTTTCAAGCATCCCTACTAAGGCTTTGACTATCATTTTTTGACCGATGTGCGCCCATTAAATTTATTCAACTTTGAAATTTTCAAGTTTTTCCTCCTGGGCCCATAACCTACAAAAAATTTTCTTCTTATCTTTAACGAAATTCCCAAGCTCTCGGTAAAAGTTTTCAGTAAAAGTGACCTCAATCATACCTTATCACATTAAACATATCAATATTTTTCAAATAATCATTTTTAATTCGATTGACCTTTAGTTTATTGGACTCGTCACACTCAGGAAGAATTCCTTTCTCAAACGAATCGAAACGTCTCGAATGACTTTGTAACTATTATTATTTTAAGACGAGAGAGAAAGAAAAAAAAAAAGTTGCGGGTATTGGTTTACGTTTTTACGTCATACTCATCGCTCTACTTCCTCCGAAGAGAGGAAAAAAAATAAAATTTACTTTTATTCAACGTGAAAATTTTTCCTTCGTGGTAAAATTCGCACGGTCAAAAAAAAAAATCTTCATTTCCGTTAATGAAAAAAGAAAAACATATGTTTTTCCTGGTTCGGGCCTGGAAAAAAAAAAAAACTTTTAGGGTAACGGCCTAATTTTTTTTGTGTTTGGAAAAACAAAAAAACCCTTACAAAAAAAATAACAACGAATTTGCATGCCAAACAGCATGGTTCATGAGACATTAAAATGATTTCAAAATAAAAAGACGAAGGAAAAAAAATTTTTTGCATACTTGTTTTCGCCGAAAGTTAAGCATAAGATGTTTTATTCGATTTATTAATAATGTGTTAGCCAAGTGACTGTCCTTGGCCGTAACAGTCTAGGTAATTCAGTCAAGGTTTGGAGGCAATGAACTTGCGACGGTTCACAATGTTAAATCCACCAAAACTCTTATATTAAGCTTATGGCGTCGGCAAAACAACATGAACTTCATGCGGTTTGACATTCAGTTCTATGTTATAGCGGAGAATCGCTTAGAGTGGGGGAAGTAATGTTAAAGAGGGAACTCACAAGGTTAACCAATGAGAACGGAGTTGAGCATCGCAGTTTAATGTTAAAACCGGATAAGTGTAGTTGAATCGTGTTCGAGTTATTTCTGTTTCGTTCACCGCGCATGTCACGTGAGCGAGTTCTGATTGGTTGAAATTGGCGGCAATATTCAAAATGTTGTCAATGACCTTTCGTTTTTAAAATATCTTGTCCCTTGTAGGGTAAAATGTTTATATGTTTAACTTATGTCGTTTAGGATTTTTTAAATGTTGTTGCTATGGGATTATAGTCCTTGAATTCGTAGTGTTTACCTTACACCTTATGATCCAAAAAATTTATCCGTATGATTATGACTCGATTGATGGATTGATATTTTTTTTTCGTAGTTAGTTCTTTTCATTAACGATTTTCAAGTGCGACGATGTTTAGCTAGTGGGGAAAGGTGGTAATTGGAAGGAAAACATACCCCTTATGGTTATTTAATAGGGAATAGTTTCGAACATAAGGTCTAGTTTAGTAGGGGAATTACGTTGTAATGTGAACCTTATTGACGTCGTGTTTTTTTTTTTGGTATAACGAAAAAACAGCATGGCAGTGCTTTGGACTTTCAGTTTCATTCCGTCTTTGTGTGGTGGTTTGCTTGAACACGTAATCAGCAGTTTTTTCGGATGTTTTTAACAATTTTTTTTTTGGGTGAAAATCAGTCGTAAAAATAAATGATTATGTCAATGATCTCGGTTAGTGATGTTCGTTAACGCTGATCTCATTACGTTTTCGAAATTTGTTGTGTGCGGGTTATTCCTAATTAGTGCTCATGGGGTTTGATTTAGTGGTTTTTTAATTTTTTTAATTTTTTTGTTCAAAATGGTTTTACTTGGGAATTATCATAGACATTTAATGTGTGATCAAATACCGGAAGCTGTTATGTCATCGAATCATGGCAGGAGGGAGCCAGAATTGAATATAGGTAGGTTTTTTTTGGGGGGGGAGTGTAAGGGTTGAGGTTGGTTAACTCTTGGTAGATTGAGAAGGATTCGAGTAAAGGAAATATTACGTGAGCTGCGATAAATATTCAAATGTGATTGAATGGAATAAATGATGATGAGGAATATTTGGCAAGAGTTAAGCATCTCATTCATAGGTTGTAGTTAGGCCTAATTTTTTGCCAGGCCTGTTTATGAAAATTTTTAAAAAACAAAAATTTCCCAACATTTTTTTGGAAATATTGTTTTAGTCTAACTGTACCCAGTGTTTTTTTTTAAAAATTCTTTCCCCTTAAAAAATTAAGAAAAGATTCATCAACTAATGTAAGAATGCATCTGAGCTAAGAAATTACAGAAAAATTTTTTGGACATTCTCTCTGCCTAAAAATTTAAGAAAAGTTATTGATGGGAAAAGACAAATCTAGAGGCCTAAAACAAGAATCATCAACTCTGGTTATCTTTTTGGTTTTGGGCTACCAGATTTGATCCTCTACGTGCTAAAGGGTTGAAGCCACACTTTTTACCATTTCCCAATTTTCCTCAAAGGAAAAACCGCCTCCCAAACACACAACCTTGTTTTGCTGTTTTTTTTTTTATATTGTCAAAGAAAGTGAAATCGGGGTCGCCCTTGATATTTTTGAATCCAAATAAAAAGGGAAATTTTTTGAATGATAATTTTTATTGCTCTTTTCAAGTAAAAAGGGATCCCTTTAAATTTATTCCTCTTTTTCTTTGTACCCCAATCGCCGCCTTTGCCGTTTATTACAGAAAGTGAATTTTTATTTGGTTTAAACGTTTTATGACGGAATTTTGCTTCACAAAATCGAATGGTGTAATAAATAAAAATTGAAACCTCTAGGTCAGTCGTATTTCTTGTATATTTTTTTGGGGCTTTTTATACCTGCGCAACGTCGCGGAACGCATACAGGTGTGGGCGATTTGGGGGATTATGAGTTTATGTGCGTTACGGTTCGAAATATTAATTAATTTTTCCATACCGGTCATTCCAGATGACTTTTCCTGTTTTGTAATTTCTGTTTTCTTATTTTTTTTCAGAATTCGATGGTACTACAGTCCTGTGTCGTGTCTGCGGTGATAAAGCTTCCGGTTTCCATTATGGTGTTCATTCCTGCGAAGGGTGCAAGGTGAGTTTTCGACAAAATTTTGGCAATGAAATTGACCCCCTTCGCATGTTTACCTTTATACCGGTCCAGGAAGAGACAAAATAGAAAGAAGTAAAAAAAAAAATTCCACCTTGATAGGTCAGGTTCATCAGTATATATAAATTTTTTTTATCATTAAGAAAACTCAAACATCGAATAGCGGTTTTTGAAAATTGTTTACCTTGGATCATTTTTGACGGTCAAGTTGTGACGTTTTGGGCAAGACCTATATATTTCCGCCCAGGGGGAGCCGGTTGGAATAGAAAATCAAACATCAAAAAAAAAAAAATTATATTATTATATTAATCGATATTACATATACTTTTTCTTGAATATTATGTATGATACAATAGACCGGATGAATCGTTTGGCAATCGGCCTTGGTTGCCAAACCCGGTCCTGACAAGAGTATAACATGCACCAAGTAACTTAGATATTCTTTTTTTTTTTTTCGTCGTTGTTTTTGAAGGTCCATGGTCAGGGCTTTTAAGACCGTGAAATAAAATTGAGTCGATTAGCATGGATTTTGTATTACAAATAGCCCGGTCTATATATCGAATGTATAATGCCATTCGGCAATGATAAATGGGCGAACTTTATTTTTTCTTTGATCGATTACATTTCCTAGACGTAAAAATTGCAAAAAGTATATTTTTTTTTCTATATACACAAAGGGTTGTAAATAATACCTTAGTTTATGCAAATGTGTTATATTACCCTTTGAAGGAAAAACATTTTCAAAGATGTCAGTGCCCCTAAGGCCTTGAATCATTTTATAATTTTGCGATTTCACCCTTTTTTTTTTTTGAGGGAAAAAAATATAAAATCCCGTGTGAAAAATAAAGTTCCTGTAATTCGATCAAAGCAGGTATAAAAAATTATAAAGATTTACCCTTTTTGCGTATTTTTACACATACAAACCCTTTTTGGGGCTGAAAATGTGCATTTTGTTACGTAAATATCGTTCCGTTTCCGCGGCAGCTGTTTTTCGATATTTCTGAAAAACACGTATTCACGAATAAAATTTTTTTTTTTTTTACCCCTTTTTCTGAACTGTTATATAATTTTCATAACTTAATATCGGGCCAGATTGGGGTTGTTGTTTCGGGTGTTTTTCGTTTGAAATATAATCGAGCAGATGGATGATGGGAGTCATTGCCCTTTTTTTTTTTTGTTGGTTGCTTCTCAGGAACTAGCAGGTTTTTTAATTGAGGGAATGATGAACGGTGCTAAAAAGGATGATTTTATATTTATTTATTAGCAGTTGATGGTTTTGGGAGAGATTGAAGTAGTGAGATGAGAATTTGCTGAAAGTGATGTAAATTAGGAATGTTTTGAAATAAGCATGATAGGGGCTAAGCATGATAATGGAAGAAATTTAAAGTTTGCTTGAGTTTTAAAAAATCCTCCGCATGTGTTACCTTCATCCTAAGTAGATTTTTGATACCTGGGACTTCTTTTTCTTCCCTGCACGGATTAAATTATTAGCCTGTTATGTCTTCAAATGTATTTGATGAAATTAAAAATTAATAAAATTCTGGGATTTCATCCGGGACTAAGGTAAGCAGTTAGTAGCAACGCAACGCAAGCTCTTACAACTTGAAATTTCCCCGATCTTTAAGGGTGAAACAGTTTCAGGTTGTAAGCGCTTGCGTTGAGTTGCTACCCATAAACTAAGTATTTGTAGCAACGCAATGCAAGCTCTTACAACCTGAGACTGCCCCGGCTATTCCGGGGAAACTTATAAGTTAAATATTTGTAGCAACGCAATGCAAGCTCTTACAACCTGAGACTGTCCCGGCCTTTCCGGGGAAACTTATAAGCTAAGTATTTGTAGCAACGCAGCGCAAGCTCTTACAACCTGAGACTGCCTCAGCCTTTACTAACTTTTTGCCTCGATGAAAAACTATTGTAAACTTGAGAATTGATCAGTGGGGCTCAATACGAAATACAAAGTCAGCACATGATTAAGTTTTAGGAGGAAAATTTCTAGAAAGAATAAATGTGAAGACCTAGACACTTGATACAACAATCGGGCCTTACTAATCTTAGCCAGAGCTTTCAAGATGAGATTGACAAGACCAAGAATTTAGATTCTGCAATAAGATGAGTTCCATCCTACAACTAGCCAAAGTTTCTATTTTTCCTAAGCCAAAAAATGACAGGAACCCTTCTTCTTCCTTTGTTTAAAAAAAACTCACACTCTTTTATTCAAGAAAAACCCATCTCATAATTTTTCATTTAAATTCCCCCCAAAACCTCGCCTCTTCCATCTTATTTCCTTCTGTAATTGAAAGTACGCCAACGCCAAATTTAAAACATTTCGCAAAATAGATTCTGCTCGCCATTATGATGCGGCAATCATCCATCATGTATACGAGAGTACATTTTTAAAGTTGAAGGTCATGCGAGCAGCAGTCAACGCACTCACGGCCGCGTGTACTTTGTAAAAAAAAAAAAAAAATAAATCCAAAATAGAATTCACTGGGTTATTGCGTTTTTCAAGTGAACTTTTTATTCCCTCGCTGCACGAAACGTTTCTTCGATTTTTCGCATTCGAATTTTCAAAAATTGATTTAGTCAGTTAATCTCCCTTCAGGTTTTTCAAATTGCTTTCGTTTTAATGGGCGTAATATTTTACCGAGGGAAGGTCACGTGTACGCGGAAGATCGTTATGAGTAATACATAATTATTATTTAATAATAATCGCGTGATTAACCTAAAGAATTATTCGAGACACACTCTCAACACTTTTATTCGGTTCCTTTTCCGACAAAAAAATCCATTCCCGAAAATGTTTTCGTAATGAATGCAAATTACATTAGGGCCAACCTTGAAAATAGCTTGAATAAAAGTCCTTGAAGGGGAATTTTTATCACCAGGGGGAAAATAAATAAAATTAGGGCATTTTGGTGTAAATAATAGATAACCCTTTTCGATTTGGAAAAATTTGTAGCACGTGGAAATAAAAAAAGTGACTCAAATTGAACTGGTTCTAAAAAAATAATTACGTCACAAGGTTAACTACTTTGTGTTTTCGCGCGCCGCCTCTTATTTCCCCTCTTTTTCCAAAAAAGCGCTGGTTTTTAATTTTTTTTTGTTTTCAAGACTCGGCCCCCCATTTCGTGAAAGATTCCTAAGTAGAACGATGCTCTGCATTGTTTTTAAAACGCCCCAAACGTTTATTTAAGGCAACAAAGTAATTTAAAATGTATCGAAACGACCTTGGCATGAGAATAAAAGGTCGTTCAACTTCTTTTTTTTTTCAAGTTGCAAAATAACCGAATAGTACCGAAGATGGCCGAAGTCGGTGTGTTTCGTAATTCGTGACTTCATACTAGGCTGAGTTTTACCTATGCGGTTCTTATAGGTGTCTTTGTATGCGTTTGAAATATGCTCGGTTCATGGTCTTTTTTTTCCCCCCGCGTTGTTGTAGATATACTTCCTTATGTCTCGAACCTTGGATTTTTATCCAGCCTTGTGCGAATGTGTTCCTACTTCATTTTTATGTATTCTGGGCCTTAATTTAGTTAAAATTTTTTATTTCCTGAGTTTTGTCTTTGTTGGTTTTTCTGATTCTTTCGTCCTTTTGCCCACTCAGGAAATGTCATATATATTTCTCTTATAATAATTATAGCCCGGGAAGATGCATGTAAAATTCAATGCTCACGGGTCGTTCACCTGGTTTTTGCCAAAAAAATTTCCATCAGAGATAACGACGTCAAGTGGGCTTGACGTAAGAGCTTAAGTTGCAAGAATGAGCGAGTGAGTGAGAGAGAAATAATGGCGAGTCGGGGAATTTTTTTTTTCGGTTTCTTTTTCGCGCATATAAGCGAATGCACCTATTTTTTTTTTCGAGATGACTTGCTAATGAGTCCTTGACGTTCGAAGCTTTTTTGTAAACGGGGTCGTCGACCCAACGACATGACCTCTATTGATAAAATAGCTAACCAAACATTGATAATATCGTGCAAACATTTTGGTTCATTGCACTAAAAGTTAATACTTTATTAAAAAGCGGCGATTATTTTTTTTTGAATACGGAATGTAAATGTCTTTTTTATGAGTTTAGGGGGTGAAGGGGGATTTTCCTTAATAATATAACGAGGGGTGAGTAGCGGTCAGGAAAAATGAAAATAGGCCCTACAATTTCCATGTAAAATTTCCTTATCAACTTTTCAGGCCTTTACTCTTTATTTTTCAATTTTCTTCCTCATTGAAAAGCTTGGACCTTTCCTCTAGATGGCGCAATTTCTCCTTTCCATTTCATCAAGTCTCAAATTTTTGAGAATCATGGCAAACATTCAAAACTCGACCACCCAACAAAGCATTCTTGCCAAAATTATCCACTATAATCTCATCGATCAAATCACTTCATTCATTTTTCCTCGAAAACGATTCTAAACCCGTCTTCTTCTCTCTCACATATTTGCTAGAAATCGAAATTATTTTTTTTTCACAAACGATAACAATCCCCTCCTTATCGAGGTCAGACGTCGAGATAATGGAAAGTTCGATGAACTCTCGTTCTTGTTAAATCGAGGAAGAACCTACAATTCGTCCGACTTTCACGTTTAACCTCCATTAATATAAAAACCGTCTATGTATGGCCATAAGCTAAGCACTTCCGCACTTCCTTTGGACTCGCAAGTGAAACTTGTCTTATTGCATAACCGGCCAACGTTAAAATTATTTTTTCCTAAAAAAAATCTTCAAAACGAATTATTTTTCAACCCGGACCTCATGCGCAACCATTCCTCTCCAAACACGAATTAAAATAACGCAAACTTGAAATCCCGACATAAAAACCCGCGCAGGACTATATTTCGCCCAACAAATCCTGATCCCGCAACTTGTTATACACTCACGCTCGACGAAAGTCTAATCATGATTTTTTAAGGAGTTTTTTGTTAAACTTTAACCTATTTAGGCAATGTAACCGGGTTCGCTCGGGTTTTTAGCGGCCATCTTAATTAAGATTAATTAATTAACCGAAACTCAAGACAACTGATGTTGTCATTTTATCAATGTCATGTAATTAACGGTTTTTTTTTCTCGAGGTGTCTCGAAAATCGGAATTTCGTCATTGCGAGTCAAGGAGATCGGGATCGATTTTAATTTTATTTTAGCCCAAAAGTTTTTTCCCTTATATTTTTAAATAACGAAAGTCAATGGATGAGCCGGGTCGAGGATTATGCAACGGACCGGATTAAACGCGGTGGAATTTCATTTGCTCCAGTTGAAATACTTCGAATCGTATGGGATAATGCACGCTAATGCCATAACGGTGTATTTAGCGCACAAAATAAAAAAAGAAGAAGAAGAAAACAAACTCTATATTTAATCCCCTACCGATTAAAACGTAATTATGATTAATTTCCGCGATGAATATATTTCTTTTTGTTCTCTCTTATATACGTTATGCAACGTTAAAAAATACTAATTCTGATTTCATGCTCTATTAAAATAATAAAAACGAGAGAAAAGCACGTTTAAAGCGTTTAACCCATTTAACGGAAGCTTTATATTTAAAAAAAAAAAAAACTAAGCCTCACGAGCTTAACCGTAAGATAACCATCGGTCGCTCTCTTTTTTTCTCTCATGTCATATCAGACTCGAGTACGTCGACCTAGATTAATAGAAAAGTTCGTTGACTCTCCTCAATTTATTTATCCTAAAGTTTAATGGGACGTTTGCCTTTAAACGATATGCTGACATTAATTCCATTAACCCCCGAAATGATATGTTTTAACCAGGACCGAAGAAAGGATAAAGTGAGAGGTCGTTTGCCTCGCCGAAGGGAAAATTGTCCTTGACCGGTTCAGTTTTTTTTTTAAAAAAAAATGCCTTGAAGGGGGTTGCTTAAGCCTCGGGAAAATGGTGGGGGAGGGGAGCAACGACCTCTTTCCTACGTATAAAATCTGGGAAGGTCAAAACAGTGCAAAGAACTTTTCGCGAATTATTATAAGATGATGATGGTCTCAATGGTTTTTTAATACGAGCGAGGATCTTCTTACGATTTCGCAAAATTTTTTATTATTAGTTTATAGGGAGATGAAACGGGTTATTAATCTCCCGGATTTTCTTCTTAATTCAAAAAGGGAAATTATTAATAATAACGATGACGTTTATAAAAAAAACTTTATTTTAGTTTAGGGACTGGCCGTGTTGGGAATACAGAGCAATGACACTTTCCCAATGAACCCTTTTAAGATTTATTTCCTTGAAGGAAAAAAGTACAAGGAAAATTAAAACGATAAAAGACAAAAAGAAGAGTCAGAATTACGTCTTTGTTATCGGGTTTTAATGACGTCATATCATTACCTACCTCAACAGTTTAAAATACCGTTGGACAGCCGAGGAAGTCGAGTTTTTTTTTCTTCTTTATTTATTTTCTAGCATTTTCCACTCGGCTCCGTTATATATCTTACGATCGAATCGTTTCGGTTGAGTCTTCTTCGTTTCTTGTTTAGCTTACCAACGCTTTTGTTTGTTTTTTTTTTTTTACTTTAACCTACAAACCTTATGAGTCTTCATCTATTCCCCGAAAAAAATTGGATGAATCATATTACGGAAAGTCCGTGAATTTTTTGTTTTCTAGAACAAAAAAAATTAACATGTTTAAGCTAATGACCCCACCTAGATGCTTTGAAAAGTTATGATTCAGCTACTTCGGAATTGACATAACTCTTTGCGTAATTTTTTTTTCCCCCTTCTGATTAATTAATTTATATCAACTTATAAAAGTCCCTGGCCTGGTTCACCCGGAGTCAACGACTCTTAAATGTGCTCTATTTTTTTTTCCTTTTAATCAAAAACAAAGTTCACGTTTTCGAGAATGATCCATTTAAATCAAAAAAAAACGTGCGACTTTATACCCTAAAATTATTTCAAAGGGGTTAAGTTACGTCGTCACCAGGTTCAGGTTACAAATATCACACGATACGTGTCCTCTTTTGTTTCCAAATCGTTTATTGATTTCACTTTAAACAATTGAACAATAGTTTTGCAAAAAAAAAAAGTTACAAGGGACCATAATTCTTATTTTTGCCTCATCGGGTTTACTTTTTTTCTCCGAAACGATTCCCGCCCATATATTTCCGTAGAAGAAGAAAAAAAAATCCCGCCAATTAAAAAAATATAGAGTACAAAGACCCCGGCGAGAGACAAAAAAAAAAAAAACGCGATGGCTAAAGTAGTACCGTTGTATCAATAAGTCACTGTCTTCGTCATTTGTGACGTCACTTAAGCGTTATATATGCATTTTTATATTTACCTCCGAAGGCAAGTTAAATACGCGCGAAATGGTTTTGCCCACGTAATAGAAAAGAAGTGGATACTCTCACTTTCGCGAATGGCCTCGTGTCTTACTATTCAAAATGAGTATCATTTCGTTTTTCAATCGTGGATTCCAATTTGTTGCTTATTCCCTTTTGACTTGATCACTCCTTGGGATTTTAAATGGAAGACGATGAGCAAGAATGAATGTAAGAAGGGAATGAAAAGATTCGGTCGTGTTGATTATATATTATGTGGTTTTAACTGTACAATAAGTTGAACAACCGGTAATTGGGTCATCTGGTCTCCGAGGTCGTTCAACTTTTATAGTTTGTCTTCTATAACGTAATATTCGGTTTAGTCGGAGTTTCGTCGCTACAACGGCCGGTCTTGAATGATTGGAGTGTAGTTTCCGCATTTTTTTTAAAAAAAATATTAAAACAAATTTTTTTGATTCGGGGTAGTTCGATGTAGTTGTGGATTTGTGTTTTGTGCTGAAGGGAAATAATTCTCTTGATTATTTTCTAAAATGGCTATTTTAAGTTTCAAAACCCATTGTGCTTTTAATTCGGATGGGAGTCAAAGGCAAACGACATCATCCCCGGAATTGGATAATCCGAAATCTTGCCCGTTTCGTAAAAGAGTGAATGAAATTTTAAAGGATGAAAATCGGTTCCTTCCCAACAACGAATTTAAGAATTTATCACTGGAGGAAAGGCAAAATGTCGCCGCTGGTTCCAGCGAAGACGAAGGGGATAGGTCTAGTAGTGATGATGAAAAATGCATGCATGATTGTGCTATGGATGTCGAGTATGAGGATACTCTTCATGCTTTGTGCGGGACGCTGACAGAGGAATGCGTGGTCGAGTCGTTAGCGGAAAATAATGCTAATAAGGTAGATTTAAAAAAAAAAAAAGCTAATTGTCCTAGCCTCGACCGGTATATTTAAAATAATAAATCTGACCTATTTATTAATGTTTTTGTTTTTTTCTTGTGTGTTTGCAGGGTTTCTTTAGAAGAAGTATACAACAAAAAATTCAATATAGACCTTGCACGAAGAACCAACAGTGCTCCATATTGAGAATAAATAGGAACCGATGTCAGTATTGTCGGTTAAAGAAGTGCATTGCAGTCGGAATGAGTCGAGATGGTAAGTTTTTAGTTAATAAAAAGCTCAAAGCCGCATAAATTCAGAAAATGAGACTTAAGCCAAAATCTTCTGATTTAATTTTTATTCGTTTCCATCAACCAAGATTTTATTCCATCATCATTACTAAGGGAACGAGAAGTCACAATCAAAAATGAAAATGAGAAAGCCGGCTAGAAAGCAAGAGCATTTATCAAAAAAATTAAGGCCTTTTTTCAGAATTTCTGCAGCTTTTTAGTTTTATTATAATTGGCGGATATTTCCACCCATAGCTAACATGTATTTGCACGCAAAGGTTTTTAAAAAGAGCTAAAATATACACTAAGTCATGTAATTTCAAACATAACATAAAACTTGATGGCCCAATATAAAAATCGAAAGCAAATATGTCTAGAAAATAATCTTGCCAAAATGTATTTTAACAAACACCAAAATTTTAACCTTAAGGGGCGTTTAGGCCGAAAATTATTCGCGAATCAAGTTTTTAGCACCGGTGGCGCCAAAATCACATAACATGCATTTTCACGCATACTCGTCTTCCTGAACGATATTTCCCGCCTTCGAGTATAAAAGAATCAATCCCACATAAATTCAGCGATTAATCGGGGGAAACACCGACAGAGGTCGCGAACTACATTTAAATGTTTGAAAAAGTTCAAAAGAGTTCGTCGACCCACGATCGAAATCCCAAGTAGGTCGTGACAAAACGCTATTTGTGAAATAGATTAAGATTTGAAAGTTGTTTCAAACTGCACTTATTGCATAACGATCTGAGTTGTCTGGTGTTTGGATAAGGTAAACATGAGGAAGACGTACGAGAGTGAAATTCGGTTTCGTATGGTGGTTCGGAGGCTGAGGTCAACTGCATAAGCAATCCGTCTCTTTCTTAATTTTTTTTTTTCGTCTGTAGCCAATTTTCTTTTTGATAATTGAAAATTTTTAGGGTAACAATATTTTCGAATTAAGGTCTCTTTTCAAATCAAACTCCTAAATGGGTCATGCGGAGGTTTAATTACATTCGTAATAATTAATTTTTTAATTAGGACTTTAAACATCCCCGCGAATCTCAACCGGAAAGTATATACTTAGACGTGCGGTCATATATTAAATAACTTACGAGAAAGTATTATCGATAGTTTAGTATGGACAGTTACTTAACTGAAACCGAGTTCATTAGCCTGACCTCAAAAAAAATAAAAATTGAAGAAAGGGAAAGTGATCTGGAGTTCAATGACTTCCTTCTGTTTCTCTTTTGTTTTAAACAAGGCCCTAGTTAGCCGAGTGAGAAGAAAAGTGAAATCTTCGTATGATAACATTGCAATTACATAAAAAAAAAAAAAAATAACTTTCGGTTTCTATTTTCGCTGTTTAGCAAATAGACTAAAGGACCGTCCTAGATTTTTCAGACCAAAGAGATAGTGTATTGACCCTTGGATATGCCACTTTCGCAATTTTTTTTTTTTTCGGTTGTCCTTGTTCTTTTCTCGAGTTTATTGACTTTTGTTTGGGTCTGGTGGCGCCTATGTATCTTTGAGGTTTTCAAGTCTGGATTGGTTAACGCTTGGTCCGTCTATTTGGGTTGAGTGAGGTCCCCCCCAAGCTCGATTTTATAACTTCAAGTTGTTATAGTCGCTATTTTAGGGAGGAATTTGATTTCCTAGAACAGCAAGGTACTTTTTATGACGAATCAATAGCACGGTCTACAACAAATTATTGACAACATTCTTTTGTTTTTTATTGTATTTATTTTAAAAAATGCGATTTATTTACGTATTTTTCAATATTTTAAAGCCCTTCAACCCTTGCAACGGCCCCATAGAAAGATTTGGTCCATCAGCAATATGAACAGGCCTGGTATGAATATTAAAAATACCAAGTTCTATCTTATGGGGGCTGAGCGATGTTCATAAACAAAGTTTTCATGAACATAAGTAAACAGAAGTAAACATTGACAGGAAAATTGACTTTCCGTTGCTTTTATTTTTAAGGAAAACTGCGTTTTGTAACTTCAGTTAAGTTGAGGATTTCGAACCGACTTTGGACTAATAATGCATTTGTTTACTTTTGGTAGTCAGAATTAGGTTCTTCGTCCCTGCCTTTCTATTCTTAATATTTCTACGGAATGATTTCATTTGAAGATACTTGTGGCCATAGAGCAAGTCTGATAACTAACAAATTAATAAATGCATTTTTCCTATTAAATTTTCAAGTTTCATAAATCAAAATAAACAAACACAAATTCATATTTTTCACCGCCATTGCCGTTACTCCGACTTACACTAGTTCGCCATCTGTCGCTGGAAAAATTAACTGCAAAAAAAGAAAATCCCCATGAACTTCCACTGATTTTGTTAACACTAACTATGTAAACTGGCCACTGCTTTAAAATTCAGACCACTTTTTTATGAGAATTGCTTCTTAAAGCGTTTTCAATTACTAAGTATGATTTTTGGCCAAAACGGACGCTCTTGCCCATCGTCCTACAATTCTCACCCACCATCTCTTCTTTAACTCAAACTTTCTGAAATAAACAACCTCATTGAGAAAAAACACCCACTAAAAAACATTCTCATGAATGAAGCTGCGAAAAAAACCCCCTCAGGAAAGTTTATTTTACCCTCGTAGTATTTTTGGTAACGCACTAATGAGGAGAAGGTGATTGCCCGCCATTAGATAATGATAAGTCGTTTGAGAGGGCCACGTGCTCGTCGGCAACTTTCACGCTCCGCTCAGTGCTGCGCTCTATCAGGATTCTCTCGAACTACAAAGTTGAATGAGTCTTTATTTCACGCAAAGGTTATCCCCTCCATTCGTTTCCCCTCTCGACCCAATATCAAGGTTTATGGAATTATTTCAATTTTTTTTTGTTACCTAGGATGTTTTTCAAGGTTGTCTCAGTATTAAATTCCTTTTTTTTATTTTCCCGTATCTTCTATAGTTTTTGGCGCTGTTAATTTTTTTCAATTTGAATAATTTTTTTGGGGAGAAGAAATTGAAAGCAAAAACCGCGATGCAATATCGTCGATTAATTACGAAACAACGATTTCATTTCGCTTGCGATGATTATTATTAATAAAAAAAAAAATCGAAATCCGAGAGAAAACGCACACCGTAAAAAGAAAGGTCGTTAACACAGAATAATTAATCCTACTCTGATCTTTTACCCAGAGCTCATTCTTAAAAGATCCACCGGCGGGTTCGCATCGCGATGTCTCGCGTTGTTTTCTAAGTTCGTTAGCGCGCAACAGGTGCATCATAAGTCTGGGATAGAAAGTCATAAGTTAAACATCCGCGAAACGCGTCAGGTGTCGCATCGTCTCTGGATCCCGTCGCATGCTAAACACGGGCGGGATTTTATTAGCGGGTTCGATTCTCCCGGCTTTGCCAAGTTCAAGGGCACGCTACTCGAGCTCGCGTCACTAAGAAAGTGGTGGGGATATTTTTAAGTGGGAGTAGCAACCGTCAGTAAAGGCGGGGAAGTTCATTTCGTTGATGTCGGGGGATATTTTTTTTTTTCCACATTGAATATCTCAATACCGGGATTGCAACTGTCGAACGCAGCACGCGGTGGTAGTTACGTAGCCCAAACCGCTATTATTCTTCGTGTGTGCGTGTGAAATTTTTTTGAAGTTTTTATTTATAAATTTTTTTAAAAAGAAAATGTTTGCTTGAAGGATATCTCTTGTGGTTTGTGCGGATTTACGGGGCATGTATTTAATCCCAAATTGGATTAGGGATAATCGGGCCTCATGTATCTAACTGTGGATTTTTGGAATAATTTAAAATCGGATTGGTTTAGATATTTGGTGTTTGTTAAAATACATTGGTGCCAGTGAAAGCAAAAGTGAAATATTTTTGTTTTTCTTTTTTCACTTTGGATTATTACCATTAATTAGGATTACCATTTAGGATTAATAACTAGGATACCAAAAATTTTCAAAATGGGGGACGAATTACCCATTTTGAAAGGGATTCTTAACGGAGTCGTTAATTACCATAACGCACGTATGTATCTTTTTTTAATTTTGGGGATATTTCTTGTAATAAAATTGTGAAGGGCCGTCGTTCGGTAGCGATTACATCGAATCACTTTCTATCTCTATCGCCCATAAGCTAAATACCAGGTCTGATCACTTTCGACTCGTCGTGCGTGAAAGTGACTGCTTTGTTTTGGTACTTGCCTTGAAAAAAATTTCTCTTTTTCTCTTGTTTTTTAACTAAAATATTTTGCATTGTACCTTTCGCCCCCTTAAACCTTTAATTACGTAACGGTCGACAAAAGCCTTCTTTTGTGTGAAGAACACACACAGACAAAAAAAAAAGGAGTTACATGTACATAACGGGCTCTTGCATATATCAATTATTAAATTTTTGGGCAGCTGTTAACAATATAGCAGATGTTTTGCGTTTCCCCATTTTCGTCTACATGTTTGACTTACGTCTGCGGCCTTTTTAAAAAAAAGGCACCTGGCTTTTCTAGTCGCGTGGCGGACAACCGACCTTATTTCGACTAAAGGTGTCTTATGTATTTCGTCGCCGTTTTCTTTATCTCCGCCACGTGTCCCGTTTTTTTTTTTTTTTTTGGGCATAAAAATAAAAGTTTAAACGCACATGACTTAGTGTATGCTAGCGGCGTGGGTGAAAATGAGGTTAAATAGTGAAAACTTTCACTAGATGATACCTCAACAAGTCGCCTATTGTCTCGTGAGAGATATTTTCAATAACTGACCTTTATTTTTTGTGTGATTTCAGCTGTGAGATTCGGCCGAGTACCAAAAAGGGAGAAGGCTCGTATTTTGGCTGCGATGCAGCAAAGTACGAATTCAAGATCCCAAGAAAAGGCTGTGGCGGCTGAACTAGAGGATGAGCAACGATTATTAAGCACTGTGATTAGGGCTCACATCGATACATGCGATTTTACAAAGGAAAAAATCGAGCCGATGATTGCTCGAGCAAGGGAACAACCGTCTTATACAGCGTGTCCTCCTACCTTGGTAAGTATCAATGATGAGATTTTGTTTTTAATGGTTAATGGCAAGGTCATTTAATGACTTTGATACGTTATGAAGGGAAACCACTTAACCGTTTTACTCCGACGTGTGGGCTTTTTTTTTCCATATCATTTTTAGCTTTGTTGTCACGTTCACCTTCCTACTGGTGTTTTCTTCCGCCAGAGTTATGGGGATGTCGATTAACGGTATTTTTGTAGTTTCGCGACCCTGACTAATTAAACAATTAAGAACAAAAAGAAATGATCGGCATAATTATGTAGTTAGGAATGCGCGCATTAAAGGAGAGCAAGGTTGTTAAAGGTGAATGTCAATTGTCATTCGAACTCTTCCTCGTTAACATATTATTTTAATAAAAAATTAAAAAAAAACACAAAACTCACAAGGACTTTTGTTTTTATTGTTAACGTTTTGTGTCGAGGTGACCTTAAATATTAAATCAGCATTAAAAAAAACGATGATAGCTCTTTGAAGGTGACACATCGTTGACAGGATCGGTTTTATTTAAAACGTCTAGGATTTTTATTGGGTGGGATGTAATTTTTTTTGTTTAATTAGGTTTGGTGATGATTTAAGAGGCTGTCGGTACAATTCATTCATTTAACGGAATGAGTCAGAGTTGAATTGGAGTATTTATGATAGCATGATTTTGACCTTAACCAATTGAATTAATTACATAATTACGAGTCAAGTTCAAATCGTTTTTTGGGCTAGGGTTGGTCGAAAAATTTTTATTATACAAAGGACTGATGAGTTTTATTTTTATAATTTCCGCATTGTTAATTTATTAATTAGTGAAAACACCAATGGGAAGGATTTCGGGTAGTTGATATTGGAAGATTTGCCAAAAGTAATTTTGTACGTCTGTGCAGAACTCGACCAAGTCCATTTCCAAGATGTCGGTGTCTTTTCATGAGTTAACAAGAATATTTCAGCGAATTCCGGTGTCTCAATTATCGGAAATTATTTTTCTAAAATTAAATTATCATGAGTGTGTAATTTCCCTACAATTTTTAAGCTTAAAACTGGCCAAAATATGGACAGTATATATACTGGGAGATGTAATTTGATCTGAGGAATCGATCGTGACTAGCTAGAACCCTCAATTTTCCCATTTGAAAAAGATAAGGTTGAAAAACTGTTTAGGCACGTAGTGGGCACCTACTGACCAGAATTAATTAATAAAAATACACCACCTTACAAAACTGATTTTAGCAAACCGCCCTAGTCAAAAATCCATCCTTTTTAGCATCCTCTTCAGCCACTTTAACCCTTTGGAGACGGAGAACCTGCCACATGATCATATCTGAAAAGACACAAAATCCATTTACATTACTCTAATTCTCCACAGCAACATTAAAACTATTTATGCTTAGCTCTAAATTGAGATTTTTCGGTCTTGACCTCCTTCCGGCCTCGTTACCTATAAACAGAAAGCCTTGTTATTGAATTGTGATGTTTCCGTATAGTTTCTCCCATTTATGTTTGCTTCCTAACCTCACCTCGATTTTTACATTATTTCACGAAAAAAAAAACCTTTTTTATTATTTGTCTTTCTATATTAATTAATTCATTCCTAAACCACACCGGAAGCGCGGTTAACTGGTCACGGGTAGATGCATAAAAGGAAGGAATTTTATTACGGGGGTTGGGTGCGTGTTCGAAAAAAAAAAATTACGCTAGAAATCCCACGAGTAAAAAAATATACTTTTTTTTTTTTCGTCCGTGTCCTCTCCTAGCCATGTGATCGACTGGGTGACCTTGTCTCTTATGCCAATGGGGAAACAGCGGAAACGTTGAAGGACTTATTCAAGGATCGGTTATTTAATCCGAAGGGGGGAATCCGGGGCGGTCAAATTTCAATTTTTCTCCTATGGTTTTTTTTTCTCGTGAAATTTTATCAAGGTCGATGCGGGAAAAACATAACGTCATAATTATAATAAGGAGCAGTTTGTACGATGAGTAAACTCTACATTGCATCATATCTCGCTCGTTTCAAGGTTGTTCAAATAAACTAGTGTCGTAGACGAAAATTTTTCATAAAAATGTGGAAGCGAGAAAAGCGGATTGAATTAGAGAAATAAAGGTCGTGATTATCGTGACCGACCTCAGATCGATCAGGAAGAGCCTTCGGTACCAATCGGTTTTAGTGAAAGCAAAAAAAAGATAAGAAAAAGTTTTTTTTTCTTTCCTTACGTTGGGGAGAAACGTCGTTGCGTGACCGTAGTAAGGTCAACGTGCGCACGTGGGGTCGTCGAACCCGATTTTTTTCCCCCCTAATGAAAATATTTCGGGAACGCGAACGATTATTCTACCATATCAACTTGATTCATCCGTTTTGACCTTCAACTTTAAAAGTAAAGCGATACGTTTTGTTGATGAGTGGCCAAAGGTTCCATCGCGCATTTCCCCATTATTTTTTTTTATAATGAAACAGACAATATCATAATGATTCTAAAATTAAGACGAGGTTCGATAACCTTGCGTATAGTTTCTAATAAGGTCGTTGCTCTAACCCGTTGTAATGTTTCTCTTATGGTTGCCAAGGAATCAAAGTGTGGGATGGAATTAAACTCGTCGTTTTATTTTTTTCCTCTTTATTAATTTTTTCTTTCTCTTTTTGTTACAGGCGTGCCCGTTAAATCCAAATCCCCAGCCATTGTCTGGGCAACAGGAGCTCCTTCAGGATTTCTCCAAGAGATTTTCCCCGGCAATCAGGGGAGTCGTGGAATTCGCCAAAAGGATACCTGGTTTCTCTTTATTGCCTCAAGACGACCAAGTAACGCTTCTCAAAGCCGGAGTTTTCGAAGTGCTCCTCGTACGGTTGGCGTGCATGTTCGATTCTCAAACGAACAGCATGATATGTTTAAACGGACAAGTCTTAAAACGCGAATCGATACACAATTCATCGAACGCGAGATTCCTTATGGATTCCATGTTTGATTTTGCTGAGAGAATGAACTCATTAAGGTTATCGGACGCGGAAATCGGTTTGTTTTGTTCGGTCGTAGTGATCGCTGCCGATCGGCCCGGTCTCAGAAACACAGATCTTATCGAAAGAATGCACAATAAGCTCAGGAACGCTTTACAAGTTGTGGTGACTCAAAATCATCCGGGACATACGAATATTTGTAACGAACTGATGAAGAAAATACCAGATCTGAGGACACTCAACACATTACATTCTGAAAAATTATTAGCTTTTAAAATGACTGAGCAACAACAGTTGCAGCAACAACAATTGCAACAACAGGAAATGTGGGCGGATGAAGAAGCTCATAGCAAGAGCCCCGCTGGGTCTTCTTGGTCATCGGCTAGTGATGTCACAATGGACGAAGCAGTCAAAAGTCCTCTCGGTTCCGTTTCAAGTACTGAATCCGTTTGCTCCGGAGAAGTTGCGGCTTTAACGGATCATTCTGGCGGTCATGCCAGTTCGGCTCCGTTATTAGCGGCGACGTTAGCCGGAGGTGTTTGCCCGCATCGTCACCGTGCCAATTCCGGATCGACTTCCGGTGATGATGATATGATGGGAACACATTTACTACAAAACGGTTTGACAATCACGGCTGTTGGGAATCCTTCGAAAGCGTATAACCAATCCCATCGGTTTCAAAGAAAATTAGACTCTCCAAGTGATTCCGGTATCGAATCAGGTACCGAGAAAATCGATAAAGTTACGAACAGTGTAAACAGTGCACCAACATCATTATGTTCGAGTCCGAGGTCGTCGTTAGAGGACAAGGACGAGGATAAACACCATAGTCACATTGTTGAGGACATGCCGGTTCTCAAGCGAGTTCTTCAAGCTCCACCGCTTTACGATACCAATTCACTAATGGACGAGGCGTATAAACCTCATAAAAAATTTCGAGCTTTAAGAAATAAGGATTCCGCTGAAGCTGAACCGATGATCGTCGTTTCTCCCGTCCCTTCGATAAGTTCCCCTGAGCATCACTCATCTCCTCAGCTCCACCGTCATTTAACGGCTACCACTTCCGCGCCACCTTCCCTATCCGGGTCGCATCCCTCTTTAACCAGTTCCCTTTCATCGCCTTTATCAAGTTCTCATTCAACGTTAGCATCATCATTGTCCTCTTCCAATTCATCAGGGTCTTCGTTATCTTCGACACATTCAACGCTTGCTAAGTCGCTGATGGAGGGACCTAGAATGACTGCTGAACAAGTCAAAAGACACGAAGTTATTCACAATTACATCATGAGAGGAGAATCGGATTATCCGTCGCCCGGCTCATGTTCAAGGCCAAATAATAATTTATTAGTGTGCGCGAGTACAGCGGGGAATCAACCCCAGTCTGGATATCATTACCTTCCGACCCAGCCTCAGCCTAGTCGGTGGCATTCAAACGGAGCGAGTGTTATAACCACGTCTCGACCATTTTCCCTCACTCCAAATAGTACCAGTTCACCTCCTCCAGTACTTCAAAAAGCATTAGAACAACCGGCTAGTGAGTTCTCAAGGATATACCTACAACCTCAGTCCCCTCATTTAGCATCGTCATCAACATCCCCGTCTCCTTTAAATCATAACACACCTCCATCATCATCATGCTCTCCTATGTCCAGATCTCCTTCTGTTTCCGGTCCGTCAATGACCATTTCCTCGCCAAAAATGATGGAATTACAAGTCGACATTGCAGATTCCAATCAGCAACCTCTTAACCTTTCCAAAAAATCTCCCTCACCTTCACCGAGACCGCTATCCGCGCCTTCGACGACCGTACAGAAAGTGCTGACTCTGGAGGCTTAAACTAAAAATAAAAAAATAAAAACTGTGTATAAAAATTTTTTTTTAAGAAAAATTGTGATGAAGTGATTTTATAAAATACCACCGACCGTGGAATAGTACAAAGTCATATGTTTGACCGGCCGATCGTGGTACAAAACAGTTCAAACGTTCCTGAAGGTTAAAGAGAACAATTGAAACGTACGGATCTCAGTTGTTCAGAAGTTTTTAGTTTTTAAATGCAATATCAAAACCATTGATAAATAATTATTTTAAAAAAAATACAAAAAAAGTATTTTGAATCAGAAAAAAAAAACTCTCAGTGTAGCTTAAGTGACGTTTTAAAACAGTTAATGGGGCTCTGCAATATGAATTTAAAAAAAAATTGTATAAAGCTTTTTTGTAAAGTATTGTAATTTATCAGTTTAAAAAAAAAAAAATAAGATCAAACAATACTATTTTGCCATTTTTAAATAATCTGGTGGTTTGTACCTTGAGAGGACGATCTTAAGTTTTTTTTATGGGCAATTCTTTTCTTTTTTTTTTTTAACGTATCTGTAAGTACCACTTTTAAGCATATTAAGGAAAAAAACCAAATAATTTATTATTACAATAAAATTAAAAAAAAAAATACAAAAATACAAAAAAATATAACTCGGTGTGTTAAACGTGATGGTGAGAGTACTTGTGAGTGTAGTGATAGGAAAATGAGTTGTGTAGTAACTCCCGAGAACGTAGATTTCGTTGCTGTCTAGTATAGTTAGTCATCTTTTCTGTAACAATTTTTTTTAAATTCTTGGAAAGATTTTTCCCCGCCATTGCGTCTCAGGGCTATGGTTTAGATATTTCCCGGGAATGGCGTACTAGTTTTTTTTTTAAATAGAAGGGGTAAGGGTAATAATTTTTTTTTAAATAAACAATGAGCTTTTTGTATATAATCGGACCAAAGTTCTATTTTAAATTTTTTTTTTAAATAACTTGGCTGTCGACCCTTCCCAATTTAGTATACAGGCTTGATGTGTCAAATTTTTTGGCTAAATCAAAATTCCTGTTATTACACTTACGGAAACGTTTTTTTTTTTTTTAAATTTTAAAATTGTAAGGATGTTTTAAATTCCAACCCCCTCCCCTTTAAACGGGATCGTCTGAGACTGAAGGAAGTTCACTCAATAAAAAAAATTTTAATAGTTAAAAAAAATGAGTATTTTTTGAAAAAGTTATGAAAAATAAAAATCGTTTATTTTTCTCGTATATAAGAATAAAAAAAATATGTTTTTTACTCGTGTTTGGTGTTGTACGGCCTATTATAGATTGAGGCCAGTAGTTTTCATTGTCCACTTTAGTGGTGGAAAGTGTCCATGTTTATTCTTAGTCAGTTGTTAAATTTAGTTTCAAAATAATTAAAAAAAAAAAAATATTGCAGTGACTTCCTAATTGATTATGTATTTTTTTCATCCTTACTTTTTTTGGAGAGTAATCGAAGACTTACAAAGTCTGAAGATTTTCATTTGAATCGTAACTGGTTCAAATGAAATTCTTAGAAACAACAAATCCTCAAATACCGAGGAAAATAATAATAATTGAAAGAAAAAAAAGAAAGGAAGTTGTAATTTGAATTGTACAGAAAAGTTCATCAAAAATGTTAATTATTTATTTAATTTTATTAATTTTTCTTGTCCAGTTTTTATTTGTAAAATCTGTAAAGTTGCTAACTTTTTTTTTAATACGAAAGGGGTTAGTTACCCTGTTGAAAATGATTATTCTTCGATCTCTTATTCTGTTTTTCACTTCCCGTTCATAGCCCCCCCCCCCTTTACCCTTTGAAAAAAATGTCAAAAAACCTTTTTTTCTCTATCAAAATATGTAAATTAATTAATTACTACAAAAAAAAAGATAGCATTTTGATATGGAAAGAACCAAAAAATTACACACAATTTGCTTTCTTTTTTTTTTAATTATTAAAAAAAATGAATCGAATCAGCCCGATGAGTGGCCATCACATAATCTTTAGTGTGTGCTTGTCTGTATTTTTTGTAAGCTTGAGAGTCGTTGAGTCCTCTAAAAATAAAAATTGTCTGGTAAAAATTTTAAACACGTTATATTCATTTCAAAAAAAAAATCAACACAATTCCTAACCTATAACCTTACTCATCAAGATCAAACGGATTTAATTATTCATCGCTGGATAAAAATAACTTTTTTTCCCCTTCAATCATAAACTTACCTGATGGCTGACATTCTACAGGTGAAACAGATCAACATTCAAAACAAAAGCTATTGTAGTTTCCTCTTTTTCGGTTTTAAATTTATAACAAGGGTTGACCGTGAACTTCTCAAAAAAAAATCGCGTGCAGGAAAATCTTGTTTATTTCTAGAACTCATTAATATTCAACTAACATTAACAAATTCGTATAGAAAACCGGCGATTATTCTGCAAACAAAAATAGATGAGATTAAACAGCTGGATTTTAACATGGCGGATCAACTGCGGTACTTTCCGGGGACGTAAAATTTTTTAAATAATTTTAAGGAGCGATTGATTCATGGCGAATTAATCATTAAAAAATACTTAAATATAAAAAAAAAGATTTAATATTGAGAATGGCTCCGAAAAATTAATTATAGGGCGAAATATTGAATTTGGATGATAAAAGTTCATTGTCACTACTTCCGGTCAGTTCGGCAGTCACTCGACAGTTTCCGTCGCGATATCTTCTAGTGCCCATGCTTATCTAATGAAAAGCCGGGGAAATTACTTAAAAATAGTGTGTTTTGACGGAGATCATTCACCTTTTTTACTATCAATGTATCGAGTAATCAATATAGCATTATAAAAATGCATTTTCGCGTATTTTCCGTCGTTTATTAACGTGTAATTGATGTGTGCATCAACGGGTTTTTGGATCATTTTTTTTCTTGATCCCGCCATTAATGGATTCCCTCGAGATGAACAAAGAAAATGATGACATTGCTTCCCTAGAGCAGTTGATGGGATTTTATAGCCAAAAATCAAGCCAGGTAAGATTTTTATTTCAATTTTTGTAAAGTTTAAGTCATTTTTTTGGAGTATTATGTCAATGTGAGGTTATGTCATAACCATGCAAATGGGAAGGATTTCCTCAATGTTAATGAGAACACTATTGTGAATTGTAAGCAATTATTCTGGAGGAGCCTAGAAAGCTCTTCATGCTCAACGCTTCTCTCTTCAAAGCACTCATGAGGGTTCATGATTTACATTATTCGAACCAAGGAAAAAAAAAGACATTCTTACAGAGATTTTTAAATTATTATTCAGGAATCTGAAATGCGTTATTTTCATTGTATCAAAGTGTAGCTTGCCTTGAGCCTTGGGTTGAGATCCTTGGATCACTTCACTCTCAGGGTTTGGTGCTTTCACCGTTATGAGTTTTTCAATTAAGACATTAAATATCGTTTATGTGATTAGTTCCAGTTAATTGTAGATTCATTTTTAGATCCTATTGTGACTTATAAAGGGTTAGTTTGATAGTTAAGTCAATTTTTGGTGAATTTAGGAAAAAAAGTGGATGCACTGCTTAGAGAACAGCCAATGCTTTTTTCGAAAAGCAGATTCGTAAAAGGACTTGTATGTCATAAGCATCAATAGTGTATATTTTTTCAAGGTCTCATTTTTTATTGGAGGAGCAAAATCTTCTGAGCATGGCACAATGACTTTGGTTAGGTGGATTTCTCTTTCTGCAGAATCTGATTATTTGGGATTGTAAAAATTGAAAAATTTGAGAGACAAATTGGGGAGAAACTGATTTTTACAAAATAATGACAAGGTGAAAAATTTTTCAGGCAGAAAAGCATTTGTGATTTTTGTTAAGCAACTGAGGAAGAAAAATTTTTTTTCTAGGATTTTTGTACCTGGTAATTTTTTGTGGTTAGTCAGCCAGTCAGCAATCTGTTTCTTAAACATGTTTCCAGAATTAAGTTTCTTCGGAAAGGCATTTGTATGAAATTTTCATCAGAATCTTTTTCTGCACCAAATGTTACCAATTGTTTCCTGCTTGACAAAGCTCACAATCAGTGACATTAAGAATTCTTTACAAACAAAAATGAAGCTTTGCAATATTTATATCGATTGTTCAACACTTAGATCACCCATTGAAGGTAATTGATTTTATTTATTTACATATTAACTGCACAACCTTGAAGAAAAAAAACTGTAGAATCATTTCGAGCATTGAATTATCGTTCTATTAATATAACCGTTCGATATTAAAAAAAATTAGAACGTCCAAGCAATTTTTTCCCCATAGATCCCGCAAGGGTCTGTCATACAATATTTTTTTTTTCCAAGGAAGAGGAACGAGCTTATCGATATCGGTCCCTTTCGCTTTTATAATTAAATTATTATAATAACATTGTACTTTCTTTAATCGAATGTTGGCAACCTTGAAGTGAATCTGAATTCTTTTTCTTAGAAAGGCCATTTGATTCATTCTCAACTGAAAACCCGTTATAATTTACTTGACCTCGCGCTCGGTCGAAGCGCGCGCGTTATCTATTTAAATATCATCTTATTGTGTCTTCTGGTTTTTATAAGCGAATTCCGGGCACACATCCGGTTGTTGAAAAAAAAAAAAAAACGTTAGCAGACAGTGAAAAATGAAAATCGAAAATTGAAAATTGAACCCACCGAAAGTTATTTGGCATCTAATCCTGATGCTGATGTATGTTTCTCTCTAGGAAAAATATCGCTGTCGTGACCTTGGCGTTCTTGTTACAGTCCACTAAAAATTGGCAAGTTATATGATTTATGCCGTTGTAAAAATATCACGGATTCAAGGGCAAGGTTACCCCGTAGGCGGAAACCCCATTTCGCTTTTTTTTTCCGAGGGGGGGACGAAAAAGTTTGACGAGGAGGTTTATATACATCCTTTGTAATTAAGCTTTCATCTTAACCTTGAATTATTTGGGGTTGCCATGGTAACCCGAGAATGACGTCACAAGTCGAGGATCTCCCATTCTCAGATTTCTCTATTATATGAATCGGATTTGTGCACGACCCATTGAGGACGTTTTTCTTTTTCGGATGATGATGATTCATTATCAGGAGGAAATGAAGGAAGCCTAATCAGGAGGATCGGTTTTAGATGTTTATTTACAGATTTAAGTACGTCATGTCGTATTTCCTGGATTACTTGGAAATCCTTGAATTGAATATAACGGCCGTGTTGATTTATTTTATGCACCTCGATTTTTTTTTTTTGCGGGGAACTGGCGCCCGAAATCTGGCTTTAGGGCTAAAATCAAGACACGTGCAGACCTGTAATAATCATCTGGCCATAAGTCACTTGATAGCCATAATGATTTGAGTAAACTTGAAAACTGGTCATTAATCAAAGAGAGAAAAGTTTTTTTTTTTTTGAGTAAACTCAATTGACATTACTTTCTTGAGGTCGATTAAGGCAAATGGAATCATATCAGCAACATGCCACCGAAATGTAAACTTGTAATTTTCCCATCAAACGATCAGTGAAAGTTAATTCCCTTTCTTTTCTTTTTTTTTTTATGCAATATCGAATGTAAGAATTTTATTTTTTATTTTTTTTTCCTTTATCTAAGCAAATGAACATTTCCCGTGAATTAGAGAACTGATATCACAATATCAAGGTGAAGCTGATTCATCATCATATGAGAGTTGACTTATTTTTTTTTTTTTTAATTTTATTTTGCCCCCGTGATGATTGCGAATATTTAGCGCCAGCGCTTTTGAGTTGTTTTTCTCATTTTGAATTGAATGAACATTTTTCTCAGGTCGGATTTCGTTTAATTTGGCGAATTTCCACTTGTTTACTAGTTTATATTATTATTTTTAAAAAAAATTGAGGAAAGTTTTTTCCTGGCTGCAGTAGCGATGCTATAAAAATTTTTGGAAGGGGCAAAAAGGGGGCGAGATTTGAATAAAATTTTACAGGTTAGTCAAAGAGACTAAGGCAAGCGCGTTGACTTGAAAAAATTCGGGGGAGGCCGGGGGGGACAAGCTCAGGTTAATTTTTCCATAAGCATATGCTTCCTATGCCTAGCTTATGAGACTTTTCCAAGTCGGGGGACAAAGTGGCCCTTGACCTTCAACAAAAACAAAAATCTACTATGGCGCTATCAAACTATCTTTTTCATGAACTCGACTCTGGCGCCTTTAGAAGAATACTTTTACAAACCTGAAGACCCTAGCGCCATTAGAACGATCATTTTATGAACTAAAACGAGCCTAGCGCTTTTATAACGATTTTTTCATGAACTAAAGCGACTGTGGTTCCATCGAACGATTATTTTATGAACTAAAACGACTCTTGCGCCACAAAACGATATTTAGTGGAAACAAAACGACTTTGTCGGCATTGAACGATCATTTTCTAAACTAAAACGAGCCTAGCGCTTTTAGAACGATTTTTTCATTACCTTAAGCGACTCTGGCTCCATCAAATTATCGTTTTATGAACTAAAATTACTCTGGCGTTTATTTTGTGAACTATAACGACTCTAGCGCTATCACACAATCATTTCATGAACTAAAACGCATTATTTTGAGCTTGGCTGGGATGGAAAATTAATAATAATATTTTTTTTTGACCTGTGTCCTGTGCTGAGCTCCCTCTAAAAAAAAATTTTTTTTTTTTACCCGAGACACTCGGTCTAAATTTCTTTTAAAAAATATTAAATCATACTTTACGAATTTTGTTTAATTTCATGCGCAATACTCTATAATTTCACATTAAACAGGTTTTTAAAGAAAAAAAAATTATTCAATTTAAAAAATAATTCGCTTTACTATGTAATTAGGCTCATCAGTAATCACTTCATCATTTTTGCTTTGAATTAGGATGGAGGTGTACAATGTGTATGAAGTATCGAGCAATCCGTTTTCTATAAACAACGTTTGGTTAATTTTTTTTCCCCCCCATTAATTCTGCAAAATCAAAAGGATTTTAATATTTTTTTAATGATTGATTATAAGCTCTTTTGATTGAGTTTTTTTTAAAAAGCCCCGTGTTATGAATAATTTTGGTTTCTTAAATAGGGTCAGGTGACCTCTCTTCCGGGCGCCGATATTTAGACGTCGGCTAACGCGTCCAGAATTATTCAACAAAAGTTCTTTTTTTAAAACTATACGATACGCACTTTGGTGACGCAATTGTTTGTTTTTTTTTAAACCTGTCGTTAAATGAGTGACGCAATCTTTTCATTTATAAACTTGAGTTCATTTTTTTTCTGTCTTTTTCTAGTGTATTGGTATTGAAAACTTTTTAGCAAAAAAAAAGAGGAGTGCTAGGGAGAAAAAATTACATTCTTAAAGCCAATAGTTGGCAGAGGGTTAACATGAGTAGCAGCCCTTCATAGCAAATGAGTTATGGCCTCCTAGGGCTGTTTAAGGGTTTTTCTGTTTACACCATTCCTCAAAATCTAAGGCAGCTTAAAGATATCTTCAGGGTCTCAAATTTTATTAAATAGTTGAAGCCTTTGTAGATATCAATACCAGCCCGTGCTTAGTAATTTTACTCTTGATTTTGTGCTCAGCTTGGCATCTTAGCTAGGAGCATGTAGCTCTGATCTGTCGCTTAATATGTTTTTGTCGCCCTGAACAGTGGCGCAGCTAAAATTTTTGGGCCACCCCGCGTACATCTTTGGTGTCCCCTTTTTGATGTCCGGAGAGAAAAAATTCCTTTAACCTTTTTTTCCCTTGCAAGTGTATTTACTAATTTTTGCCCTCGAGTGGACGCCGCGGTGGCTGCGGGGGCATTAGTTACGCCACTGGGTCTGAAAAAATTTGGATTAATCTGTTTTGATCGAAAAACTCGGGAAAATTCTGAAAGTTTCCTTGCCAGAGAAAAATTTGAGCAAAGAAAAATTCTGAAAAAGTTTTAGATCCGGAAAATTTCATGATTTGAGAAATATTTTGATTTGAACTATTTGACTAAATAAACCACGAAAATTTCATTAACTGAAAAAATTTTTTAAACAGGAAAATTGAGGAAATTTTCTGGATCCGTAAAATTCTTGAAATTTTCTGACTTTAGTAAAGTGTTAAAAATTCCTGAATTCAAGAAAGAATCTGAAAATTTTTTAATCATAGAAAAGTTCTAAAAATCTCAAGAAATTTTCAAATTTCTAAAAAATTCTGGAAATTTTTGAATCACGGAAAAGTTCTGAGAAAACGCATTTCGAACAGAGGAAAATTCTGAAAAGATTTTCAGATTTGGATCATTTATCATGACCCGAGGAAGATTTTGAGTTTAGGAAAAGAAGGAAATAATGAAAATTTCAAAAATAAAGAATTTAGAAAAAAATTCAGTTAAAATTTTTCGGCGAGATAAAAATTCCAATAAAAAATCTGATAAATATTTTGTGTGATTCCAATATGGACTGGAAATATCGATTCGAAAATTAATTCCACTTTCGAGAGATTCTGTTTTTTTTTACAATCGGACATCACTAACAATGCCTAAAAAAAACTCAGGGTCAAAATTCCTAAGCCTCGTTTAAACTACGTCAAGCAAACCAGCTGACCAGCTTACATGACAGCTTTTTCTTGTCCTCGGTACAAAGTTGGAGGAGGAAAAAAAAAAAAATATTCCACCAAGCAATTATGCAAAAAATCATTGCAAAGGTCGTCCTTGGTCAAATTGTCGTCCGTCCGTTTTGTCCGCTTTGAGATATATATTATGCCCGTTTTACTAATTGCTCATCCGAGTCCTTGCCGGTAATTTAAACCTTGGCTTAAATTACTTGGCAAAAAAAAAAAATCGGGAGGAGGGGAATATGCAAAAATTTCTCGAAAGGTGACGATTAGTCAAGATCACGGTCATGCGAACGTGGGCTCCCTACATATTTCCCATTTCCCCCCCTTTATTTATTTTTTTCTCTTTGTCGCTATCGGGCTAATTCAATAATTTGTTTGGCAATGAATATCATTTACAAATCTTTTTTTCAACAGCATAATCTTCATTCAACCCGGCGATTTAAATTAAAGTGAACTTGAAAATGATAATTATGCAACTCGGGAGGGAAATTAATTGTTTTTCAAAACAATCATTTTAAAAAAAAAAATAACGGTTATGTGAAAACGGAGGTGAAAGGGGGGAATTCCAATATCCGAGCCAATAAATTACATAAGAAAAATATAACGTTGCTAAGTCGAGGAAAATCTAAGAAAAAAACGGTTTCATAATGAAAACTGTTTGCATCATACGTGACCTTGGCAATCGTTTTTCTGATAGCGCAGATTGCGCATATGTTTAAAAGGTGATGCATTTTATCAGCATAATAATGCCACGAGCGAAATGTTATACACGTGAATACTCTTCGTTTCGCGCGCATTCCCAATGCACGATAAGGATAAGACGAATGTGATTATTCTTAAAAAGCGACATCCCGGAAAAATAATTTATAGAAAAAAATTAATCCATTAATTTTTTTTTTTGTCATTAGACCCAAATGGCCTCTTCCGTGAATACGTGTGCGGGGGCGTGCCCCTTGCTGTTGATTGATATAGGAAACTTGTTACATCATCACAATGATATCATCATTTGGCTATTCCCGACAGAAGGCGTTTTTTAAATTAGGAAGCTGAGAGTTTTTTTTTTTTTTTTACGACAAACAAAGCACTGTTTGTCGCTGGTAAGGTTTTGTGGCGTCGTGAGTGACGTGTCAGGATTCGGCGAGGGAGATCAAAAAATTCTAAGATTTTGAATCTGAAAAATTTTATCAGAATTTTTTACTTTCGAGCTCCTTAGCAGAGTAAGGAAAAATAAAATTTTGCCAAAATGAGTATTTTGCTGTGAAAAGGCGAGAAATAACAGTAAAAATGGTTTTTGGGCTAATGTCCGTCTGTTCGTGCAATTGTTTTTTGGCTGTATTTTCAAAACTGAACTAGCCAGCGAATCTAAAACTAGCAATCGGCTTCCTTAAGCAGGGAGCAAAACCATTATTTCATAGCCAAGACCATCTGGTCAAATTTATGGCTTTGGCATAGCCAAATAAGGCCAAATTTAGAGTTTTTGAGAGTTATCTCGAAAATGGCTCTTACGATTTTTTTCATTTTTTGTGTGATGATGCCTGACTCTATTAGGAACAACTTTTTCCTTTGGCATTTTTTCGTGAAAAATTTCCCTTCCCGGGAAATCCGGAAAAACCGAAAATTTTCAAGTTTTACTGACAACGCCGATATGGAGCTCGACTTCGTCTATAAAATGGTGGGGGATTTTAAATTTTCGGTCCATTTCGTGATTTGAAGGCCACCTCGCCAAATTTACGGCTTTGGCAGGGCCAAATAGTGATTCTTCTAATTTTTTGTGTGGAGATATTTGACCCTATCAGGAACAACTTTTCCCTTTGGCAATTTTTTACTTTCGAGCTCTATAGAGTGAGAAGTATTGCGGTCGCTTCTAAAATGAAATAAGTATTTTGCCGTGAAATGGCGAGAAATAACCGTAAAAATGGTTTTTGGGCTGATGTCCCTGCAGTTCATTCATTCGTGTTCTTGCATTTTCGTTTTTCGACTGTATTTTCGAAACCGAACGAGCCAGCGAACCGAAAATTGGCAACCGCCTTCCTTGGGCAGAGAGCAAAACCGTAATTGCATAGTCAAGACCATCGGGCGAAATCGCCGGCTTAAGCATGGCCAAATAAGGCTAAATTAAGAGTTTTTGAGAATTTTCTCGAAAACAGTTCCAATAATATTTTTCGTTTTTTGTGTGGAGATACCTGACCATATTAGGAACAACTTTTTCCTTTAGCGTTTTTTTGTAAAAAATTGCCCTCCCCGGGAAATCCAGAAAAACCGAAAATTTATAAGTTTTACCGACTGAGTCGACATGGGACTCGACTTCGACTGAAAAATGGACGGGGAGTTCAAATTTTTGATTCATTTTGTGATTTGAAGGTCACTCTGCCAAGTTTACGGCTTTGGCAGGGCCAAAAACAACCAAATAATGAATTTTCAAAGATTTTCTCAAAAACGGCTCAAATGATTTTTCTTATTTTTTTTGTGGAGATACCTGACCCTATTAGGAACATCTTTTCCCGTTGCCAATTTTTCGTTAAAATTTGTTCACCCCGAAAAATCCGGAAAAACAGAAAATTTTAAAGTTTTGCTGTTATGGGACTCGATTTTGACTAATTAATGGTCTGAGATTTTAAATTTTCGGTTCATTTTCTGACTTCAAGCCCCCAACCCCGAATTTTATTTTTAATGAAGTCCCCAATGAAGCTTTAATGGAACGAAGGGAGAAAGTGAGCTAGTGGACTGCTATTCCCCTAGTTTCTAGTCACTCTGGCTTAAAATTTCTACTAAAATTCGGGTTTAAGCAATTTATTCTAATAGGCAAAGTAGTCAAAGAATTTGAATATCACTAAAAACTAATTATTCGCTTTTGCAGGATAACTATTCGATTGTCAAAAAATCGTTTTGAAATCGGCCAAAGCAAGAAACATAAAAATTAGTTGAGTGTGTAAATTTCTCCGATAAGAGAGAAGATTTTTTTTTTAAATTTATTTTTGCGATTCCGAAGAATTCATCCAGTTTGAATTGAATTCGAATTCAAAGCTAAAAAAATCCCCTGACAAGGTCTATATACTCCCATGCTACAATTTATCATTTGAAAAGAACTTTCGAACCGGATTATTCAACCCGAAAGAGTTTCCATTCGAGTTATTGATTAAATCACGAATAGGCTCGACCCGAATACATCGCTAACAAAAAATCCCCCCCTTTTTTTCCTGGCAGTGATCCAAGTAGAAAGCCCAAGTTAGGAAAACGGGGGAAACTGAGAAAAATGGCTTAGTTTCAATATATAATTGTCAATGTGAAAATTTTCTCATTTAAGAAAGTGAAGTTTTTAACTAGGCAAAAATTTGGCAAATTTATTGGTGAAGAATTTTGTGGAGGAAATTTTGAAAAATTATCAATGTCAACTGCGCTGACAAACGGACGGATATGATTTAATGAAGGAAAAATTAAAGATCTTTATAAAAAGGCAGTATCCATCATCAAACGTCTATTTAAACAAAACGAAAATGACTTGTTTACTAATTTTTTCAAATTAATATTCATTGTCAAGGTTAACAGAAGTAACAGATATAGTCTCTGTCTCATTTATTGTTTTATGTAAACTTCGTCCCTGGTTTTATAAATTACCTAATTAAAAAAAAAATTGTGACGACAGCTTTTCCATTTTTTTTTTACGTTTACGTCGCAATTATTAATTTTTAGTTTTTTTTTCGCGGGGGGGTCGATATTGATTTTTTCTAATATTGTACAATCCTAATTTTCTTTACAGGGAAAAAAAATCCCATTCATAAGGAATCGAAAATGAAACGCAATTCTTACTTCGACCCCTCTTTTTTGCGAAAAGAGGCTGTTACATAAAAAAAAAAGAGATAGCATGCGTGGTGGGCAGCATCCCCTCCTCCCCGCCTAAAATACGCAAGAGGTAAAAGTTGAAAATGAGGAGGCTTTTCTCCTTTTCGAATATGTACGAGCGAGAGTTGCAAAATCCCCCGGCTTGGGTTTTCTGGTTGTTTTAATGAATAGGCGCGGAAGAGAGATGAATCAAAGCGCAGCATCCCCCTTCTCGTGACCCTGACCTGGGGTACCCTTGAAGAGTCCGGGGTTCTCCCGGGCATGACCTACCCTCCTCCACCCTCCATTCATCCCGGACTCGTGCTTTTTGCAAAATCCATCTCCCGCGTGTGTCCTCGTTTTCCCATTCTATCATTCTGTACAGGATGTACCACGTGACTTTTATAGATAGAAATGTAAGTCTGGGAATGACGCATAAAATTCGAATAGGGAAATTTTTTTTTTTTTTGTAAAAAAGTTTTCAGATGTCATGTACATATTTCAATGTTTTTATGGTTGGGGGTTTTTTTTGGATGGAGGATAAGCTGGAGAAAATAAACGGAAAGGAATTTACCTGACCGGGCCAGTAAGACCCGTTCTAAGCTTTTAACTGAGGCTCGCAAAATGAAGAGTCGCTCAAGTAAAGTTTTAGCAAGTTACTAAACATGGGCACTAGGAGCAAGAAGACAAGTTACTGGAAGCAAGGCGAGAAGCAATCAAGCTCGGATTGGCCCGTTCGGCTACCGGAAAAAATACCGGTGCGCCCCTAAAACAAAAGCATTCTTTTGCTCTTGACATTTTCAAAAAAGGGACTGAAATAGTAAGATCTTTGAATTTTTTTGGAATAAAAATTATAACAAAGCAGAATTTGCATTTTTTTGCGCAGAGGAATGCGGCAAATTTTTCTAAATATAAGTTTTTACATAAAAAATTTTTTACTCGCATTGTAAGAAGACAAGGCGCTTATGGACTATTCAATAGTTCACCCCGTCTTCTTAGAGTGCGATGGAAATTTTTACTTTCGAGCTCCCTGGAGTGAGGAAGACTTGCAGTCGCTTCGAAAATGAAATTTTGCCAAACTGCGTATTTTGCTGTGATATTGTGAGAAATAACCGTAAATGGTTTTTGAGCTGACGTCCGTGCATTTTTCGTCCGTTCGTTTGTCTGTTCGTGCATTTTCGTTTTTCGACTGTATTCCAAACAAGCCAGCGCAACGGAAATTGGCAACCGCCTTCCTTAGGCAGGGGGAAAATTTGTTATTTCATAGTCAAGACAATCCGGCCAAATTTATGTAGAGTTTTCGAGAATTTTCTCAGAAACGGCTCCAACTGTTTTTTTTTTTTTCGAATTTTCATCCCCGGAAAATCCGGGTAAACCAAAAATTTTAAAGTTTTACTGCCAGCGCTGAACGAGCCATCGAACCGAAAATCGGTAACCTCTTTGCTTGGGCAGGGGAAAAATGTTATTCCACAGTCAAGATCATCCGGCCAAATTTAGGGCTTTAGCAGGGCAAAATAAGGCTAAATTTAGAGCCTTTTACATCCTTAAGAATTTTTTTCATTTTTTCTTTGGAGATACCTGATCCTATTAGGAACAACTTTTCCCTTCGGCATTTTTTCGTAAATATTTGCCCTCCCCGGAAAATCCGAAGAAAACAGAAAATGTTCAAGTTTTACGGACAACGCCGACATGGAACTCGATTTCGACTAAAAAATGGTCGGGAATTTTAAATTTTCGGTCCATTTTGTGACTTCACGACCACCCTACTAAGTTCACGGCTTAGGCAGGGCCAAAAAAAGACAAATAATAAGTTTTCTAAGATTTTCTCGTAAACGCGGCTGTGACGATTTTTCTTATTTTTGGTGTAAAGATACCTGATCCTATTAGGAACAACTTTTCTCTTTGGCAATTTTTCGTTAAAATTCGCTTTCCCCAAAAAATCCGGAGAAACCAAAAGTGTTGAAGTTTTATCAACATAGCGCTTGATGGGATTCGATTTCCACTAATTAATGGTCGGGGATTTTAAATTTTCGGTCCAATTTCTGATTTCAAGCCAACTTTTCATCCTCCAATTTCGTTTTTAATGAAGCCCCAATGCAAAGAAGCTATATTTCGACAGAGCGAGAAAGTGAGTGGTTTTTTTTAGACTGCTATTCCTTTAGTTTTTAAAAAATAGAAAAAAACTCTTCTACCTGTAGTCACTTAGAGCGCCTTTGCTGGTATTTTTACTCGTCCGGGCCTGATGTTGATTGGCCATTTTCAGGCGACAGCTTAGTCTTAGCCAAGCCCATTAAAGCCATCATCCGCTAAAATCATTTAAGAGCACTAGCCAGAGGCTTTTGCAACCATCACAAATTAAGCCAAAGCCACTTCTGAGTATTTCAATCAAAAAATATTATACCAATTTAATATTATAAGAAAACCTAAAACTTAATTATTATCGAATTTCAAACAATAATAATTACATAATCAAAACCCATAAACTTTTTTCAAAAACTTTCCTACCTAACAAATAAAAGCTGAAATTCTACTCTTTTATACAAAATTCCCTCGCAATTTTTTTTTCCTTCTCATAACATTTCATTACGCGCGGAAAATTTTCCTTGGCTCGAAAAAAAAAAATTTATTAAATAATAATTTTCACCGTCTTGGAAATTCATTAGAGAAAGCTTTCATCATATAACAATCGTACTTCTTAAATAACAACTCTTCGCTTACAGAGAATAAGACGCGGGGAGAAATGAATTTACTGTTTGAGAGTTCTCCTTTCAAGAGGCCAGTTTTCCCCGTTTTGACCTTTGAACTTTAAAATTTCTAAATACGTTCATCCAACCGGGAATACATGAAGCGCAAAAAAATAAAATCCATTCTCGCCGGTTTTTCTTTTCGTTAAATAATTTTTCCCCCTTCAACGTTACGTGATTTCTATATATATATGTGATTATAAAAGCTTTTGGTTTGAAAAGAAGCTTTGCGAGAATGAAGGGTTTATTTATTCTTACTGGCAAGGCAAGCAGCTTTTGATGTGTGTTTTTTTTTTGTTCCTTCGCCGTGGCATATCTTCAGTTCGGCGGGTTCCATTGTGTCCGTGAAGTTTGATTTGAAGATGTAAAGGTGCGGCAAGAGACTCAAGGTCCGATCATTATTCAGATTATATGATTCATTGTTGATAATTTAAAACTTCCTGGTCACATATATCAAATTAGTACAACTTTCTTCTAGTTTTTTTTTTTTTAATCTTTAAGGGAGTTGGGACGATATGACATTGGTATGTCGATTAGGCGGTTTTTATAAAAAGAAAATTATTGTACAATTAATATATCAAAGTTGAATAAGGTTTCACTGGAATTTTTAATGAAAGATAATAGCCGCTGAATTTTTTTTTTTAAAGTTAAAAATTAAGGATTACTTGACGTTTGGCCTCAAGCGTGGCTGAGATTGATCTTAGGTCGAAAAAATAAAATAGAGCTTTGGGTTTTTTCTTTCCAATGATTTTTTACTTTCGAGCTCCCTAGAGAAAAGATAGCGGTCGCCTAAAACATAAAATTTTGTTAAATTGGGTATTTTGCAGTGAGATGGCGAGAAATAACCGTGAAAATAGTTTTTGGGCTAACATCCTGGCACAAACTCAATTGCAGACTAGCTATACGTCAGCGACAGCTTTTCTAGCAAAATTCCGTGTCAGCGAACACGGACTCAGAATCCTCTCATCCAGCGGCACATTTTCCAACCCTAAAATTTCACCCCCCTGATTAATAAAAAATTCTTTAAGGCCGTGACAGCAACCGCCTTCAAGGTTGAGTCTTGTGCCAGCGACAAGGGATTTGGATTCCTCTCATCAAAAGAAAATTTCTAGGACCCCCACATTTTCTCGCTGGCGCGAAATTTTATTTAGAAGTAGGTTGCTGGCCGCCATTTTGATAAGTAAATCCAAATCCGTTGTCTCTGACACAAGATTCGACCTTAAAGGGGGTTGCTAACACTGTCTTTCACCTTTAAGAATTTTTAATTAATTAGAAGTGAAAGGGGGGTTAAATTTTGGGGTTGGAAAATGCGCCACTGGATCAGAGGATTCTAAATCCGTGCTCGCCGACGCCGAATTCTGCTGGAAAAAAGGTCGCTGACATCACTATAGCTAGTCTGCAAATTAGATCCTGCCTGACGGGCATGTGTCCCGGCGGATTTTACAGCGGCGCTGTAAAATGACTACAGAATTCCAGTAGAGCGGTTTTCTAAGTAAAAAAAATTTAGCTGGGACTCTAAGAAGATGGGGTGAACTATTGACTAGTCCATAAGTGCTCGGTCTTCTTAGAATGCGGGTAATTTTTTTTAAAATTTAAAATCTAACATTTCAGAAAGTTGCTGAGTTTTTCTGTAAAAAATACGCCAATCCCGCTGTGTTTTCTTTTTTTCTAAAAATTACATTGCTCAATTAAATTTCAACCCTATTTTTTAAAAACTGCAAAAGCACAAGGGCGCTTTTATACTAGGGGCTTCCTGGGATTTTTCCCTGTAGCCCGATGGGCCAATCCGTGCCTGATAAACACTCGATTAAAAGATAAAAACTGTGACAATAACATGAATAACGTTTAAAAAAAATTTCTTACTCATTTAAATTGGACCTCCCCCCGACTCATTAGCAATGCCTAAAAAAAAACATTCCTCAAGGTTTTCGATTACACCTTATTAATAATAAATATTAGCCACCTACATTACACGTTATGATCATCACCTTATAAGGCCCCTTATTATAATCCTTTTTATTCTTAAGACCATAAATTTAGCCCACAATTCGGTCTTGGAAAAAAGCTAAAAGGGAACCGGAAAAGACAAACGCGGATAATTTATGATTTAATCGGAATGATTTCAAAAGAAAATTTAAAGCGCACTTATAGAGAATATATTTAAGCAATGTTACATCATAAACGAAAAAAGTCAAAATTCAAGGTCGGCTTAATTTTAAAGTTTGAAACGTTCGCAACAACAGCGCGGTATTACAAGCTTTTTGCGTTCATGGTATTACGCAAGCTTTCGAATAAAAATTTTTTTTTCTTGAAATATTGATTTAATGAATAAAGGAAATAAAGGTTTCTGTGTTTTTATTAGCTTTTACCAGACGAGTGAAGAGTTCTCCCCCCAATTAAATTCATTACCCTAATTAATTTTATTTCAAGTGTTAAAGGGTTTTAATTTTTAATCTAAATTGAACCATATGCGGTAATTTGATCACGTGATTAAAATCAACTTCAATTTTTTTTTTAAAAAAAACAGAATTTTTTTCCTCTTGCTTTTATGGCTTTGAGTCATGTTTACATGTGTCATTGTTTACCGTAATGCATGTTGTGCAATATGCTCTATTATTTAAAAAAAATCTGGTTTACGTATTTTTGTGCGTCTTTTTCATAAGAAAAGAAGGATTAAAAAAATGTTTGAGATTTTTATGGTTTATACTGTTTTGGAAGTTACGTCAGAATTATGACTGAAATTTAATAAAAGTTTTATAGTCAGTATAGTTGTCGAGTATTTGGGGGTTGTCGAGTAGTTGTCGGGTATTTACGTTACTTTAAAATTTTGGTGAAAAGAATTGCATGTGATTCAACCGTAAAAATTGCTTGACAAATTAGTTTAGAAAGAGGAGACATTTTGTTGGAAAAGAAAATTTGAAAAGATCGCTCGAAATTTGTTAAAATTGATCTATGAGAAATTTCGGAAAAATTGCTCCACAAGAAATTTTGGGGAAACTGCTCCACAAGAAATTTCGGGGAAATTGCTCCACATGAAATTTTGGAAAAATTACTCCACAAGAAATTTTGGAAAAATTGCTCGACAGGTTATTGAGAAAAAATTGCTGTACAAGAAATTTTGGAAAAATTGCTCGACAAGAAATTTAGGGAAAACTGCTCTACAAGAAATTTAGGGAAAACTGCTCTACAAGAAATTAGGAAAAGCTGCTCCACTTGAAATTTTGGGAAAATTGCTCCACAAGAAATTTTGGGAAAATTGCTCCACAAGAAATTTTGGAAAAATTGCTCGACAGGTTATTGAGAAAAAATTGCTGTACAAGAAATTTTGGAAAAATTGCTCGACAAGAAATTTAGGGAAAACTGCTCTACAAGAAATTAGGAAAAGCTGCTCCACTTGAAATTTTGGGAAAATTGCTCCACAAGAAATTTTGGGAAAATTGCTCCACAAGAAATTTTGGAAAAATTGCTCGACAGGTTATTGAGAAAAAATTGCTGTACAAGAAATTTTGGAAAAATTGCTCGACAAGAAATTTTGGAAAAATTGCTCGACAAGAAATTTAGGGAAAACTGCTCTACAAGAAATTAGGAAAAGCTGCTCCACTTGAAATTTTGGGAAAATTGCTCCACAAGACATTTTGGAAAAATTGCTCGACAGGTTATTGAGAAAAAATTGCTCCACAAGAAATTTTGGGAAAATTGCTCTACAAGAAATTTTGGGAAAACTGCTCCACAAGAAATTTTGGAAAAATTGCTCCACAAGAAATTTTGGGAAAATTGCTCCACAAGAAATTTTGGAAAAATTGCTCCACAAGAAATTTTGGAAAAATTGCTCGACAGGTTATTGAGAAAAAATTGCTGTACAAGAAATTTTGGAAAAATTGCTCCACAAGAAATTTTGGAAAAATTGCTCCACAAGAAATTTTGGAAAAATTGCTCCACAAGAAATTTTGGAAAAATTGCTCCACAAGAAATTTTGGAAAAATTGCTCCACAAGACATTTTGGAAAAATTGCTCCACAAGAAATTTTGGAAAAATTGCTCCACAAGACATTTTGGAAAAATTGCTCCACAAGACATTTTGGAAAAATTGCTCGACAAGTAGTTTTGGAAAAATAACTCAACAAATTCTAGCTTAGAAATTCTAAATAATTATTGGTGTAAGCCAGCAACATATTTTCACTGCTGCCATAAATTTAATTTGCTTGCATACTCCCAGTAACTTTTAATTATAGCTATTGACTATGTCTTGTTCCTCACTTCCTTCTTTAGTTGCTACCTATTACAGTTATAATTTTTGGTCATAGCCAGTGTCCTTTGATGTTTTCAGAGGCCTTTCATACTACTAGTTGTCTTTTTCGCCCAGTTGCCCTTTTGGCTGGCTACACCTAGTGGCTGCCATCTTTCTCCCAGTGGATTGTCATATCTTCAGACAGTATCACAAATGTTTGCTAAGTTCTCGGATATCCAATCGTTCTTAATCAACCAATGAGATTGTCTAGAATGCCTGGTAGTGTGAAAATTATCTAATGGGTTATGTTCGAATGTGCACTAGCTTTTATAATGTGCCTTATCTGACTCTCAGAAAATTAATTATTTCCGCGCCTTATTTGAAGAAAAAAAATTTTTGTTATGATAAAACGATACGATCTCAAATCCTCCAATTTTCATTTGAAAATAAAACAAATACCACATATTGAAAATAATCTAATTCCCTATCGATAAAAACCCCATAAAGCGGGATTACGCACATAACAAATTCATCTCTAATCCTCTGCTAATTCCCCAAAAAGCTTTTGAAAACGACGCCGAAAAAAAAAAAAAAATAGAATATCGGAAAAAAAACTCGTCTGATTACATATCAGCGTAATGATTGTTTTTCAAGAATTAGCAAATTGGTTTGCCCAGGTGCCAAGGTCATGGCCAAGGCCAAGGTCGTTGTTGACGTGTTACGTGATTTAATCATCATTACAATGAGTTCTTATTATCATGTGGTTGGTCTCTTCTTTTTAAGCCTGTCACATATATGCTCGTGTAGACATCACGTGGTTAATTGTAAATCAATTAGAAAAATGAAAAAGCTTTCCTACAAAAACAAAAATATTTTCATGATTCCTAATTTTTTTTTTTAGGGGTCATCGAAAGTTTTCAAAGAGCCTTTCTTACAAAAAATGAAAGTATCGATACAAAAAAATATATTTGAAATTTTTTTTTTTTCAATGAGATGAAAAGTATTTAAAAAAGGAAAGGACTAAACTGAACAATAAGCCTACAGTCCACTTCACGTTATTTAAAAAGCATGAAAGCGAAAGTCATTTCGTTCTTAATTCGCTTGCTAAATCCGCAACTTTTTCTTTCTCTCTTTTGAATTTAACTTTTTATTTATTTTTTTTTTTTTTGATGAAAGAGAGACATTAACAATTTTCTTGTCAAAGATCCTTCGTGAAAATATTTTTTACATAATTACGGGAGAAGAGGTTTGAAATAAATTCGACCTTCTCAAGATATATCTGTCTGACCGATTCATCTCCGTATCAGTTCGTTTCAAGGTTTCGACCTTGGACGCTCCGATAACGTCTCAGGCCTTTTTTCAAACTAGATAAATGGTGTTAAAAGCTTATAGGATATTATCGTCAAGGAGCTGAAATTTTTTTTTAAGAGAAAATAATTGGAGCTTTTGAATCGAAGATAATGAGAGATCTATTAGATGCTTCCGGTTTTTTAGTATTATGTAAATTAAAGTTCCTTGAAGCTTGGGGGGACTCGCCCCCATTGTGTCATCGTCGCGAGTAGACCGGCCTACGATGCGCCATTGCCCTTTCGACCGTGCGAAAAAAGGCGTTGCATTTGGATTGGATTCAAATTTCTGAGAAGGGCAATGGATTAAGAATTTTTGGTGATGAGATGCTTAATTAAGTTCGGACTGGCTCTTCTAGAGGGTGCGGGTAGTAAAAATATAAGAAGCGACGCTCTGAGGGACTACAGAATCCCATTAGAGCTGTTTTAATTGATAAAAAAAAATTTGCTCGTACTCTAAGAAGACCGGGTGAACTATTGATTTGTCCATAAGTGCCCAATCTTCTTAGAATACGGGTAAAATTTTTTTTATTTAAAATCTGAAGTTTCAGAAAGTTGTTGCATTCTTTTGTGGAAAGGACCGAAAATGAAAAAGAATTGGAAAGGACCGAAAATGAAAAAGAATTGGAAAGGACCGAAAATGAAAAAGAATTGGAAAGGACCGAAAATGAAAAAAATTGGAAAGGACCGAAAATGAAAAAAATTGGAAAGGACCGAAAATGAAAAAAAATTGGAAAGGACCGAAAATGAAAAAAATTGGAAAGGGCCGAAAACGAAAAGGGCCGAAAATTCAAAAAATTGGAAAGGGCCGAAAATGAAAAGGGTCGAAAATGAAAAGGGTCGAAAATGAAAAGGACCGAAAATGAAAAGGACCGAAAATGAAAAGGGCCGAAAACGAAAAGGGCCGAAAATAAAAAGGGCCGAAAAGGAAAAGGGCCGAAAACGAAAAGAGCCGAAAATGAAAAAAATTGGAAAGGGCCGAAAACGAAAAGGGCCGAAAATTTAAAAAATTGGAAAGGGCCGAAAATGAAAAGGGTCGAAAATGAAAAGGGTCGAAAATGAAAAGGACCGAAAATGAAAAGGGCCGAAAACGAAAAGGGCCGAAAATAAAAAGGGCCGAAAAGGAAAAGGGCCGAAAACGAAAAGAGCCGAAAATGAAAAAAATTGGAAAGGGCCGAAAATGAAAAGGGCCGAAAATGAAAAGGGCCGAAAATGAAAAGGGCCGAAAATGAAAAGGGTCGAAAATGAAAAGCGCCGAAAACGGAAAGAGCCGAAAATGAAAAAAATAGGAAAGGGCCGAAAACGAAAAGGGCCGAAAATGAAAAAATTGGAAAGGGCTGAAAATGATAAGGACCAATAATGAAAAGGCTTTTCTGAAACATAAAACTGCTTTACACGCTCGACGTTAAAGCACAAACCTGGGGTTCCATTTATTTTTTACAAAAAAATTACATCTGCTTAGTCAAATTTTTTTAAAATCGGCAAGAGCGAAAGGCTTATTTTATTTAAGAGGAGCACTGAGATTTTTCCCAGTTGCCCGGTGGGCCATTCCATGCCTGCGCTCATTTGGGATTTTAGTTGGGTCCCTTCTGTTAGTGGCTGTTAGTGGCCTTTGTCTTTACTTTGGCGTCTAAGCTGATTTCAGGCGCTTGAAGCTTCCAATCCGGCGCTGCACAAACCAAAAATAGAATTTCCCCGGCGCCTTTTACTTTCCAAACACTGACTCATCGCCACGCATCTATTATTAAGCCTCGATAAAAACGTCAAAGTATCCTTAATTATAAAAATGCATGCGAACATGCATTTTCCACATTTACCCTTTTCGTTCTCCCAACAATTGATTCAAAAATATATAAATAGCCAAAGAGTCACACAGAACAATGTCAACGCGAGGCTAGGCGTTGTCCGTCAATCCGTCCAACCGCCGCCATATCAGGGCTTTCTCACATATATTAAAACTCTCACACACGTCCCATAAAATGCCCCGTGTCGAGAGAATATTTTTCCACCAGAGTTTTCTAAACAACATTTAAAAGAAAAACAAATTAAGTCCTAACGCCAATAAACTGTTGCGTGACATTGCTCTTCGTAAAAAAAAAAAAAAAAAGGAGGGAAAAAAGATCACAATTATTTTCAGAATCAGCGATGAATCCTAGTTGTCGGGTCGTAAGGCAAACATTAGTAAAAAGTCGCTCCCACACTATTTTTTTTCCTTTTTTTTTTTTTAATACAAAATGAGGAGATGCGTTTGAAACGAGATTTTGTATCACCGCCGACCTTGATACGCTGGACAAAGGGCGTATTGAAAATTTATGGTATTCTGAGGATAATTTTCTCAAGGTTACCACAGTTCATAATTGTTGTTCATCTTTTTTTCCACTATTTTCTTGTTTTACTTGTTGAAAGCTCCCTTGTTAGGAAAATAAATGTTTTCCCGACCGGTCGGCTTTAAAAAAAAAAAATGGATGAACTGGAGGCGTGTGGGAAATAATGGCAGCATGCGACATTATGGGTTTTTCCAGTTGCGTTTCAAATTTTTGAAACACGATGAATGAAATTAAAAGTTGTAGAAAAAAAAAACGATGTCCGTTTAAAGCCATAAGAAACAATCATATTTAATTGTTTAATAAATCCGCCTTTTAGGAAAAAAAATTTAACAAGGATTTTTCAATGCCGTACGCAAAGGTTTTTTTTTTAGTTTTCAAGGATTTTAAAGTATCATTCGATTCTTAATTGCTACTGGAGCACGTGCTTTTATAGTATTTTTTTTATAATGAAAAAATTTACGAGATGAGTTGGCTCGTTGGCGCGATAACTGGTCTGTTTATGATTGATTCGGAGTCGTCATGGATGGGCAGAGCAGGGGGCCAAGGAGAAGACGAGGAAATGGTTTTACTTTGGGCCTTATCTGCAGCTGGAAGAGTCATTGGTTCATCCTGGTGCTCTTGTACTATTGTGCGTAAGGCGAATCATGTTGTGTGGCATAGAAAGCCGGGTGGACACCAAGGCTACAAAAAGCAAGTTCCGGGAAGCAGAAATGCGAATCCTGCGAAGAATAGTCGGGAAGACTGTGCTGGACCGTATCCGTAATGAAAACATCCAAGAGCAGTGCGGAGTGATGGATGTCGGAAGGTGAGATAGGCAAAGGTGGCGGTACTGGCGGGGCTATTTGCAGAGAATGGTTGATGGTAGCCAAGCACGAGATGAGCTGTACTAAGGGGAAGACCCCGAGGCACCCGTCCCAAACGATGGAAGGACTCATGGCAGTCATCTTCACAAGAAGTTGGCTGATTTCTCTAATAAACAGACCAAAAGGTCTTTAAAAAGTTAGAAGAAGAAGAAGAAGAAGAAGAAGAAAAAAAAAAAGAACCTTTAACAGCTGGTCTCTTCTTGAAAAGCTGTTTGTTCAAAGCTTTTAAAAGTTTGTGTTTGAAAATTGAACCGACTCAATTCTCTAGAACGGATGTAAATCATCAAGTTCATCCTGAGCCCTGACGCTCCTATACTGACCTGAATTAGGACTCACTGGAATCTACCCTTGATTCTAGTGAATTCTCTTCTTTTTAAGAGGAAACGGTGTCTTCATATACATGTTCAGTCGCCATTTTTGGGAGGTTGCCTGTTCCTCCGTCTGTCCGCTATCCACAGATGAACAAGACCGAGATTGAAGACCAAAATGATTTTCAATCCTGCCCTCAAGAGCAAAAGCTAAGTGAAGAAGAACTGATGAGATTCATTTTCTTTCGTATGGTGAAGTTTGTAGTTTGAGCATATATACTGTATATTATTACTAACACAAGCTTCTGCCTCATTCTGAGCAACAGGCTTATGTACGAATCTAGCGAATCTATTGTTTTGGTTAGCTGGTTGGTTTTGTTGATTCCTGTAGCAGTCCCTTTGTTTATGTCCGAGCTTCCCACAGTTGAAACATTTAATTGGTGTTCTAGAATAATGTCTTGTCTCCAGTGCTGTCTCACTCTTCGGAGCTGATGGTAATGGAATTTGTTCTTCTTCTAATAATATTTGTGACACTTCTTCAAAGGATAATCCTCTGTGTGGTCTGAGTGAGTTGGCGAGGTTCGGTAAACGATCCTGTATTCCTCTCACAGTGTAGAACACCAATTCTCTGTCTGTGATGACTTGTCCAACAGCTGCGCATTTGGCCTGTAAGCTCTTCGCTCTTGTTAAATATTCACTCATTTTCTCCTTTTCCAACCTAAGGCTTTTAATTTGGTATCCTAAGTCGACTTTCCGATCTTCTGCCTGTCCGGCATACATATCTCGAATTTTGTTCCATAGGGACCTCGGTTGCGATTCGTTAATAAACATCCCTAGTATTCCCTCTGAGATTGTTAATGTCAGTATTGCAAAAGCCTTTTCACTTTTCATTTTCCAGTCATTGTAACCCGGATCCAAAATCCTTGGGGGGTCTGCGACAATTACTTCTTCGAATAGTTTTTCCATTTTCAAAACTGCCGTAATCTTCATCCGCCATACCGGATAATTCTCGGCACCCGTTAGTGCATTAATTCCCTTGATGAACCGAGAACCGAGAACTTTTCTCCTTTCCGATATAGACAGCTCTTCTCTCTCTCTCTCTGCGGGCACTTCAGGACCTGAAGCCCTACCGCCGCCTCCACCAAATTCCTCCACTGACCGCGATCCAAGGCCGTAATCTGCCAATCCCTGACCCCCAGAGAAAAGACATCCTGACGAACATTATCGATCCACCTCATCCAGGACCTGCCATGTGACCTGCGCTCGCACCACATGTCCTGCCCACTGGAGCCTTCTAGACTTGGTCACACTAGTGATTATAGCCTGGGCAGTGAGATTTCGAATATCGCGGTTGCCGCCAAGTCGACAGCTCTTACTTCCTAATATTTTAACTGCACTCAACTTGTTCTTGAACCCGAGTCTTCTTTCCGAGAAAAACTCCAATTTTTCCACCTACTCTCTTAAATTAAAAATCCAATATCTAATTTTTCCTCAAGCATCGACTGCATGAGTAATGAATAAAAAAAATTCTCCTCTTAATTAATAACCTTCTTACGTAAACACGACCCCTTTTTTTATAAATTCACCTTTAGAATTTCAGCAATTTATTTTACCTATCTCAAAAGAGAATATAAGAGAGAGGAAAAAAGTCTCATAGCGTTTTATAATCCCGAAGGATTTTCATTCTCCAAACGTGGCACCATAAAAATTCTGTTTACACAATTAAGAACAGACAAACCCATAAAAAGAGGATGGCGACAAAAGTCAAGGTCTTTTCGCGAGAGAGACAGAGAGAGAGATAGTCGAAAGAGAAAATAAAAGTTAGAAAAAAAAATAATTTAAAGAAAAAAAAATGTTTATAAGGAGAATCGCTCATCCCACGCTGTTAGGCCGGACTTATTTGGTGATATTCCACGTGCATATGATGTTTCACTAGGCTTCATTCCACGTGGCGTTTTGAAATTCAACATGGCTGACAGAGGACACAGAGGTCGAGCTATGCTGCAAGGTCATTCATTTAAATTACTTTTTTTTTCATCCCGTGGATGCGGCGAACTCCCGTCTGAATTTTCTGGCCATTTCCCCCATTTCACTTTCGATTTTCATAAAATCAAACGAGAGTCTCTTATCTTTAATCGGTGCATTCGGGGGAAGAAAGATGGCCCGTCCGGTTCAAATTTTAATCGTATCCTATTAGAAATGCAATGCCGATCTCAAGGTCAATCTATACAAAACGCTAGTCCATTAATGTCAGCATATATAAAACCTGCATTTTAAATGCACATGATCTTGAACGTTCAGGTAACGAAACTTAAATTTTCTGATTTTTTTTTGTTTTAAAAAATGAGATATTTGAAGGAGGAGGTCGCACTTACAAAAATATAAAAATTAATGGTACATGAGAGTTTGATTTATAATAGAGGCACCTTGGGATCACTTGATCATTCTCTTAAAATATGCTAATTTGAAGTTATTGGTCATTTTTTGAATGTATATCAATGGTACGTGTAATAATTATAGCGTGGTATGGATATATTTATAAGGGGCATAAACTACAATAATGGTCAATAATGGTTACATGTTGGGTTAATTTTTGCAATTTATGCTCGATTTTTAACTGAACGAGAAGGAGGGCCAATAAATTAATGGCTAAAAACGATGGGAATGTTCTTGTAGGATTTATGACAAATTTTTTTAAGCCGTACAAGCTTTTGAAGATGCAGAAGAAATTAATGAAAAAAATCGCGACAATTCTACAAAAGTTTTAGATGTTTTCCACAAAAGAATATTGTAAAAAAGTTTGCTTCATAAACAAGTTTTAAAAAAATTTACTCAACAAGAAAAGTTCTGAAAAATTTGGTTTAAGAAGATAAATTCTTAAAAAAATGGTTCAACAAGAAAATCCTGAAAAAATTGGTTCAACAAGATAATTCTGAAAAAACTGGTTCAACAAGAAAATTCTGAAAAAATGGTTCAACAAGAAAAATTCTGAAAAAATTTGCTCAACAAGAAAAATTCTGAAAAAATTTGCTCAACAAAAAAATTTTGAAAAAATTGGTTCAACAAGAAAAATTCTGAAAAAATTGGTTCAACAAAAAAATTCTGAAAAAATTTGTTTAACAAGAAACTTCTGAAAAAATTTGCTCAACAAGAAAAATTCTGAAAAAATTTGCTCAACAAAAAAATTTTGAAAAAATTTGTTTAACAAGAAACTTCTGAAAAAATTGGTTCAACAAGAAAATTCTGAAACAAATCGGTTCAACAAGAAAATTCTGGAAAAATTTGCTCAACAAGAAATCTTGTGAAAAAATTTGCTCAACGAAAAAATTCTGAAACAAATCGTTCAACAAGAGAAATTTTCAAAAAATCGGCTCAACAAGAAAATTCTGGAAAAATTTTTTCAACAAGAGAAATCCTGAAAAAATTGGTTCAACAAGAAAATCCTGGAAAGCTGAACAAGAAAATTCTAAAAAAATTTGCTCAATAAGAAAATTTTGAAAAAAATCGTTCAACAAGAGAAATCTTAAAAAAATTTGTTCAACAAGAAAAAATCCTGAAGAAAAATTCCAAAACAAATCTTTATTATTACACATATTACTCATTAAAAATCTTTCCTGTCCTCAGTTGAGCACATCCTGCAAGCAAACTGCAACAACAACTGCAACTCCGCATATTTTCTACAAACAAAGATAATCAAGTGTGAAAATACCTGCAACGAAAACAAAACTTGATAATTCTAATAATCACAGGAAAGCGATCAACGAAAGTAAAATAACAAGGAAATGATCCAACTTAGTTCAGTCAATTATAAATAAAAAAAAAACATGTATGCAGTCTGGTTTGTTTCATGTAAAATGAATTCCGCACCTTTCACTTACCATATGATCTCCCAATGTTATTTTATCGACTTACCGGACAACCGGAGAAGAATCGAGTGAAATATGAATTGCACGTGTCAGAGATGGCGCCACGTGTGAAAGAGAAACTCAATAAGACCTTGTAACGAATTTAGAATGAGTGAAATGTGGGTCAAAGGTCTTCGGTACTGTATCACACACCTACAACGTATACGCTCATCAAAGAGATGACAACTCACTTGGACTTTCTTTCCGTAAAAGTTCAGGATTTAACAAAAAAAAAAAAAAAGGAAAATTTCTTTTATTTAGGCCACGAGGCGTTGCCCTTTTTTTTAAAGAACACTTTTCAAATCTCCTTGTTTATTAATTTGAAAGACGAAAATAAAAGCTGATAAGAAAATAAGGAAGGCGGGTTGATGACCGCTGTTGCAGTCGGTTGACGAGGTTGATGATCTATCGAGAGGAAAATATTAAAAGATGGCGAAAGTTATGCAATTCACGCATTCTCAAAGATAACGTCACACGCGTTCTAGTTAATTTGTTTACCCAATGAACCTGAATTAGGTCACGTCGACGAAGTCTCCTTTGTTTTAAGTTCAGGAATTTAAAGGAAGTTCAGGAACGGGAAGAGATGTGAAAGGAACCTTGGGCGAGATTGAAAAATATGTAATAACATATGCGCGAATTAATTTTGGCATATCTTCAATTTATTTTTTTTTTCTTGACGTCAAATCTAGTCAATGATCTACCTTGAACTGTAGATAAAATGAATCCTAGGAGGCAGTAAACTCCACCTGAAGATAAAATATTTTTTTTAGAGAAGGTAACGTGCGATAAGAGAGAATGATGAAGATAGAAAGTTCACCGACCATGTCGAATATGCCAAAAGTTGAAGAGATGTTTTTGTCTAAAGATGAAATGTGTAAAAAGTCAATTGAATTTAAACAAACAACGTGCAAAAGTTCTAGGTTACGATATAGTAGCGTATTGAAAAAGAAAGTAAGATTTACAACACGATCGGTTTACCTTAGGCAATGCCCAAGATTTATTGTATACTTTTTATTTTATTTCGTGTGTGTTTGTGTATTATAATAGGTTCGAATTTCACTTTTTAAAATTTGAATAGAGGTGATTATTGAGTGGTTAGGTTAGGGGTTTAAAGTGATTAGAATGAAATTTTTTGTGAAGGATTTTTTCACCGTTTTCTGTGGCCACCATTCGTCCCTGCTCCCCCTCATGACTAAGCTCGCTGTTATGGCAGATTGTAGGGTAGCTTGGTAAATCTTGAGCTGAGTGAGGACATAAGAGAATGTCTGTAGATGGTTTGAGTCGACCAGGATGTAACTATTCTGAAGGGAAAGGTTTTGGGTTTAATAATGTTAGATTTTGGTTCTTCGGGTCCTTCGTCACAAGCAAAAATGATGGTACTTTTCATGGAGTTTACGAAAACCATGAAAGGAGGCGGTTATTAAAAGAGGAAGGGTCGAAGAGGAAAAAGATTGATCAGAAAATGTTTAAAAAAGTGTATTTTTTTCTTGTGAGCGCTTTTCATTGTTTCCAGCCCTTTTCATGGTTTCCGAGCCTTTTGCTTGCCAGCCTTTTTCAACATTTCCTGCTCTTTTCATTATTTCCAGCCCTTTTAATTTTTTTCTGCCTTTTTCATTGTTTCAGGCCTTTTTCATTACATTTTTATTTAATGGCCTTTTTCATTGTTTTCTGCCTTCACTTTTTAAGGCTTTTTACATTGTTTTCTGCCTTCTTCATTGTTTTATACCTTTTTCATTGTTTTATACCTTTTTCATTGTTTTCTGCCCATATTATTATTTCAGGCTTTTTTCATTGTTTTCTGCCCATATTATTATTTCAGGCTTTTTTCATTGTTTTCTGCCCATATTATTATTTCAGGCTTTTTTCATTGTTTTCTGCCCTTTCTATTGTTTCAGGCTTTTTTCATTGTTTTCTGCCTTCTTCATTGTTTTAGGCCTTTTTCATTGTTTTAAGTCTTTTTCATTGTTTTCTGCCCTTTTTATTATTTCAGGCTTTTTTCATTGTTTTCTGCCTTCTTCATTGTTTCAGGCTTTTTTCATTGTTTTCTGCCTTCTTCATTGTTTCAGGCTTTTTTCATTGTTTTTTGCCTTCTTCATTGTTTCAGGCTTTTTTCATTGTTTTTTGCCTTCTTCATTGTTTCAGATATTTTTCATTGTTTTCTGAACTCTTCATTATTTTGAGCCTTTTTCATGGTTTTCTGCCCTTTTTATTGTTTTTGGCGCTTTTCATGGTTCTCGACCTTTTTTATGATTTCCCGCCCTTTCATGGTTTTGATGGTCGCTCTACAGAAATGGCTAAAATAATATGAAAGAATGACTATCTACCGTATGAATTTCTAATGGCTGAATTACCCATTGATGAATGAACCTATTGGCCAAAAATATTTGAATCTTTCCTATTATTAAAAGAGACTGGGACCTGCCGCTTTTACAATAAAAAAAAACGCCAAACACAATCCGACTTTAATTTCCACTCTAAAATAAACAAAAATGCTCATCATCAGACCGTACAGAACAAAAACCAACCGAAACAAAAAAATAATTCAACCAGACAGAATCCACACCTATAACTTGCATCTTCCAAGGATCTACAAAAAAAAATAAATACCAAACATAAACTCTTTTGACGGTGTAAGATAGAAAAAAATGAATAAAAAATGAAATGCATAAAATAAAGGAAAAAGGGTTGATATTAAATCATTATCATGAGACAATGACTACCATAAGAAAAACATGGAACCGACTACAAAACGACAGGTATTATTCAATAGTCTCAAGGCCAGCTTGTCAAGGCCAAAAATTTTTTCAATTTTTTCCCCGATGTTCTTTTTTTTTTTTTCGTTCTGTCCCATCCATATAACATTTTTATTGGTTTCATCTTTCCGCTTCGGGGTCGCTTTATATGGATCTCTCATGATTATTATTTTATTACTTTGTGAAAAAAAAATCGGTTTCGTATATCTTCGATTTATTGAGCATATATTTATACGGAAGAAAAGTAATGACCTAATCGGTTTTTTTTTTTTTGGGAGTAGTGCAAATATAAAAGCAAGGCCAAGATTACATTATCGGTCAAGGTTCTAGCGGTTGATTCTTTATGATTCCTGATCAAATATTCGCGCATATTTGTCGAGATGTTGAAGCGGTTATGTTTTGGAGGAATAAATTATTGTTGAGAGAATAAAATGATGTAAAAACATAGATATTAAAAAAATAATAATAAGGTCAAAGAGATTGCAATTTCCGGACTGAAAGATTGCACGGGGCAAGTCTTATAATTAATAGATTCATTTTTTAATTCTGCAATTGGCTGCAGGGTGAAGAGGCTAAAAATAGAAAAAATTCGGAAGTTTGGATGAGCGATTGTCTGGATTTAGGCGTGTAGTGTGATTATGGGGAATTTTTGATAAAAGCGCAGGAAAGCGCAAGTATTGACTGGAGTGGTTAGTTTCGAAAATTAGAGAAATTATTTTTCTTGGAGTTAATATTTTTAGAACCATTCAGAAAATTTTTGAAATTGTTACTCCACTGCCACCGAATAATACCCAGTAATGAAGATTCAGAAAACTTGGGTGAAATGTAAAAAGAATTTTGGTTTTTACCCAATATGAATGTCTCATCCAAAGGTCGTTGGTTCGATCCCCACAAGGGATGCCAAATTGCATACGATTCTGCCTTTCTTTGACAGTCCTTCTCATTGTTTCCAGCCTTTTTCATGATTTCCAGCCCTTTTTATTGTTGCCAGCCCTTTTCATGATTTTCGGCCCTTTTCATGATCTTCAACCCTTTTCATTGTAAAAGAGCTCTTTCCATTATTTTCGGCCCTTTTCATAATCTTCGGCCCTTTTTATTGTTGCCAGCCCTTTTCATTGTTTCCAGCCCTTTTCATGATTTCCAGCCTTTTTTATTGTTGCCAGCCCTTTTCATGATTTTCGGCCCTTTTCATTTTTTTCGACCCTTTTCATGATTTTCGGCCCTTTTCATTATTTTCGGCCCTTGTCATGATTTTTCGGCCCTTTTCATGATCTTCAACCCTTTTCACTGTAAAAGAGCTCTTTCCATTATTTTCGGCCCTTTTCACGATTTTCGGCCCTTTTCATAATCTTCGGCCCTTTTCATTGTTTCCAGCCCTTTTCATGATTTCCAGCCTCTTTTATTGTTGCCAGCCCTTTTCATGATTTTCGGCCCTTTTCATTTTTTCGACCCTTTTCATGATTTTCGGCCTTTTTCATGATTTTCAACCCTTTTCATTGTAAAAGAGCTCTTTCCATTATTTTCGGCCCTTTTCACGATTTTCGGCCCTTTTCATAATCTTCGGCCCTTTTCATGATCTTCAACCCTTTTCATTGTTTCCAGCTCTTTTCATTATTTTCGGCCCTTTTCATGATTATCGGCCCTTTTCATGGCTGTCGATCTTTTTCATTGTTGTCGACCCTTTTCATTGTTTCCAGCCCTTTTCATGGTTTTTTTTGCTTTTCCCCTAGTTTTCGACCCTTTTCATGATTTTCTGCCCTTTTCATGATTTTCTGCCCTTTTCATGGCTCTCGGCCAGTTTCAAATTTTTCGGCTCTTTCCATGATTTTCATGGTCGCTCTGAAAATAATTTCAATGGTTTCATCAACCACACTCTTGCATTTAAAACCACATTTCCCTTAACCCAGCAAAAAATCCACTTTAAACGAAATCTCAGCAATTAAAACTAAAATCCTATTCATTCATAAATCGCTTGGTCATGTCAGTTCATTCCCTTTTAACATTTTCACGAAACCTTTAATTAAAAACCTCCTTTGAACATTCCCCGAAACTCCCAAATCGATATCTCTCAAGCGGGCTCGTATTTAATGAACGCACCTCCGCATCGCTTTGAAACCCAAAAGCTTGCATCAATATTTACATTATAATGGCGCGTGGTAGGATTTTCCTTGTAGCTCACAGATCCCTATCGCTGATTACAATGTAATAATATCCCAAAGGAGGATAGGCACACTTCGACACATGCAAATCTCTCTATCAAGGCATCTTTTAATCGAAATGACGTCATCATCCCGATGACATCACGTTGCTCCTTAAGAAATTTCTCAAAATTTTAAAATCATTCAATCTTGTCGCGAGCTTTGGCCATTACACGTGTAATCAATTTTTAATGCGCTGAATGCATTTGATAAGGTGGTTTCGTTATCAAAGGTCATGTTACACTATTAAGCGTCCATTTTGACCTTGAAATTTAGGTTTTTTCATACGGCCGCACGTACGTCATTTTTTTTTAAAAATTCTTTTTTTTGTTTTTTTCGAATTTTCTTTTCAATAAAATCATTGTTTACTTAACTTATTTTTTTTTTTTATAATTTAATAAAAAGAGCTCACCTTGGAAACGGAAACGTCATTGGGATAAAACCAGACGAAAAAATATTCGAATGATTCTTTATTTTTGACCTTGGTCATCTCTAAGATAATAGGGAAAAAAAATATATTCGTTTCAGTGTCAAAGACGCGTTTTTTTAAATGTTGGCAAACGAACGCACGTGGTGACCATGTCTCTTTCGAGGAATTGAAGAATTCAATCGCGGGTTTTGCGAAAGATGAGGAAACGAGTCATTCGGCCCTGATATTGAATCAGGAATGGGATGTTTAATTTTTTTTTTTTTTTAAAGTCTCGGTCTGTCTGGCCGACTGCCTATTTGTCGAGCTATCTCATTCATGTTGCTTTTATAGTTCGCGACCTTAGGGCTCTAAAAAAAATTATAAATGTGATACTTGAGGATTTTTCAGGAGGTGTCAGTGTCGGCCTTCTTGAAATAAATGGTTGAGGTTGTGTCGTGTGGCTGACTTGTAGGATTTTAGGGATTTTTTTATCAGGATTAGAGAGAGGATGTCGTCTGTGGCATTTCCGCCAGATTGCAATAGGTTGATGGATTATTTTAAATTTTTAACGCAATTTTTTTTATTTTTTGTAGGTGTGTCTGGATCTAACTTAATTTGTCGGGCAGGATGTCGTTTTGGATCAAGATTTGGACTTTGGATCGGATCGGCATGATGTAAGTATTGTAGAGTATAATCAGACGATATTTCTGGAACTTGGTGGCTGCTGAAAAGATTTTTTAAAGAATTCAAGATGAAATAATTTCGCAGGGAAATAAAAATTGCGTTTGTTATTACACACACGCACGCGCGGTTCTACATGGCGGAAAGCCCTATCGCGGCATCACAAACACCGCCCCAAGCGGCTCTATCCTGGCAGGTGGGCGGCCAGTCAGGAATCCGGAGACGTCCCGCATCTATCGACACATAATCCTCCCAACGAAGCCGCCGTCTTCCTGTAGGTCTAGGGCTAGTCGGGAGTCCATCCAGGACCTGCCGAATTCTTTGTGTCGTGGGGCGCTCCCGCTACATGTCCCGCCCAGGAGCCTTGATCACGCTAGTAATCAACGGCTGCTCAATGAGCTTTCGGATCTCCTCATTAGACCGCATTCTTACTAACATTAGTTACTAGTGAAAAATATTTGACATACTAATTGAACACGAAATTTTCCACCAGGCTATTCTTAATCAAATGCTGCCCCTATAGACAATAAATTATCTGAGGCTCCTTATTTAAACCAAACCAATTTTTACCCAACTAAACCTTACAACCAATTTTCTATCTCCAAAAATACCAAATCAATTTCCAATTTTCAATTTCCAATTTTCGATTTTGCAATTTTTATTTTTCAATTTTCGATTTTGAAATTTTGAATTTCTAATTTTTAATTTTGCAATTTTTATTTCCCAATTTTCGATTTTGAAATTTTGAATTTCCAATTTTTAATTTTGCAATTTTTATTTCCCAATTTTCGATTTTGAAATTTTGAATTTCCAATTTTTAATTTTGCAATTTTTATTTCCCAATTTTCGATTTTGCAATTTTTATTTCCAGTTTTTAATTTTGCAGTTTTCATTCTTCGGTTTTCAATTTTGCTACTTTCAATTTTTTATTTTCGATTTTGAAATTTTGAATTTCCAATTTTTAATTTTACTATTTTCATTTCCCAGTTTTCGATTTTGCAATTTTTATTTCCCAGTTTTCAATTTTGCAATTTTCAATCTCCAATTTTTATTTGTTATTATCGTTTTCAGATATCCAATTTTTAGTTTTCAATTTTTAATTTTCAATTTTTAATTTTCAATTTTTAGTTTCCAGTTTCCAATTTTCTATTTCTTTAATTTTCAATTTCCAATATCAAATTTCTGGTTATCAATTTTCAAATTTCCAATTTCCAAATTCAAGAAACGTAAAATCCAATTCCTGAGGCCAAATAAATTTATAAAAAAATTTTTGAAGCATAGAAAAAAATTCTTTAACACAAAAATGGCGCCAGGCCATTTTTATCGGAAGCTTTTGTCTGACGTTACTTCGCTAAAATCTGATTGCGTGGAATTTGGGAAAAAAGCCTGGCCTGGGAAAACCCGAATATTTTTTACCCCTTAAAAACTACGCAATAAATTTCCAAATATACCCGAATTTATCCTTATTATTCCCATGAAAAATTCGAATCAATATGTAATTCACTTACCCTTGACCTACCCCATTTTTTTTCACGGTCAAGGATATTTCCTCCCTGTTGAAAAAAAAACGCAAAGGGTAAATCATCAAATTACCAATTTAAACCGGATTTCACATTTAAAAAAAATTCTTTTATGCGAATATACTTTTTCCATGCTGAGGTCAATGAATGAACGCACGAGTCAAGCTCCAGAGTCCTTTAACTCCAAGAAAAAAAAGAAGAGAAGAGCAAAGACAGAAAGAGAGAGAGAGAGATGCGCACGGAATCAGGTAGATTATGAAGAAAATATTATTAATTTTTGTAGACGGCCTTGAAATGTCCAACCAAGGGCAGCGCGGGCAGTGCACAGCATGCTGATGAGGACGAGTTTATCTTTGCCCTTACATACCGATGGACTATGGGCCCCCTCCTCCTCTTCATTCCTTTTTTTTTTATCTATCCCCCAAAATTTATTTTTTCTGGAAGTCTTTCGAAATTTTTTTGTTGACATTTTTCTAATTAAACGTCGATATGTACGAACTGGTCAACCTCAGAGGCATTTTATACACGTTGTTATGTAACGTAATTATTGATGACTGGACATCGTCTTGTTTACCCTGGGCAATCAATGATGAGGGACCCTTTTATACATTATGCGGTTGACCTAACATATTTACTCTTTTTTTTTTTATTGTACTTTGAAATATTTTTCTCACATGCTATTTTTGTACGAGTAAACAATGCGTGATTTAAAACTATAAACAGAGCGTAAACGAACTTTCGGGGAAAAAGCTTTTGGGAAAAAAAATTCTAGGCACGGTGCCTGTGGGATTTCATACTAATATTTGCTCTCGAGGTTTTTTTTTCTATTCCGAACAAAAAAAAAAAAAAATGCGTGCAAGGAAACATTTATGGGTTTCGCAAAGGACTGTGACGCTTTTATTTGACCATATAATGAAAACTTTGATAAGTCGAATGCATTAAATTTTTTATATCGATGTGATTGAATCAATCAGAGGAATAATGATTATTTCAAAGATGTAATAAAAATTGAAAATCTATAAAATTGATGTTTTTTTTCCTGTTTAAAGGTTCTTTGTAAAAATATAAAAGCTTTGGGTTTTATTGAGAATCGAGGACGGTGCTAGGGTAGCCATGAAAGAAATTCGGCCTTAAAAATGTGGCGATTTAGGTGGCTAAATAGTTTTATCCCTTTAATTTTCCATAGGAAATTATTAGTAGATGGCAAAAGCTTTATTACTGCTGAGTAACAAAGACTATCTTGGTTTTTTATTTGGCGCTCTTCTTGTGCAATTCTGTGGCTATCAGAGGATATCCACATGAAAAAATCCGTATGCCAGCCAAATAACTATTCTTAAATTATTCAATGGAAGCTTTAAGTATCATATACATGACTGATTTGCACAAATAATTGATTTATAACGATCGTTTAATGATTGACATAAAAATCTATGTATTTATCTGCAAGCTTGTTTGTTTCAAATTAGCCATGCGGAGGAGAAGTTCTGAAAAAGTGCAGCCCAGTCGTGAGAGGCGAGCAAAAAAAGTTTCCCTCCCTATCGAAAAAATTTCTCTAGCGGATAAAATAAGATTCAGCCTCAAGAAAAATCCTTTAGATATCGTTAAAGCAGCATTAGTTTACGTATTAGTCGTTGAAAGATCATCATCTAGGTGTTCATGTCAATGAGCTTGGCCTTACAAGTTAGTCTCGCTAAAAATTTCGAACCTTAGCAACCCTTACTATGGTAATTAAAATCCCTAGTAACCGTTACTATGGTATTTAAGACCCCTAGCAACCGTTACTATGCTAATTAAGACCCCTAGCAACCGTTACTATGGTAATTAAGATCCCTAGCAACCGTTACTATGGTAATTAAAATCCCTAGTAACCGTTAGTATGATAATTAAGATTCCCAACAAACTTTAGCAACCGTTACTATGGTATTTAAGATCCTTAGCAACCGTTGCAATGGTATTTAAGATCTTTAGCAACCGTCACTATGATATATAAGATCCTTAGCAACCGTTATTATGGAAATAAAGAATCCTAGCAACCGTTGCTATGCTTACAAAGGTGCCTAGCAACCGTTGCTATGCTTAGAAAGGTGCCTAGCAACCGTTGCTATGGTAATTAAGATCCCTAACAACCGTTGCTATGCTAGCAAAGCTGCCTAGCAACCGTTGCTATGGCAGTACCCAATAACAGCACAAAGATCTTTACCAGGATTTTTTTGGGTTACTTTTATTTGTTCTAAACTTATTTCGACTTTTATGACCGAACTTAGTGCTGCAAAATAAATTTTCTAGCGAACAGAAACTAATCATTACAAAGCAGCAGCTGACTAATTACTTAAAAAATGAGCTGAACTGTTAACCTTACTTATTATTTTTCATTTGTAAAGGTGACCCTGCCGTTAAAATTTTTTTTAATTTTATCTGATGGGAATAAATTAATTTATGACTGCCAAATTATAACATTTATTTCACGGTCAAACGTACTTTTTGAATCGCCTTCATCATTCCGGGCGATATGTCAAAAGGAAATTACGTATACGCAAGAGCACACTGCTCAATACGGCGCTGACGAATATCCCAAGGTCTTGCAATGTTCAGATTATTACAAAAAAAAAAATTGTTTTTATCCCTTTTACGTGGCAAATAATTTTACGACATGTTTTTTATGGTGACTTATCATGATGCCTGATTGACATTTACGGGTTTGCTGTGTGTGTGGATATATATACCCCGCGCTGAATTGCGAAATATTGAAATCGGAGAAAGGTTGAAAGAACAATTAAAACAGTTCTAGAAGAAATCTTTTTTTTTTTTTAATTAGTTCAATGTCGTAAACAATCCTTGAAAAACTGCGGCCAGGAAAAATAAACACCCGAGGAGAAAAAAGTTTAAAAATAAGTTGGGTTGTAACATAAAGCAAGGTTACTGTACTGTAAATGCTGCAGCGAAGGTGCTGGCCCGCTGTCGTCTTTTTTTTTTTTAAATAACAAAAAAATAGCGAAGGACATTTTAACATTTCACGACATAATCCATTTAAAAATCGTTTAACATTGAAAAAATTTAACCTTTGACCTCTCTTGCACTCTAGCTTGTTATAGATCTCATTTGTTTCCATTTACAGTTAATCTGTTAATCAATCCGGATGATTTTTAATCTAGTTACGCGTATGCAGGTGAAATAAATAAAATGGATGGTTATTTTGAGAAGAGGAGGGGTAGTTGCGATCGATTGCTGACCTCAGGAATAGGGCAATTATCGTGTGCTGTAGTTGTATGTAATAACAGTACACGGCTTTTTTTTTTTTTTTGAAGTTTCTATTTTGAGATTAAAAAGCGTTATTATTCCCCCTTAGTCATGGGGAATTATTTTTAGATATTTCTCTGACGTGGCTGAGGATGATTAAGGAAAAGGGAAAAATTATATCGAAAGGCGATGTCAAATCGTCCGTCAGTCGCCTGTCGAGAAGGCGACAGGACGACTTGTACTGCAAAGAAAGTCAGTTGATTTTTTGAAATATTTTCTCAGAAGAGAGAAATTAAAAAATATCGCCTAAAATTTTAGTGAATTTTTTTGGAATAAAAATTGTAAACAAAGTGGAATTGCCGTATTTTTTACAGATAAATGCGACACATTTTTGAATTTTCAGTATTTCAATAAAAAAAATTTTTGTAAAAAAAAAAATAGAATGAGCAAGAATCTAAGGGTCATATGAAAATTTTCGGCCCTTTTCATTTTCGACCCTTTTCATTTTCGGCCCTTTTTATTTTCGGCCCTTTTCATTTTCGACCCTTTTCATTTTCGGCTCTTTTTAATTTCGGCCCTTTTCATTTTCGACCCTTTTCATTTTCGGCCCTTTTCATTTTCGACCCTTTTCATTTTCAGCCCTTTTCATTTTCGGCCCTTTTTATTTTCGGCCGTTTTCATTTTCGCCGTTTTCATTTTCGGCCCTTTTCATTTTCGACCCTTTTCATTTTCAGCTCTTTTTAATTTCGGCCCTTTTCATTTTCGACCCTTTTCATTTTCGACCCTTTTCATTTTCAGCCCTTTTTATTTTCGGCCCTTTTCATTTTCGGCCCTTTTTATTTTCGGCCGTTTTCATTTTCGCCCTTTTCATTTTCGGCCCTTTTCATTTTCGACCCTTTTCATTTTCAGCTCTTTTTAATTTCGGCCCTTTTCATTTTCGACCCTTTTCATTTTCGGCTCTTTTTAATTTCGGCCCTTTTCATTTTCAGCCCTTTTAAGAAGACAGGGCTCTTATAGACTAGTCAATACTTCACCCCGTCTTCTTAGAGTCCGAACCAATTTTTTTTTAGTGGAATTCTGCAGTAACCCCAGAGCTCCGCTTCTGGTATTTTTCCCGCGCCTTCTGAAAGATCCAGTCCGTGCCTGCCTTCTCTTGAAAATTAACATTTTCGGAGAAACTTGCACCTATTTTTTTTAATTCTCAGAGAAATCGATAAAACTTACACTCCTATAAAATCCAAGGTTAAAAGTCCACCATGCGACCAAGTCCATACATATAATTATTATGGTAATTAATAATTCCGACGGTTGAGAAACATTTAATTAGATTATGGTTGACTTTTCTGACAAGCAACTATTCGTTATTGTTTACTCGTCTATAACCTTCTCTTATCTCTCGCACGATGTAAGTGGTGTAAATGTATATGTGCATACTTATATTACGTCTATTTTTCAGTCATTTATTGTTTTTGTTTATGAAATTCACAGTTAGTCTTTCTTTTTCCGGGAAAAGATTTTAAAAGTTTCAACAAAAAAAAACTGATAAGGTTTTTTTTTACGTTTGTTTGGTTCGATAAGGATATTTTTTTTCGGCGGATTTTTCCTTACCCCCCCCGTAATTGGCGACGCCATTGTCTAATGATGCGATAATCACGTACATCATATGGGAAATGTTTTGTTTATCTAACGTATCTAGACGATAAGAATGGAGGACGCACCGGATTCGATGTTATAAATTATTTAGAGAAAAAAAAGAAACTTATGCTAATTGGCTGTCATATCGAACCTATTTATAATTTTTTTTGGAGAGAAAAAAAGCAGGGGCGGTTGGTAAATAAATAGAGTCGAGGTGAAAGGTCGTTTGGCCCAAATATTGGAAGAGACATGAATGAATATAAAAAGATTTTTGGTAGAGTTTGATTTTGAAAGTTTTTGCCGGTCGATTATAGCAGCGAAATTTTTACCAGTCCCGATGTTTGGTCTCCGTGAGGGTCCCTCTCTTACCTTTTCAAACTTTTTCTTTGGCCTTCTGTAGTCATCTGGTTTCCAACATTTCTGAGTCACACTGGAATTTTTTCTTGAAGCTGGAGGACTTGCAGCATCACGGTCTTCTTTGGCGACATGGCCCTCCAATATAGTCTATCTTGGTGCTTCTGTTGTCTGGAAGCTTGCAGTGACGGCGCCAGAAAAAAAAACCTGGATGGGGCTGGGCCACAAATTTTCATGTGGGGTCAAAGTCAAATAGTGTTACAACAGCAATATTACTGTTCTTCCCAAATAGGTGGAGCCAAATTTTTTCCAGGTGGGCCCTGGCCCCCTCTTGGCGCCGTTCCTTCAAGCTTGAGAAATTGTTAATCTTTGAAAATAGAGTCTCGCATGAAATTCTAAAAGATGCCTCCCTTCCACGTGGCATCCCTGAGTAGGGGACAAGTTAAAAGAAGCGGGGTAACCGGTGAGGCATGTTTTGTCTTGCTCAAGGAATGGCGTCCTTGCCCTGTGGTGAGCTCCCTTCTCAGGGTTATGAGTTAGTGGAGGGCAGCAGCTTCGCTAATCCTGACCTAGGGCTGAAGATGGTAGTAATCGGCCAGGCCTAGGCTCAGATACCCGGAGGCAGAGTTGGATCAATAGTATGGCTCCCGCACTGCGATGTGGAAGATTATGGACAGTCACCACATTATTCGATATTCCTAGTAAAATCATCAATGGTTGGTCATGATGATCACCAATCTCCGACGAGGAGCGGGCATTTAAAGAAGAAGAAGAAGAAGTTAAAAGAAGTCCTCCGCTCTTCTTCAAGCATGAGGCTGGGTCAAAATTGCTGAATCGAACAGCATCAACAAAAACTCCAAACTTTGGAAGGTTTCACTCTGACGAGTAAGACTGCGCAAAGACACCAGAACAGTCATATTGTCCATTAGCTCAACTTTAGAAAATTCATGCTTCTGAGCATTACACAAAAAAGACTTATAAATAATTCAGGCCCGTAGCCAGAGGGGGGAACCTTGGGCCCCCCCTGGAAAATTTTTTGGTCCATGTGTTTCCCTATCCTCCATGTTATAAGGGGTCAAGTGGAGCCCCTCCTAGTAGATTTTGTGCCCCTCCAAACCTGGGTCTCTGGCTACGGGCCTGAAATAATTCAAAAAAAATGATGGCTATGACGACAATGGCAGTTATGTTTCTTAAAAAAAATTTCAAGAACTTTTGGCAATGGCTATTCATTGCTCCGAATTCCACAATATACATCTGAAAATTAATATCTCATGTCTTTTAAGACCCATTATCGCTTAATAAAGATCTTTAAAACCGTTTCCAATTTTTTTTGTTGTTCTTTTTATTTTTGCCAACATTTAAAATACTATTATTGTTATTGCCTTGAGTACGCTCTCGTGACATCATTTAAAAAAAATCGTAATTTAACACAAGACCGCGGAAAGCTTTTTTTTTCATTCGCCCTTATTCACCCCTTGCACTTTCCTTCTAATCCCTGATTTCTCTGGGAAAAATCGATTTACGGAATGCCAGCTTCATAAACCCGAGGCACGCATAAAAAACCAAGAGAAATGATTGTCATCCCAAGGTAAAAACGCTACGCGGTTATGAAGGCCGGGGCTTTAGAAGGCTTACGCAAACAAACAATTATTGAAAAGCTTTCCCAAGGATTTTTCCCCCTTCCACCTAAATCATAAAGGTTAATTATTTTGACCAATTAGGAAAAGTTTGCTTTTGCGGGGAGGAAAGGAAAAAAAAAAGACGGTCATGGTCATCGCAAAGCTTGTCAATGTCGTTGTCATGGTAACCATATTTTACGACGCAAGCGAACCGTTATTAATGTAACCTTCCACTACCGTCCACGCTTTTTGACTTTTGGGGATATACTTGTCGTAATGATTTAACGTCAGCGTCATTTTCATGCCAATAATTTTATGTGCTTAGCAACAGGATAAGACTGGTTTTCAAGGCGAGCAGAACAAAAGAAGGGTTAGAGGTCTTGAATTTTTTGGGCGGGACAAAAGCCCTTGGCCCTTCTAATATGAGCCAAGGCTCTTTTCCGAACTAGTAAACCATCCAGTTCCAGAGAAACACGCATGATCCTCATTATGTGAGTGTCGAGGCATTTTAGAAGTTACTTTTAAGCATTAAAAAATAAATTTGGGCGACCTATTCACTAAAATAAATTGATATCGAATAGTAAATAAACGATCTGTCTCGGTTTCGCAATCGCTTCTGCCTTCTAGAACTTTTGCACACCATGTGGTTCCACCAAACACGTGTATCTGACCATTTTAATGTTCAGATCATCCTTTGAAGTGTTATTTTCGAACTAAATGCCTCGAAGTCTCGTCTGACATCTTCTTTTTCTCTGTTCATGACGCGAATTTCAGACATAACGATCAATGGAGGAACCACACGGTTCTCAAAAGCTGTAGACAGCAGAAGCGATTACAGAACCAAGTCAGATCTATTATTTAGCCCTTAAAACTAAATTTTATGAACGACCAAGTGGCGCAAATTCCCGGACTAGGGCAAGAATCCCGGAAGTTGTCTAAACCAAACCGATCCCTGTCATCTCAACCGTCTCTTCTTTAATCCCAAAGTATTTAATGACAACAATGATAACAATATATAAAAGAAAACATTTTTTTTTCCCCGACCAGTCATCCTTGAAACTGTCTAACCGACATAGATGGTCTGTTTGTGTAATTTTCGATCACGTGGTATCTAAGTAACGGGATTCATATCATAAAACGAACCCGTCAAGGGTAAAAGAGGAAGGATAAAGTCAATTCAGAATAGAAAAAAAGCTAATCCAGATTAAGGAAGAAAAATGATTAGTCAGCGAATGATTTTTTCGGACTTAATGATATAATTAGCCCGAAAGTATTTTTTTTTTTTTCAATGTAATAATCCTTTTCCTAAATTCGCGGGGGAGTTAACATTGAACTTTTAACCTTAATGACTCTTTGCTAATATAGTGCTTCATTTTTTATTAAAACGATTTGTGAATGCTGAAAAAAAAGTATTGACTCGGTGACCTTGACATCTCTTTTTTAGAAAGTTTTCTTCCTCATTTCTCTTTAGCTTACGGTTGTTAATAATGATTCTTTTCCTCTCTTGTTTTTTTTTTCTTTTGAAATATTTGAGGAACGGTTAAACTTGACATGGATTCCGAGCTTTGAGTCATTTACACCGTCGCGCTATCCTTGATCTCTTATATCTTGATGATTTTTCGTTCTTGTGGCTGGTTTTGTTATTTAATGGGAAATGTCAGGAAAAGGGATGAAACTTTTGGGATTGTCATTGGTAGAGTAAGGTCATGTTTTCTAAGGGGGTCTGATACTTTCTCTCACGCGGCCTGGCCTTATTTTTTGTATGAATTATAAATGATGATTTCCATTGCAGAGGAAGCTGGAGCCATTGGGGGAAGTCAATGCCAGAAGCGACAATGAGATTCCAGAGAATTGATTCCAGGTGCAAACGGTTGGAAGGGAATTCTATAGAAGATCAGCAGAACGGTTGCAGGGGGAGAGAAAGGTAAGTCTCTGAAATATGATGAGCACGGCTTAAAAGACAGAAATGAGTAAAGTGACCCTAGAGAGCCAAGTCAAAAAATTCAGTGTCGCAGCTTGTTCCGCCGTTCGAATCCGTAAAAATAAAAAGTGAAAGTGCAAGGAGCAGAAGTCCTGGTTGTTTTTATGTTTATGTTTTGTAGCTATTATTATTCGTTTTTTGTGTAACGTGTAAACCTAGAGAAATATATGTATCAATCGTTATTTCGGGATACACAACGTCTCAATTCTTTAAAACGACGCTAATAAATGAAGGCGTAAAAAGAGGATAGCACACAGCTCATTCAGACTCGAATAGCCAAATTAGAACGCTTCTAACTTGCCATCTATCTCCAATGTAATCTCTCTAAGTGACCCTTGTGCTACAAAAAGTAGCAGAAGGGTCTACTAGACCATCTTATTTAAGATTAGATTTCCCCTAGATCAGTTTCCAAAATTCAATAAAAACTTGTCCAGTACAATTTTAGTATGGGCTACAAATTTTGCCCATTTTGACATTTAAAAAAATTATTAAGCAGCTAAAATTGAAATTTGCACAATTTAGCCGATTATAAACCTTAGTTTTAAGGACTAAGTAATAAGTCTGGCTTGTTACTGTAATTGCTTCTGCAGTCTACAGCTTTTGGGAACCGTGTGGTTCCTTCAATTTGTGTGAATTTACCTTATGCCTGAAACTAAAGAGAATGAGGATTAGTTGAAGGTGTTGAACATCGTACAAAATAAAAGCAGGAGATCCAGTTGAAAATAACATTTTGGAGAATGATTTGGACACCAAAATAATGAGATACTCATGTTTGGTGGAACCATGTCTTGTGCAAAAGTTCTAGACGACAGAAGCAACTGCGGAACCGAGACAAACCCTTTGCTTATGATTCAATATCAATTTATTCGGATGAACAAGTCGCCCAAATATAGTTTTTAATGCTTTAAAGTAACTTCTAAAATGACTGGACACTCATATATTGAGGATCATTCTGTCTACAAAAGTTGAGATGATCCAAACTATCACGGACAGAGATGTGACTTCCCAGAAAAGGTACTTTTAAGGATGATTTGAACACTGCAATGGACAGCTACATTTGTTTGGGGAACTATATAGTGTGCAAAAGTTCTAGATTGCAGAAGCTACTGCGGAACCGAGACGGGTATTTTCTTTATCATTCAATATCAATTTATTTTACCCAGCAGATCTTCCAAATTAAGTTTTTAATGATATTCGGAAATTCTAAAACATGTTTAGATCATTATTTTTTGGCAACCTTGTTGTCTTGAAGAAAAGTAGAATTTTCGGATTAGCTTCTGCAGCAGAAATCTTGACCTAAGAAAAAAAATGCTACAGGCCTTCCAGATCTTGCAGCAGTATCAATCGCCCTCCTGTTGTATAATTTTTTTATAACCGACCTATTGACTCAAGTCATAAATCACGGATGACTAATCGTACATTTTTCAAAAAAATCCTCCTTTGATTGATAAAAGATATTTTTGGAATGTCGCGAGTTTTTCGAGGTCATTTTCGAAATCCCGGAAGTTTGAATTCCCTCAAAACGTCCTTGTACTCACATAGGCCTACACGAGATAAGAAAAGCAATTACACAAATATTAACTACTCAATTCATATTTAATCCACTCAAAATAAATTTCACCCATTATAGAATCTTGGCGTTTTTTTTTTTAAAAAACAAATTGATTATAGAAAACTAAATAATAGGAATTTTTCTTTATAAAATTTCTATATATTTTTTTTGTTATTTTTTGTTCCGGACTGTCTGCGACAGTTAATAATAGTAATCGTCATCAGGCGGTGCCCCGGCATGTGCAGTGATAAATCGAAGAAGCCATATTGCATTTATTTCATTTTTTGACAACCGGTATAAGGAATGATCGATGGCAAATAAGTAAATTGTCGTGAGTGAACACTTATGGTTTTGTGTGTCATTTCGTTTTGTCAAGTTCATACAATTTGCATATCATTTCAGAAATTAGAACAACGAGATCATTTATTCTGAGTTTACGTTTCCGGTTCAATGATTTCATGATTTTTGCTTCTCTCTTCTTTCTTTTTCGTCTTGAGAAAGAAAATTCATATTTTCAGTTTTGCAGAATTTAAGTTTTGGCCAAAAGCGGAAATTAAATAATATTTCGCTTCAGGCCTGCACAGGCGACTTGAGACACCTTGAGCCACTTTGGGCCATGTTGGGCCTCCTTAGCGCCACTGCTTAAATTTTTTGATTTAGGATTTCGTTGAAGAGAAAAGAGAAAATAAAACACGAACACAAAAGGGATTCCATATCTCATTAGTATGATGTGATTTCTTATCAAGACCGGATTCAAGCAAGTGTGCAGTATCTAAATATGAAAAGAAGAAAAAAAAAAAAGAAACGTGGCTGACAAAAAAGTATATCTTTGTCACAGAGAAAGCAATGAACTTTTTAATCTGCTTTATTTTTATTTTTTTTTTCTTAACAAGAGTCGCGTAGATTGAGGAGTCTACGACCTCAGTTTTCAGACCCGGCTGCACTTATTTAAAAATCCTCTTGAGAACTTTTTAAACCCAGATTTTAAATATTTAATCGAATTTAAAAGCAGTTTTTAAAAATTCAGTTTAGTTGAACTTTTCGGGGTAAATCCGCAGAATCCACAGGTTGGCGGCTGTTGTGTTTTTTTATTTATCTCGAGAAAATAGCTTAGAATGGAAAATCAGCTAGTGGTTTATTTCTTTTTTAATCGTGTGATTGAAATGGCGTATTGATTTTAATTGTTAATGCTGAAATTGCAAGTCGATAGGAAAAGGGCCAAGTTTATGCGTAGGAAAATAATATAGCTGGCTAAACAGGATGGTAGGTAAAAAAAAACTGCATTCTAAACAATGGAAAACAACTTGGGTGATGACAAAAAATAAATGAGTTTACGTTTGCTGTTTTAATCGATTGATCTATGTGTACTTAGGATGCTAAATGTCAGAAAGCCAAGAGTGCAGTTAGGTTTGTTATGAGCAGAGCCCCATGTCGTGCATGTTGATAATGTCTATTCTCAGCTGTGTGCTTGATCCTTGTTTGATTGCCTAAAATTTTAGATCAAAGTACTTTAAGAAGCATAAGCTTATTAAGAAAAGGGTAATAAAGTTGATTAGCAACATGTGGAATTAACAAGATGGAATATGAATTAGCTATGTGAAGTAATTTATAAGAAAAGTAGAAAGATTTTAGGGAAATGTTTGCCAAGGAAAATATTTTGAGGATATAAATTTTTAAGGGGAAAAATTTGCTTCTGCCAAAAAATTAAAATTCTCCATAATTAAATTAATTCTGATCCAGAAATATTTTTTAAAATTTTTTTCTCATTAAAAAAATTTTTTAGAATTTTTTCTCTTCAAAAAAATATTTTTTAGAATTTTTTCTCTTCAAAAAAAGTTGTTTTAGAATTTTTTCTCTTCAAAAAAATTTTTTTTAGAATTTTTTCTTATCAAAAAAATTTTTTTTAGAATTTTTCCTCTTCAAAAAAATTTTTTTTAGAATTTTTCCTCTTCAAAAAAATTTTTTTTATTTTTTTAGTCTTGAAAATTTTGAGAAACAAGGATCAGAACTTCAACTATACATTAGAAACAGCGACTTGTGAAAGAAAATTTCTCTTTGAAATCTGATCTCAGCATTGCACAAAGAAATTCTTTCTACACTACTATTTTATTTCCCTTAAAATTTTCCATATTTCACTCGCTCTTGCTAATTTTATCTGTTCGTTACGCCTCATTAGATAAATGCAATAAGGGTTCATTATAAATTAGAAGAAAAAAAATACCCGTCTGGGCCAGACATGAGAGTCGACGATGAGAGTGAAAAAAAAGAATAGAGAAAGTTGTAAAAAATATGAGTGCATTAGAAAACGAGAGTGAAACAAAAATATTTTATTATCATGATCATCTAAATTCTAAATTAATTGAAATATAAATTGCTTTCGTGCAGAAACGGTGCAACAACCTTCATAATAAACACGCATTGCGGTCCTTGCTCCTCGCTACTTTTCTTTTATCTTCATTTCGATTTGATTATCTAAACTTAAAAATTTTTCAATTTAATTTTTATTTTCTCTTCTCAGGCTTGCAATTTTAAAAAAAAGAATTTTTTTTAAAATGAAAGGATTAGTTTTTTGAATTTGAGGAAAATATTTGGTTAGTCCGTTTTTGGTTTTAAAATAAAATATAAAATCGTGAATGTGATAATGAATCGGCATTAGTATGCGATCGGTATGTATATACGCCCTTTTAGCGTGAAGCTAAACCAAGCGATTGTAAAAAGTGAATTCTTCCATCATTGACTGAACTTTTTATTTTAGAGGTGAAAGTAACCTTGCACGGTTTAAATTAATCCATTTCTAACACTTTTTTCATGATTTCATGAAGAGGAGATATGGTTGCGGTCTTTTCTAAAAGAGTAAACGGAGATGTTGGGGATAGGAGAAGACAGTTGAAATCAGAATGAAATTGCAGTGAAAAGATGAGCCTGAATGTATTTTGCAAGAAAGGCATCAACCGAGGACGAAAAGGATCTTGTGAGCGGACACGGTGGATATTAATACAAGAGTGCGCCTTGCTAGGGAAGCCTTTGAGAATCTGAAACATGTATCGACAGAGCTAGAAATCCCCCTAAATCTAAGGAGAAAAGCCAGTTGCCAGTTCTAATTTATGGCTTAGATATGATGACTCTAACTATCAAACCAGCTCAGCGTAGCTTTGAAGAGCTACATTTTGGGCTTAAGCCTGCGAGGTCAGATCAGAAATGAAACGATCCGCAGACAGTCGCAGTCGCAGGTGATGGGTGAGTAAAGGGGGCTGCAGTGCTGAAGAAGCAGTGGATAGGACATGTGATCAGGTAGGTCCAGGAGCGGTGGGCAGTGACATTAACCCAATGGCGGAAGACCCCAAAAACAGTGGCTCGACGACGCGTCGTCGAGCCACCGTTTTTTCTGGTTCCTGTAGTTTGAATGACGTCGCGACGTCATTCAAACTACAGGAAAGGGTTGGTTCCGGAGAGCGCAGAACCGTACGACATGTAGAAAGGGAGAGGCCTATATCCAGGAGTGGATGCAAAAAGGCCGAAGAAGAAAAAGAAGGCTGGAAACCACTTGGATGTGTGAAGAGGTCGGAGGCTGATCACTTATGCTACCATCGGACTAGAAGGAGTTGACGAACTCGCAGCCATTAAAAAATTTAAAGCCATTTTAATTCACCTGCTGTTCTCATTTTAAAAAATTAGCCAGGGCCAGGGCAACACAGTAAGCGAGGTAAGCGTCGCAGGGGGCACCAACGGCAAGGGACGCTGAACAAGACCTGAAGACCTTTTGATTGCGGACGATTGCTCCCTGTAGCGAGGGGTGCACACCAAGGGCTTGCTCAGGCCCTGGAATTAGCTTCTGCTATCAGCAGAAGACAGAACTATTGCGGGACTTTTTTAAAAAGGAAACTGAATATTTATACGTTGGCACACATGATTTTCTCCAATTTTTCTTTTAATTTCCAATATGGCGACCTGTCATGGCGTTCAAAATCGGCCGACCAATCAGATTCTCAGTCAGTCTCTTTGTAGGGTCTCAACATCGGACGCCCGAAGTTGCTCGACCCGCCCGCCAGACCCGCATCGAAGTTGCTCGAGCGGCTTTTACCCGATTCAAAAATGTCCTATGCTGTCGCGGATTGAAAATTCCCATTCGTCTGAGCGTCTTGAGGTGCTACATCTGGTCAAGTCTTCTTTACAGCTGCGAAACTTGGACGCTCAAAGTTGCCAAGTTGCCGTCTGGAAGTGTTTAAGATGTGGTGCTACAGGAAAATCCTTCGAATATCCTGGACCCAACATGTGATCAACGAGGAGGTCTTGCACAAAGATCGTGAACTACTTGCAACCATAAAGCGCAGGAAGTTGGAGTACTTTGGGCATATGTTGCGGGGACCCAAGTACAGGCTGCTGCAGACGATCATGCAGGGCAAGGTCGAGGGTAAAAGAAGACTTGGTCGCAAGAATCTCTCCTGGTTGCGGAATATCCGGAATTGAACCGGGGGAACCGTCCCATGGCCGCCGATCGTGAAAGATTTAAGGAGCTCGTCGGATCGATCTCCTAAGCTCGTGTGCGAGCAGGACACCCAAAGAAGAGAGTACATCTGAAGAACCAAATTCAGAATTGTCCTAACAGAGAAGCTTTGGGCCGATATTTATAATCACGCTGGCGAGACGAAGACACAACAGTGGAGACAAAGAAATAAACTCAACTGTTGAATAGGGGTGTAAAAGGGCATACATTAAGCGACCCAGAAAAATACCCCGCACAAACATTCCTCTCACTTTTCAAAATTTTCGTTACCAAAAAAAACAAAACCATAAAAAATTTATCAAGGTCCTTCTACCGCCGCCCCAAAAGAAAAATGTGGGTTAGCCAATTGCTCCTTTTGAATGAATTTATTATATGGCACACAACAAAAAAATAAACAACCCCGTAGCGAAATCACGACTACCTGTTTATATACGAAAAGGAGAATCCCCAAGTGCATTACTCGTCAGGTATGAAAACCACTTTTGTACAAAATGGTTTTATACTTTATTATACTCGGATGAGATGTTGACGAGACACATTCAGGTTTCTAGGTCAAAACCTAACCTTGAGTGAGGGCGAAGAGGATCAGTAATCTGGGCAAGCAATTTCACTCTCTCTTTCACTTCTTCTTTATAATATAATAATCGTTCATGCTTAACTTAAGCGAAACGAGTTTCTCTTTCTTATGTAAAGTCACTTAACCGAATGTAACTTTTTTCCATAGGAATTGGGATTTATTTCTCGTGTTTAGCTTGTGGGATCGGATGGTTTTTTAATGATGTTTTTATGGGCGTTTCTTCAAACGAAAGTAAAATTCATTAGGTGTACAGTACAATTAACATGTACCATAAGATGGGCGGCCTGCGGTTTCTTATTTATCTGTTTTAGGAATTAAGAAAGAAAAATTCATTTTTTTTTGAGAAATGGGTTCAAGGTTGAAAAGATTTAAGCTTTGCCGGATTAGAAATTTTTTTTTTTAATTTTGTTGAAACGGACGATTTTTTTTCTAAAGAGAAATGGGGATGGTTTATGTTTGACTTACGGAGAGATATAAATGACCTTTGGTTGAAAGTCTTGTGAACATGAAAATCACGGTTTTTTTGAATGTCTTTACTTTCGTGATGACCTGTTAACATGAAAAAGCAGATCAGTTTGAAAGATTTTCGATTTTATTGTCGGGCGGGGATATTTTTGTATCTTCATTCATTGGAAATCGGAGTGAATTTGAGAGATTTTGAGTATTTTTAGATTGAAGTGTTTTAAAATAAATGCTGGAAAGGTTTTTCTTGGAAATAAAGCATGAAGATTTCTCGAACCCAAGCCGGGTCTGTGAAAGCTTTTAATATAGCTTTAGCCATGAGTAGCGAGTCTGAAGCAGCTTTTTAGGAAAGTGGGTGGGAACATTAACAGTCCTGCTTCAGGTTTGGCGCTCCTCCCCTTGACGAGCTCCAGATTCCTTCTGACCCGGGAGGTAGCGATCTGGTAAAAGTTCTGGTAGGGGCAGCAGTCCTACCAGTATTGTCTTAAGGCTGAAGACGGTAAAAGTTGGCTAGGCTTAAGTCCAGGAAGCAGAAGGCAGAGTCGAGGACTGACAGTATGGCTCCTGTGCTACGATGCGGAAGGTGTTGGGAAGCCACCGCATTAACCTCCCTAGTATAGTCATCATGGCCGAGGGTTTGCATTGCAAGACCCAAGACAGTCGATTCTGCTAGGGTCTCTTGCACGCCGCAATAAGCTTTAACCATGATGGTCGCCAATTCCCGTCGCTGAAAGGCACTGTAAAAAGAAGAAGAAGACGACGAAATTTTAGGGCCAGAGAGAGATCCAGCAACAGGGTTTTTAAGGATGAGCCCAAACGAACAAATCCATTAGCTTTACGGTGCAGACGCTGATCACTAGATCAAGGCATGTCGGCTTCAGTGTGCGGGATATGTTGCGCGCGCTTCCCCATAAGGCATCCTTGATGGACACCTTACAGGTCCAAGACCTTAGGGTAGACCGCGGCTTCGTTTGGAGGACAACGTATTCAAGGATGCGGGTCGATTAAGAGTCCTCAACTGGCGGGCCACCTTCCAGAATCTGGAAGAAAATCTGCGATGCGACGATAGAGCTTCAGGCTCCAAAAAAGGCCATAGATAGACAGTTAAATAGAAGATTTCTTCCTGGTATTGCATTTTTGCGCCCCGTTATTGCTCTTACGCTTCGATTACCGAGAGGGGAGGAGAGGGAGGAGAAGAACTTTCTTCTACGAAGTCTTCGGGAAAATTTTCGGAAACGTACCAGATCTTTATTGCCGCCGTTTTCAAAGGTAACTGAAGAAGAAGAAGATGGCGGCCTATTTCTAAAAATTATTAAAAATGATGCAATGTGGAAACTTTTGAGTACTGCAGGTAGCATAATTGCATTTTAACGAGGCAATTTTTGGGAGTCAAAGGCAAAAACTTTACAAGAGCCTTCACTATTTTGCCTTGCGCAAATATAATTGCCGTTGAATCTGCCAGAATTGCCTGAAATAATTGTAAAGAAAAAAAAATCAACGATTTTCAAAAAATTTAAAAAATTACATTTAACTGAAAAAGCTCTCGCTGTACATTTTTTAATTACCATTTCATTAGCTTAATTAAGTTATTAACCCCGTCGTATAAACCTGATGAGGTATACATTGCACTTAAATAAGTCATAATTGCATTTCATTTCAAGCGAAATCCTCCTAACATAAAATATTCATAAACACCCCGACAAACAAGGGGGGAAAAAAAATTTACAAATCAGTAAGAAACTCATTTTACATTTATAGATCTGTTTTCGTGAAAAATATGTAAAGTAGAAAAAGCACTGTGCTCTACATATTCAATATTGTTCAATGAATCACTCTATTGAAAACGGAAAAAAAAAATAAATGGAAATTTCTTTCGTATAAAATACAAAGCCGGTGCAATATAATTCGCAAAAAGGGGTTATTTTTTTTCTTCTCTTCTTTTTATTCTCATCCACTGACACATAAAGTGTAATTCTATATCAAGGTCAATTATCATTTTTATCTCCCCTTAAAAACTGTAACGTTACCTGCTGTTTCGCATAGCTTCAGCGTATGCAAATCTCATCGTTGAAACTCTTTGTAAACAGGCCTTTTGCTTTATGGTGCTAGTCTAGAGATTATTTCAGAGAGCTAAAAAGCTTTTTTGCATTCGCCCCCACAAATTTTTTAGTGAGGGAATGAGAAGAAAGGAGAGTTTGTTTGGCGATTGTAATGAAATCTTTTTATATACATCTAGTTTGAATGGCAAAGGGCGAATATTGTTGGAATTCATATATGAGAGATCAATGGAATAAGTGCAAACGACGACCTTTGACCTTTTGGGGCTGTGCTAAAAGCTTTCATTTCTAAAATAGTAAATCATAAAATCTGACATTCTGTCACTAACTAAAAATAAATTAATCGCGGTCGATGTTATGACAATACACTGGTTTTCGTTGTTTGGTTATAAATGTAAATTCTATGTGGAACGCCTGAGTATGATTAGTTAGGCAAACGGGTTTGGCCACGCCTTGAATTTTATTTTTTGGTGCAGTGTGTTCGAAAATATGAAATGAACTTTGGTTAAATTGCTGAGAAAAGAAATGAAGGATTTTTTTATTGCTGGAGGCGAGGGATATTATAATGCTTATTTTGGATCAAATTTTGACCCTAATCATATTTTTTCTTCATTTTCCAAAAAAAAAAAAAAAACTAGTTAAAATACTTACACGTTTTTTTGGAAGATTTGTTATTGTTTGATAAGAAAAAAATTGCAAAAGATTCGTTCAACTAGAAGTAATTATCAAAAGATTTGTTTGACAAGAAAAACTATCGAAAGATTTGTTCAACAAGAAAAAAATTGATAAAATTTGTCAAACATGAATAAATTTAGAAAAGATTTGTTCGTCAAGAAGTAATAATCAAAAGATTTTTTTGACAAGAAGAAACCAAAAAGATTAGTTCAGCAAGATTTGTTCAACAAGAGCAAGTCCAACTAGGTTTGATCAACAAGAAAAACTCCAACAAGGTTTGTTCAAGAAGAAAATTGTTCGACAAGATTTGTTCGACAAGATTTGTTCAACAAGAAAAAATTCAAAAAGATTTGTTCAACAAGAAAAAATCCAAATAGATTTGTTCAACAGGAAAAAATCCAAATAGATTTGTTCAACAAGAAAAAATCCAGAAAGGTTTGTTCAACAAGAAAAAATTCAAAAAGATTTATTCAACCAGAAAAAATTCAAAAAGATTTGTTCAACAAGAAAAAATTCAAAAAGATTTGTTCAACAAGAAAAAATCCAGAAAAATTTGTTCGACAAGAAAAAATCCAAATAGATTGATTCGGCTCGAGGTTCAGCTAAAAATTTAAAAAAAATTTACTCACCCAAAAAAATCTGGAAAATCAGACCAAAATATTTTTTAGTTTTAAACAAGAGTCAAGACCCAAAAAGAGTTCTTATTTCTACCCTCAGAAGACCCAAAAGTTCCAAAAATTTGAAAAAAATAGAGTTCGATTACTGATTGGAACTTCTAGCGCTCAAAAAGCTGGGGAAGCAAATTTTTCAGTACAAAACAAACAAAATTATTTTTAAGTGGCAGAGAAGGGTATTCAACCGATTCCGCCTACATCTCTTCAAAAAATCACGTTTTCACAAAAAAAGAAAAACGTATTTGCAAAAATTCTTTCAATGAATGAGATTTTTTTATCTTACCTCCTTAAAAAAAAATGAAAGAAAATAAGCTAGAAAGAAATAAAAAGGTGGTGGGCGCTTTTTACGAAAACCAAGAAAAAAAATTCCGTGAAAATCTTATCCCGGCGAATTTTTTTCCCCCTATTTCCTGCCGTTTCGCGTAGGAGTTTGATCCGACCACATTTCGCTCAAATCCTCCCAACCGCAATTATAACAAGGAGGAAAAAGCTGCTTATAAAATCCCTTACGAAAAACGAAGCAACAGCTGAAAATTATTTTAAAAATACATAAATTAAAATGAGTTGAACAACCTTCCTTGGCAATCGGTCGTTTTCACTTTTTATTTATTGATTAAAAACCTTTCACAGTGAATATATATATTTTTTTTTTTGTATTTTTTTTATGTTTTCCTCCCTTCTGTTATAAATGCCATAATAATGTCAACCCTGCCTTGTTGTTGTGATGTGGAGACAACCTTGAAAAATCAAATTAATGTTGATCGATTTCGTTTGACCTAGACTCCAAGGCCGTTTTTCGAAAATAATAAAAAAAAATCGGAACCTTTTTGAGATGGTAATAATGCCGCAGTTACTGCAAAGGTGAAGAAAAGGGCTTTGTCCAAAAAAAAAAATAACGAAAAAAAAGGGGCTCCGCAACCATAAAACATTTAGCATACAATCGAGGTTACATTTTTATGGATCTGTCGGTAGTTTTATAAAAATTTTTTCCCTTTCACTTTGAGTTTGTTTTTCTCGTGGAAAAAAAAAAGAAAAGAAAAAGTTGAAGGGCAAAAAAAACGTTTAAGCGGAAGTTCAAAAAGTTAAAAACGTAAAAAGTCCCCGGATTTATTAAGATGTGTCCCGTGTGGGTTTAGGAAGAGGAAAGAAATTGGGAATTACACCGCCCATGGGATAGAAAACTACCAGGAAAAAAAGAGCCGGGAGAAATTTCTCAGGAATTTTTTTTCTCTCTTTCCCCCCGGTTTATTTATTTAGTTTTAAAAGGTCAGCTTTCCTTATGAAATTTTTTCGCGTCAGAAAAAATAACGTTTTCGAGTGGTTTTTCTTTTTTTGTAAACAATAATATAAGGAAATGGTTTTGAATGATGTCGTCTGCTTTTAAAGTTGACAAGCGTGATGTTACTGCTTTTTTTCCTGATGATGATGTGCTTACTTTTTCATAGAGAATCCCAGACGGGTTTTATACACTTTGTCGCATTACGGCGGATTTTCAAGGTTCCTGAAAATATCTGAAAGATAAAAGAGATAACGAAATTAATCAAATTGTTTTTCATTACCTTGACATAGTTTCCCTTTTTTTGATGGAAGTTGAAAAAGTTGTTTGGGTTTTTAAAGGGCTTCGTCGAAAAAGATTTTTACTGCCGTTGGAAAAATGTTTAAATAAAATTATATAGATTCGAAGTTATTGGTTCTCAAGAGAAGATGGAGACCAATGAATCTCAGAGAGTCATGTCTGAAGTTCTACAAGTTAATGTCTCTAGTTTACATCTAAATCTTTTTCAGTTTCTTCTTGTCGAAATTCAGAGTCTGGAAAATGAGGAATGGCAGGGGGTAGTCGGAAATTTCATGATTCACTTGAGGCCTCGAAACGCGACAAGACAATCCCTGGAAGTTGAAAACTTGTATTTTGGTTCTTCTGATTTACTCGTGATGGCAAAACTGACTATGAGGATCTAGACTTGAGTCGCCTTTAAATCCTGAGTCATCTCTTCGAAAGCAAGAAGTTTCTTAAAAACAGGATGACTCATGAAGAACCCAGAGAAGAAACACAATGGCCGCCGAGGCAACAGTAAGGAGATGCAGTGTCTGTGAAGGCACCACAGATGGAATATTTTGGGCTTTGAGGTACCAAAAAAGGTATCTTGTGCTCGGAAGCTCACCAAAGAAGGAATATGATTGTCTGTTGCGCTTTACTCTGAGCTTCACCGTTTTCTAGTTTTGAGCCGGACTTCGCTGTTCAAGTACAAGTATGGTCCCTTGAAAATAAAATGCTGAAAAGGATACTGGGCCCAATATAGATCTTGCTGGTGGACGTGTAAATGGAGAAGAAGAGATTTGAAGACTCTACGGCCAGCATTTCATCACGAGAGCGGATTAAGGTAGACGGTTGTGACGCTAGCTGTCACGAACGGCAAATACCAGTAAATAGTTACAGCCTCCGCCGAAGGCAACTCGATACCAGTGCTAAAACCCTGTAAGGTTGCACGCCTGGGAAAGTGAAGATTAGTTGGAGTTGGAGTAAGTCGCGGGCGCTACGGTAGACGGGACATGCTGCACGTGCGCCACTGACTACAACTAAGTAGGAAGGTGCTGGATAGCCATTCAACTACCCTTAGGCCCTTGGAAAGGGACAATAAAGGGCCAAATCGGATTGCGGTGGCCAAGGAAAGGTCCATCGGGCGTTTATAATGCGGGGATAGGGTTAGGTTAGGTTAGGTTAAGTTCAGCTATGAGGATTTTAGGGGTCAAAGTCAACTTGTCTCTTACAGATTCTTTTTAATCAGCAACTGAAAGCTGCAACATTTGAAGTTGATAAATTTTAAATCACTTTCCCCTCGAAATTTTTTAAAATCTCTAATCTTGTCACACGTTTATAATTCTTTAATATGAAACTTCTCTCGAGACTCATTAATCTGTGTAAACGTCTTCTTCGAGACGCATCACAACAAGTTGAGGTTTTCCTGTTGTCGCCAACGTTATTAAAAAAAAAAAAAGAAAACTAATGATTTCTCTTTAAAATTTTAAAAATTAATTTTTTGATTTTGTAGTTTCTTTTTCCTTATTTTTTCCTGCTTTTCACAAGTTCAACTGTCAACTTTGTGTTAATTAAAAATAATAAGGAAAAAAAAAAAGATAGCCGTTTGGCTGTTGCCATTCCCATATGCCGTTTCCCCGCGACTTTGGCCATTTTTCAAGCGCCACACGAACTCTAGCCAAGAGTGCCAGCACCTTTTATTCACAGACATCTTAATCCTTCAAAAAATGAATAAAATTCATAAACAGCAATGATCTCTTTTGTAATCTGATCAGATTACATAACGGGAAAAATCATGCTTATATTTATAAAAAAAAAAAAAGCTTGAAGTTCAAGGCCGCTTACATGCCGTGATTTTGGCAAATTATCAAAAAGCGAAGAAAAAAAATATTTTTAAAAAAAACGTGTGTACATGCTATAAACCTTACCCATTTTTATTCGGTTTTTCTGCTCTCTCTCTCTTTTGCGTCCATTTCTTTCTGGAAAAAAAAGGGAAAAGGGGGAGAATGGGAAAATTTTTCAAGGTCCACCACGTGGGAAACATTGATTTTCCTGGGTTTGACGTCAATCGGTTCGTGCTGACGCTTTTCCCGCTTTTCATTGATTCTCTCCGACCTTGACATTGTGCGGAAAACTTGTTGACCTTTAAAAGCAGAACTTTGATTGTTATCGCAAGTACTAATTCTGTTTGATATTTTCATTGCCACGTTCCCGTTTAATCGATCGCTTTTTTTTTATTTTTAAATTTTATATTAAAAAAAAAAAAAATACATGAAAGCGTTTTCGCGCTTCTTAAGGTTATCTTAGACTCGTTCGAGTTCTTGGTCAGAAGCATTTTTTGATTTCTTAATTTATGACCCTTAGACACGAAGATCGGTTTAATTTTAGATTTTGAGACTTTGGGGTTTTTTAGGAGGAAAATTGGGGAGTCAGTTTTATATAAAACGTCGTTGAAATGCGTGTTAGGACCATAGCGGTTTACTTCAAACTTTATAAGACCAGAGTGGGCTGAGGCTGAAAATTAAGCCTGGAAATGTGATTGGCATCTCTAATCTTATCGGTCTCTTGCAGAACTTGTTAGTTTTCACTGAAGCTTGAAACGTTGTTGGAATTTTGCTTGTTTAGGCTGCTTGATTAGGTTAGGTTAGGTTAGATTAGGTAATCACCCTACAAATACTTCTAGGCCGGGCTCGGGGCTCCTCCAAATTTTGCCTAAACTGAAGGCATTGTTGACACTTTTCCTCATGCGGTTTCAATTCTGAATCACCTGGGAAGAATTCTAACTTAAAAACTTGATTGTAAAATTAGCCGCGAAATAATCTAAAGTTTAATTATGACGTCTCATTAAATTTTCATTTGTCATGTGAATTTGTTTTTTATTCCAGGACGATCGATTTTTGAAGTAATTTCAACGGGAACAAAAGGACGAAATGATTGCTAACGAGGAAGGTCAAAACCGTGGTAGGGACAAGGACAGCAACAGGAAAATCATAAAATCCTATCGTATTTTCCGTCAGCAACTGGCAACATAGGAGGAGTTTTGTCTGCAGTAAAAAATTGAGGTGAGAGAAAATACAAGGACTGCTACTCTTAGTGACTTTAAGCTAGAGTTGTTAGCATTTCCCTTTATGCAATTGATGTGCGGTGAAAGAGGTTTTTTCATAGTTGGGGTCCTCTATGGTTGAGGGGAATGACTGACTGCGCCCCAGCGAGAATTCCTCTCATCGGGAATCGAACCCGGGCCCCTGGAGTGGAAGACCATCACCTAGATCTCTACTCTGTTACCGACATGTCAGAATTTAGAGGAAAACCCGTACATAACTCGTAGTGACGGAAAGTGTCGGTGCATTTGATGCACACTCAGGGAATCTGAGTGTGCATCAAATGGGACAATCGGTAAATATAGTTTCAGGGGTACAAGTCAGCAATAAATTTGGACACTTCGAAGAGTCATCTGCTACACAGGACTACGCCATTTTGAAAACTGGAAGCTGCCATGATCTTGCATTTGGCGGGCGCCATTCTCCACAAATCGCGATGTTTGCTTTTTAACTGGCGACCGTCAAGTTCGAGATCATGGTCCTATGTAGCAGAAGACTTATCGAAGTGTCCACTCTTTATTAGGCTCCCTAGACTTAACTTCTGCTGTGACTTTAGTTCCAATCTCGTAATTATAACTTTTTTGGAGGGTTTCCATGAAAGATTTAGGCCTGAGTCAACAGTACAATTGAACTGCTTGTTCTTCGGGTCGCTGCCACCTTTCTTCTTCTTCTTTAAATGCCCCCTCCACGTCGGAGATTGGCGATCATCATGGCGATCCTAACTTTGGGGGCTGCCGAACGAAATAGGGATCCCGAATTTTGGCCCTGCCAGTCTTTTAGATTCTTGAGCGAGGATGTTTTCCTCCGACCCGGTCTGCGCCAGCCCTCAGTCTTCTTCTCCATCACCAGCTGCTACCAAATCGCGATAAATTCTCGGATACCTATCGCTCTTACTGTGTATTATTAAATTCCTGCTTAAACATTCCATTACCCTTCCGATATCCGTATTAACAAAACCGCGATAACACATGAGCCTAACTAAAAGTCATTTCGGTCAAATGAGTTGTATTTCTCAGGGACACACGTAATCATAGTTAACTGAAATCATTTAGCGGAGAACAGGCGTTCTTATAGATCGTATATACTGATACGCAGTCACGAAATAATTTTTTTCTTTTCGAAAGCTTACCGAATATTTGCGGAAAATCTACCCCTTTCTGATAACGATTTTCTTATTTTTATATGCCCATTTAATTATATTTCAAGCGATGGAAGAAAAAAATCGAGATTTATCATTAGAATCTGACCTTTTTAAAAATTCAGTTAGATAAATCACAACAGGAATAAAAACGGGTTTTCTGATGGAAAACCTTTCATCCTTTTTTTTTTATCTTTAACTTTTAACATGCATTCCGTTAACTTCGATCAATCTTAAATGCCAGAGTTTTGTAGAATCTTGAGCTAAGTAAGATGATATAGTGGCATTATAATGCCCTGTTGCTTGGCCTAAGAAGTGTAAAATTCGGACCATGCAGTAGTATTGCAAATGGCCTCTAGGCAGAGTTGATGTTAGGGTTAGGTTTTGGGCCATTAGTTCCAAAAGAGCCACTATTTGTCCGTTGGCGATATTATTTTTGGCTCAGTTCAACGGCCATTTCTAGAACTTGACGCTCCACTTTGACTAAAATCTGACCATAATTGCAATAATTCTTTTCTCAAGTCAGTTATTCATGCTCCACACATTCTTTTATTACAAAAGAATTTTTATCATTAAATTCAATGCAGATTTTATGAGGTAGCCATGGCAACGAAAGTGAATATTGTTTTGAATAAAAATTTTAAAGCTAATGCTGAATTGTGATTTTATTCCGCTTCGAATAAAAGAAAATGCTCTAGAGGGCTTTCCCAACTCAATATGGTTTTTGAAGCTTTCCAATGTCGGGAAATAATGAGAAATTAAAAATTTATTGTATTTGGCAGGCATGTTTGAAGAGGGTTTTCGGAAATTAGATCCGGATAATCTTGAGATTACCTACCTATAATTTTGTGATGATTTTTTACGAGAAATTCTTCTTAAATGTTTTTTTTTTGAAATCGAGTTAGTGATTTAATTTTCAGCCGGGAATTTTTTTTAATAAAGTCAGCTTTTTCATTTTTTATTCGGTTTTTTGAAAATTTAATGATGAGGCCGGACTCTGATGTATGAAGCTTATTTGCTTTTAACTCGATATTGCATAGACCTCAGGCGTTCATTTGACCGCTCCTGTTTTTAGTGAAGCGAAGAATGAAGGATGAAATTAAAAAAAATGAAAATGGGGTTTTCTTTTGGATTTTTTGAGTGGATAGGTTTTGGCAGAGAGAGGGTGCTGCAGAAAAAGGGTGGGGGTTTGCGATTATTTGAAATAAATTCAAGAATGGTTTAGCTTTGGCACAATGCTGGGTAGCTGGCGCTTCAATTTTGGAAGTCGGAAGACCTACAAAATAATTTTTTTGAAGAAAGTGCAAAGAATAGCCCATTGTACTGAAGAGAGATCTTTCAGCCGATATTGCTAATAGTGTTAAAGGAAAATTCTTCTTCTTCTTCTTCTTTTGATTTCAGGGTTGACGATCTTTTACCGACCATAAAAGATAGTGTAACTATTAAGATTGTTAAACATAGTCCTTGTGACTATATTGTACAAAATTTTTAAAGGATCATTGTAAGTAAGTTAAAAAGATAGCTATTCGCTAATAAATTCAAATTCAATTCAATTCTTCTTTACGTGCCGTCTCCAGGCGGAGATTGGCGACGATCATAGCGATGCGCACTTTCGAAGCTGCTGAACGAAATAGGGACAATGAATTAACGCCGAACCAGTCCCTGAGATCCTTCAACCAAGATGTCTTCAGGTCTGTTCCGTCCCTCAATCTTTCCTTGCATTATAAGCTGCAGGAAGCGGTACTTTTCGTTTCTTACAACGTGGCCAAACTACAGGAGCTGCCGCCCTTTAATGTCGTTGAGCACTTCGGTATTTCTCACTCTGTCGGTCCATGGTATCCGGAGCATGCGACGATGAAGCCACATCTCAAACGCCTCCAGCTTCTTCTCCAGCGCCAGAACGGGGAGCACGTTACACCGTACAATGCGAAGTCTACACTTCAGACTGAGCTCTCGATGAAAACACTCCTGGCCTGCTCAATGCTGGCCCTGACTTCCTGGGCGCAATCCCATTTCTCGTTCAGCAATGTTAAGTCTCTGAATTTTTGTAAACTTAAATTTAATCGATTAGACTGAATGCTGGAATTCCAGTTATTGTAGTTGTTGGAGATTTGAATCAACTACCTCCTGTCATGGACTCACTAATTTATTTACAGTCGAAAAATAAGTCGGGCCGATATGAATTAGAGCTACAGTTCGATCTATTTATGGTTTCAAGGCTTCTTGCCATAATTTGAATTCAAAACCAGCGTATTGAATGTAATGTGAGATTCGTTCATATGGTTTTGAATTGTGGCGCCTTATTTATGCAGCCATCATGGCTAATTATCGTGACGCATGGAATCCTGTTTCATATTTCATCCCAATATGCAAAGTCCGGAAGTATCTCAAACGGAACAAGACGCAAGTCCTTCCCTATTAGTATCATCTCACCTTTTAAAAGGGTTAGGAAAAAAAATCAGTTAGGGTTTCCCTTCTATTTTTAGAATTCCTACCCTTCCATACGAAAATAATTCAACAAAGGCCACAACTCCCACTAAAGTCCTCATAGCTCTCCTTCAATCTGAATTTAAAAATTTGAATTTCCCTCCTAAAGTCTCATCGCCGCATTGCTCCTATTTAATTCTATTCCTGCGATTTTCATTATTTGTGACTTTGACCTTTCACGCGTGCTGAACTTATTATTGTGCGGAGAGTCCTTGTTATACAATACCACAATCATATCATCTCGCATTGTTGTTCATCACCAATGGGAACAGTGCAGATCCCCCGCGGCGTCGGTGACCGCGAACTACCTCTCTCTCTCCATCTTTTTCTTCGCGTTAGGCCAGAAAAATGCGTTCCTGACATTTACCTTTCCATTCGTTATCATCTGGCGCATCAAAAACGATTTAGGAAGTCCCGTTTCTTTTCTCATAGCAGGTGTTAACTCAGTCTTTTTTAATTCGGGTGAAAATGCAACAAAATAGGTCAAGATTTCATATCGGAATAATGCATTCAATTTAACAGAAAGAAAAATAAAATGCATTATGCAAAAGTTCAAGGTCACGGTTGCAGTTTAAAAAGCATGTAAATGAATTTTTTAAAATGAACTTTCTTTATAATGGTTTCCTTATTGCTTTTCCCGTCTATTTTTTTTCTTTTTTTAAATGATTCGGTCAAGTAATTTTTTTATATCCACGTGTTGATATGAGTTGACATAAGGTTGAGGTAAGGTGTGTGCTAAAGTCGAATGAAAAAAAATTGTTTGTTGAGATTATTTAGCTGAGCTTTTTTTTTAAAATAATGATTCATTTCGAGGTATTCCCCTCATTAAAATATTTTTCTTCTGAAACGATTCGTTATTTAATTTTTTGCTTCTCCTTGACGAGCTCTTTGATAACAGATGGGGATATGCACACGTGGATTAGAATTGATCACGTGATGGAATTATTATCGTACACGAGTCCCCTTTATGATGTAATTTGCGGCATATCATGCGAGCATGATTTAAGTCAATGCTGACGGAGCGAGTAAGGGATATCTTTTGAAGTAAGATGAAGCTAAAGTGTGGGAAAAAATAAGAGCGATGGCACGAGTAATGCTCGGATGTTACTTGCGGTTAGGTCAGGTTAGGTGCTTCTGTTATTAGGAGCTTTGAAAGCATTTAAAGTAGATGATGGTGCACACAGTCCATGGCGACAGCCAAGTGGCAAAGGGCACTGTTTCCCCGAAGGGAAGAAGAAACCCACCGCCACACCTGCTTATACCCATCACGGATACAAAGCAGGCAGTCGTGCCAGAACATGGGGTCTTGCACGATTTCTAAGTTCGGGGCCAGAATGAGTGACCACCGAGCGACCTAATAGGTCGGGGGAAAACAGTGGGCCTCATCCTCAGACGGCGGAATCATCGGCATGGTCTCTGGGCGCTCCGGAGCAGCTGATACTCGTTCTGTGCATGCCAAGGAAGCCAGAAGGGAGGAGAAACCGTGGGGGGAAGCAAAAGAAATAGAGGGGGGTGGTCTTCAAAATCGGGGAGGAAGGTAAAGACACATCCTCCTTCTTAAGAACCAACCCGGCGAGCTCACCAGACCAAGAGGACAACGTCGGAAACCAGAGTGAGATGGCTCGCAACATTAGGAAGAAAACCAAGAAAGGACACATCGTCCTTCCGGGGAACCAGCTCGCCGAGGTGGCCAAGCTAGAAGGACAGGCAGGCAGGCGCATAAGTTCGACAGTCAAAATCACCCGCAGCAGAAGGTGAACGTCGAACAGGGGCGGCCAAAGGAAGGAGCCAGCAAATTGGGAAAGAAACAGAAAAAGAACAGGAGGCCAACGAATAGGGTTACTTTCCACACTAGGGAGGGGGCAAGAATAGGAGCCACTAACAGAGAATACAATGAGAAAGTGGGCAGTACGGCTCCGGAGCTGCTGATGCTCGTGCTGTCCTCGCTATTCAAAACGGAGGCCTCAAGAAACGGAGAAACGAAACGTAAGGATTCCAAATTCAAGGTGCCAGAGAGATAATTTTGTCCTTAACCCTAGCTCCCTGCTTTATGGTCTTGCAATAACACAAGTTTCGAATTTCTCGATCTGTCTCAAGGATATTGTTCAGTCTGATTATCAATTTTGATATTATCTCAACCCTGAAACTATTAAGCATTTACGTTATTTCCCTCTGCCGCCCCTGAACCTGACATTCCACTTATTTTTGTCATAACCAGGAAATATTACATCATAATTATTCCGATGACATCCGTCAACGATGTGCGTGTTTTTAAACAAAAAATTTGACCACCACAAAATAATACAAACGATAGACGATCATGATATCATAATTTCGGCATTATATCGAGGTCATGGCCAAGACTACTTACGACCCCCTAGAGACAACAAAATGAGCTAAAAATCAGCAGTGAACACAACGCCAACTAGTGGGGCCTAGAAGACTAAAGTCCGTCTTTGCCTAAAACTTCCAGGTCAGGACCCAAGCTTCATATTTTTCTGCTCAGACATTTTCGTAGAGTAAACATTCCCAGAATATAAATACTTATTGACCCGTCTGGTGAATTGTTTGCCGAGAGACGGAAGGAACAGGACATTCAACACAATACAAGAAAACCATTTTTTAAATTAAATTTACAATTTTTCCGCATAGGCGACCTTGAATTATTTGAATTCAAACCCGTGACGTTGTTAACTTGGAATATTCCCGGAGAAAAATGAAAATTAAAAAAAAAAAATAAATAAATAAATAATAAAAACATTATGGATTATATGAGTATGTGTTGCATACGTCAGCATTCAGCAGTGGTACACGTGACTTACGACTAACAATGTTTAACCTAGTTTTGTCCTTAACCTTGAAGTCGGGACGAAAATAAATCCGATATCACTTATTTTGTTTACACTTGTTTCACACCGACCTGCCCTCTGAAAATTCAATGTCAATTTACTTCGTCGCATAAGTCATTTATTTAAGCGTCAGATTAAAATTAAAGCCTTCCGACCTTGAAATTTCCTGATAATCTTATGATACCGAATGACATAATATCGTTTCTCGGAATTGTTTTCCTAGTTTCGTTATGTTATTTCCTCATAAGTCTCCCGTTTTGGAAAATTTCGGGAGAGGAGGAGTTGTCAAAGTTATTAGTTCATGCTCGAAAGTTCACAATGCGGGAAACAGATCGGAATTATTAATTTTTTTTTCGAAGGAGAATGACTTGACAAACTAACGAGGGAATTGAATGTTTTTTTGACCGTGACATTGAAACGTTTTGATATTGCTGACGTAACGGGAAAAAAAAGTAGAGTTTAAGTTCAAGTTTTCCCTGTATCTATGAATATCATTGGCGGCATCAGAGGGTGAAATTACGATGAGGAAAATATAAGAGGCTTAGATGTTGAGAAACTTGCTGTTGGGGCTAGGAAGGAGGGAAGGAGTCTGATAGCGCTGAAGTAGGCGTGTTTTGACCTCACTGGTGGCTGCCCAATGAGTGGAGTTGCCGAAGAACCATCGACTTTCTTTGAAAGAACAGAGGTTGAAATTTTGGAAAACAAGTGAAAAGTACAAATTCTCCAGAGCCGGATCAACACGGCGAGCTAGGTACGTGTCACAGGGGCGCCAGCCAAGAGCAACGGGCGCTGCATAGTAGGGCTGTTTGAGACCAGCACCTGAAGACATTTTTTTTTAGAAAAAAAGGGCGCACAACTGCTCCCTGTGGCGGGAGACGCACCAAGGTATTACACCTGCCGTGAAATTCTCGGTGACCTGTGAATTAGAGCTACTTCTTCTTCTTCTTCTTTCAACCTAAATCCGTCCACTCCTGAACGAAGGCCTCTCTCAAACCTTGCCACACTTCCTTGTCTTGGGCTCTTTGCAACCATTTCAGTCCCGCCACCCTCTTAACATCGTCGTACCTTCTCTTTTATGGCCGCTTCTTCTTTTCGACGCTCGAGATCTCCATCTTACCATCCGTGATGTTAGTACTACTAGTTTTAGGGAAATAGCAGGAAGACAAAGTTTTAGAAGACGAAAATGGACGCTGCGCTGAAAAACTAACTTTGAGAAAACGATAGCCCATGAGAAAATCAATAAATAAGTAATCCGATCAAATTTCGCACAAGAAAAGGATCTCTTTAAAAAAAAGTTTTTGAAGATGATGAAGTTCTTTGTGGTTTTCTAAAACGATTTCCGTTTTGTAGAATTTTGAGAACTCGTCTTTTTTATTTTCTTTTTTTTCTGGGAGGGCGAATTAAAGGGGTCAGCAGGAAAAAGGACGGAGATTTTTTTCATCCCGACCTGGAAACTATTCAATTATTTTACTTTCTTCTTAAATGTTAGTAATGCGTTTCGACGAATTCTCTTTGGCTTATAGTGGTTTTTCCCGGAAAAATTTTCTCATTTAAAACTCATCTTGCTTAGTTGTTCTTCAAAATCAGTTATTGCGATTTATGTCTTTGTAGAATTTGTGGAATAGGGGAGGTAGAGAATTTGTAGCTTTGTTTCAGTTGCAGAGCTATCTTGTTAACTATAAGCCTAACAACCCCAGTTGGCTGAAAACTGCCTTCATTCTCTTACTCCGCTGGGTCAAACATGAGCTCAAGGATCATACGTAAGATGCAGTTCTTAAACACGAGGAGCCTACTTCGGTTGCGCGCGGTAAGGCTCCACCCATGCATAAGCATAAGTCGGATCTTGCAGCTTTCGTCTGCTGGGTCAGTAATCGGCTCACAAGTAGATGACGCCCTGCTGGTGCCCAGAAGTCTGGCCATGATCTGGGAGCAACAACTGGCACATCTTATACCCCCTGAAAAACCTGCAGGCTTCAACTTTGAAAGTGGCCACTGTTCAGCAATTACGTTGCCAAAATTTGCTCTTCAAATGTTATCCATGTTCTAAAACATAACATGCTCTGAATTTAACAATCCAGCCGATCGAAAAACTGGAAGAGAAATTCTATTCTAGAACCTTTATTTGATTGAATACTTTAAAAACGAAATTGAGTCGCAATTCGCTACCCTATCATCCTCCCTTTCCATACAATCGAAACTTTGAGCACTATTACTGGAAACGGGTCGCCGAGGAACTTCGCATTTTATTAAATTTAATCCTAAACTCTTCCTAGACGATTTTTATGAATGGAAATACAGGGTTAACGACAATATTTTCAATTCGCACTCGTAAAATTTATATAGGTTATCAATCTACCGTTCGGAGATCGTAAAATTAAAAGGAAATCCATTTGTTCATACGGTTTTCATAGCGAAAGAGTTTCAAAATCGCTATTTGCCCAATGAGTAGGGGAGGGATTTCGTTTCTCCTATCCCGAGAGGAAGGCTTTTTTGATTGGTCCCGCGACGCGCAACTCCAAGGTTGGATAAAGGTCAAGGTCATGGGCTCCACCTTTTTGAAAAATATGGAACCTTCCTAAAATAGAAATAAAATTACCATAATGTGCCTAAATTAATCCTTTCTTTGTCTTTCATCCCTTCCTCTCCCGAAATTTTCAAGGGGAACTTATTTTTTTTTTTTGAAAAATCGTTCTTTTTTTAGAGTTTCCTGGTATTGATTTTCGAACGTAATATTACGCAATATTTTTTTGATATCTTGGGGAAAGGTTAAGGGTCAAAACTCGCCGCAAGGAATTTTTTTTGCGAAAATTTGAAAATTAGAATTTCGAGTGGAAATTAAATAACTTCCAAGGGAAAAGGTGAAAGCGTTTGGTGTATCGATGGCACCGTAGGTGTGATTTTTTTTCATTTTGACAATTATTCTGTTATTTCGCTTTCGTTTTTATTTATTTTTTTTTCCTTCTGGTGTTTATTTGTTAGCTTTTATGTTTAGTTGGCCTTCGATGTATATTGCTTAGCAAAATGATCGTAAAATGTATTCGAAATTTATCGGGTTAGATTGCCGTAAAAAGCTAAAAATGTTACTTTATCGATTGCTATTAAATAATAAAGCAAGAATGGCTTTTGAGGAAAATATGTTAAAGGAATCGTGTAAATACTTGCAGGGTTAAGATTTGACGTTTGAGATTACGTGGGTATTGATCAATTATTTGAGGATTTGGAAGCAAAGGAAGAATGTTACAGCCACTTTTATGTGAGTCCAAGTGTTTTTGAGGATCGTGGACCAAGCGTGAACTTCTTCTTCTTAGCCTCCCCACAACGGGAATTGGCGATTATAATGGCTTGAGAGCTTATTGCGCCGTGCAAGAGATTCTACCCGAATCGACTGTCTTGGTTCTTGCACAGAGAACCCTCGGCCATGATGGCTATACTATGGATATTAATGCGGTGGTTCCCCAACACCTTCCGTATTGCAGCACAGGAGCCATACTGTCTGTCCTCGATCCTGTCTTCTGCTTTCTGGGCTTAAGCCTAGCCAACTTTTACCGTTTTTAGTCTTAAGACAGTACTGGTAAGACTGCTGACCCCTACCAGATTGCTACCTTTCGTGTTGGAAGGAATCTGGAGCTGATCAAGGACAGGTGCACCTAACTTGAACAGGACTGTTACTGTTCCCACTGACTGCTCAAGCCTGGACTAAAGATACCCTAATCGTTTTAGAAATGGTATCTCTAGGAATGTGGCAAATCTAGAAAGAAATCATCAGGCAGAGGAAAAATTGCGCCATCGGTGGTAACATGAAGTATTCAAATCCAGTTTAGGCAGAAAATGGGCTTGATATACAAAGTTTATAGCCATGATAATTTGCAAGGAACAAGTACTGTAATGGTTTTCCGTTGCCTTTCACAGCGCAGTGCCTTAGCCAGTTCCGATTGTTCCAATCCTGCTTGGTGCCATTGGCGAGCCCTTAGGGAGATCAATTCTTGATGAGCTCAACTAGTTAATACTGGCACTGCTGCCTATCACTATCTCGTAACCCTAAGCAGGGACCCATATCAGATTACTACCTTCCGGGCCAGAAGGAATCTGGGGCTCGTCAAGGGCAAATGCGGCCAACCTGTCGTGGGTCTTTCAGATTCGGAGTTCTCACCGACTACCCTAAACTATCATGGCGATAAATCAACATGATGATCGCCGATCTCCATATTATCTATATCATCACATCACAAAGCCTAAGCCACAGTCTGCTACTTTGGTGACTCTAGATAAAGGAGCCTAGTAAAGAGTGGAAATTTTAATAAGTAACCTACTACACATGAGGTTGCTCTGTTCTTGAACGCCCCCCCATCTCGGACGATAAGGCAGGTCCTTGTGGACGCCCTACAAGCCCAAGAACTCAGGGTAGACGGCGGCTTCGTTAGGGGGACAACGTATCGAGGGATGCGGGTCCTGGGCCACCTCCCAGGAGAGCGTCTGGAAGGGAATCTGCGATGCGGCGGTAGAGCTTCAGGCTCTGTAAAGCCATACTCGACATGTGTTTATGATGGAAACACAGTGACAGTATGAACATTTTCAATTCGAGATCATGGCCTCCGACTGTAGCAGACGACTCATCAAAATGTCCACTCCCTTGCGCCAGGAAGGCTAGTAAGGAGTGGACTCTTCATTAATTCTGCCTTATTCTCCAACTACGGGTCCGCCATATTGTCTAGATACATACTTCATACCAGCCACCATGGCGACTTCCATTTTGAGATCATGGCGCATCCACAGTTCGAGAATATGACAGTTTCCAGCATTGCGAATGGCGATCACGTTTGTTGCAGACGAAGTATTGAAAAGTCTACCCCTTATTAGGCTCTACAGAACTGGGAAGTCCTACTGCCTCATTTACAGCCGCCTACTCAAATAAGAGCCATACTCTGCTAGTCTCCCATAAGCTCATTATTTGGACTTTGCTGCACCATCAGCAAACTTTTTTTTAAAAAAAAATTATTTTTAAATCATGAATCAGAGATAAATAGATTTTTTATTGCCTTGACTCATCCGCATTTGTCAAACTTACAAACAAAAATAATTTTTAATTAATTAATTAATAATATCATTACACCCCATAAAAATTTTTGCCATTCGTTTCATCAAAAAAAAAAACTTGGTTCTTTGGAACATTTTTTTTTTATAAATAATTGAATCCGGTGTCCTTGACATACATAAAAAACAAAGTGCTTAAAAAAATTATCAAATGTGATAGCATTTTACGTAATATTAGCAATAGCATGTGCTATTCGTATGATGACTTTTGACACGAGGTCTGCAAAGAACGGAAAAGTACTTTTTCCATTTCATAATTATTTTTCGTACGAATTGAACTTGAATCACCGAGAAAAACTTTTGTTTGATATATTTTATTAAAAGTAGGTCGCATTACTAACAAAAGGCATCAATGACATATGTTAAACGTAAGGGGAAATGTTTATGATCCATAACAGATGAACTTTCCGTCCTCTAGACGAGATTTAAATTAACATCGACGCATAAAATTAATTCAATGATTTTTTTTTGAATTTCAAAAAAAGAAAAAAGACCGTGAATAAAAATCGGGTTAGGTTTCCTAATCATCAAGGGCGCTGACTGAACAAATCCGACTAGAGAAATTAAATCATTTTTCTGGTTTTGGCCAAAAATGAAAAAAATAATTTTTTTGCGATGATAATTTTTTTTTTGGAAGTTAATTTATGTTGGCGTGGATACTGTTTGACCCAAATTCGTGCGCATGACACGTGGGAGGAGTTAGCAAAAAAAAAGGGGGAAGAGACGGTTTGGAGGGAGAGGAAGGGGAGGAGAGAAGAGGGGTAGATAGAACGCCATGACTTTGAGGATATACATTACCAAGGTCGAAAACGTTTGATGAAATCAAGGTGAAGGCCAAACGAATTTAGACTCGTTATTTGGCAGATCTTGTTTACGACACGGCCCGTATTATGCATGTCATAATCGTATATCAGATCGTAGCGTACTTTTATGATCAAATTAAAGTATGGAAAAATAAAAACTGAGATATTTGCATCGTCGCCAGGGAAACATTTTTCGAGATATATTTTATTTGAGAAGGGGATCGAGGCTGAGATAAGGTTTTCTGCCGAATTTAGAAATTGTTAGACGTGGGTTGTCTGTGTGGGAAGTAAGCAGAAGAGACTGTTAGTGTTGGGAAAGGGAAAGAGAGAAAATCAAAAATTGTATCTTGCTTTTAGTTAATCAGCTTAACGTTTCGTGGAATTCTATGTCGCTTTTAAGGGGCCTAAACCAGATTTGTAGCTTGAGCTTAGATTCAGCAGAAATGAGAAAGGAATAAGCGAATAACTAATCAACTGTGTGCATATAGCTACACGGAGAAAAATCCTTGGTGCTAATTTGCAGGGTGTCTACCAGAAATCCAATTTCAAAATATAGGACATTTATAGAACTTTATAGGACAAATTTTAATACTGAGTTTTATCACTTTAAAAATTCTTTTTGGCAGCGGCATGCAGGGGCCGTGGGCAAAACTATCTTGCGAAGCCTCAACAATTCATGTGATCAAGGGGTCGAAAGCTCCGTCGAGCCCTTACTCCAATGTCCTTATCTAATATGTAGGGCGTCCATCAAGTACCTGTCTTTATAGTCCGCGACGGGGGTGCCCGCGCTACGGGCCCAGCCCACTAAAGCCGACGAGCCTTGATCACACTACTAATCGGCGGCTGTCCCGTGAGCCTTCTGATCTCCTCATTCAAAAACTCTATCACCCGATCTCTTTTGCTTAGATCCCAATATTCGACACAACATCTTGTTTTCGAAGACCGTAAACCTCTCCTGGGCGCGGACGGTCAAATTCCATGTATCACAGCCATAAGTGGCCGCTTGTCATATGACTGCATTATTTACTGTGAGCTTCGCTCGCCTCGAGAGCACTCGCCTGCGGAGAAGATGGCCCAGAGCAAATAGACAGCGACCTCCCTGCTGATATCATTGTCGTTAGTGATGAGAGTCACATTCTTGAGCCTCTTACCCAGAGGGATTACATCCTCACCATCTGCAGATATTCAGTTTTCTCCTCCTTTAACTCAAGTCCAACTCATCGAGCAGTAACCAGAAGCTCTCCGCATAGCCGACGAACATCCTCCAGTGACCTATCATGGCGAATTCACCTTGGCGATTGCCTTTTTCTACAGGAGATCCACTTGAAAGCTCTTCTTTTTCATCGCTGAAAACAAAGCTCATTCCAACTCTAAGAGCGCAGTTTTGAAGCAGTAAAAAGTAAGCGATCTGGGTAGGTGGTCTAAGCCGTGGTTAGGTTTAACTTCTATTCAACTTTTCTGGCTTTCCCGCATTTCTATAAAGCTGCTTCTAATTGGAATCAACAAAAGAAAAAAGACGGTAGAAATGAAATCAAAATCGCGGGGGCAGTGAAGCTTTATCTGTGGGAAGCTTTGTAGGTTCGCATTTCCTGTTAGCATAGCTCCCATTTATCATTTTCTAGGAAGGTATATAAAAGCAAAGCGGGGGGAGGCACTAAAACTGCTTTGTTTTACCTTTTCACAAAAAGGGATACAAACCTTTTTACAGCTCAATTTGTTTTTTTAGGGTAATGATATTTAGAACTCCTATATCCGCTTTTCAAACACTCCTTTTGTTGTGTAATGCTGATGCTGATGCTGATCTCTTTTGTGTGCCATTGTTTGCAAAGTAAATGTTACCTTTTTCCGGGAAAATAAAATCCGAAATCAGTTTTGCAAATGAAATATTCTCGGAATCCGTCCTTGTGAGAACTTAAGCCTTTTGCTTGGTTTAAAATATAGGAAACAGACATTTTAAAACGCGACCTGAGTTGAAAGAGCCTAAATTCACGTCCGATCCAGACTGCAATACATTGAACTTACTCTTGAGAAATAACCTACAGGGTAATGACTTAACCTTGTGTATTATAAACATAACCAAGCTACATTCTTGTTTTTAAAAATTATATTTCCTTTCAACTTTAGTAGTTCATCTAGGTGAGTTCGAATTTGAGGCCATGGTTTTGCCATAGCTCTTCTGGTTAGGTGCCAATAGCGCTGCAAAGTTGAGCCGCTGGTTGGCAGACCAAAAAATGTGATAGGTCAGCAACTTCGGTCTCTTAAACAAAGAAAAGCCAAATTCTTGGAACGGCTTCAAATTTTGTAAGTATCAATAAAATCTTGCTGATTGGACGCGACTGGCGCGTCTTCTTATTCTCCGCTATTTAGTTTTCATCCTAAAGTGTCAAGAACAAAAAAAAGGAAGTAGACGAAATCGATCAGAATGACTTTGAACTTCGGAAAAAAAAAAAGAAATAGGTCACGTTGTTATTTGCTCTTCCGTTATCCTTGATTCATTCGGTTATGAGCCATGACTTTGACAATACTTCGCAGTTCAGGTATTTCCTATTGTTGATATCGTACTGGATGACCTTCTGGTGAGAAACCGTAATCAGGAGTGATATTTAATACGCAGCTTAATTAATTATGGATAACATATTTTTTCACGGTCTTTATCTCTCCATTTAATTTTTTTTTTTTTAAATAAAAGAAAACAATTTGATGGAAGGATCTCGAATCGTTTTTTTTGACGTCAGAGGTTATTATAGGTCATAATCCGTTCCCGATGAGTTAATAATATCGTAGTAGAGAGATCAATGGACTCGTGGTGTTGGTGTTTCGAACAATTACAAGAGGCCAAGGAACTGCGCAGGCCGTGAGGCATTTCCGAGCATCTTTTTTCCAAGGTTCCTGAAAATTAAAAAAAAAAATAAATTCTGGATAGTAAAAATGTCACGGTTATTACTGGGAAATTTTTAAAAAGGAGAAATTAATTAGAAGACACCTACGTGATTTTAAAATGGCGAGGTTTGATGGGTTGAATGGCACAATATGAAGCTTGCCAGCTTAATTATGCGATTGTTTATTCTCTCGACCAGATTCTGCATAAATAAATTGTCAGCAGTTGAGCTAGTGGGATAGTTATTTAGGAATTTAAAGAAAGCATGATGAAAAATTACAATCTTCTAGTGATTTAAATATACTAGTGGACTGACTCTAGCAAGCAGTTTGTTGGATAAAAATCGCGCCGAAGGAAGAAACAAGAAACTTAAGAAACCATCTTTTTTTGTCTTAGGACGAAATTCAGGTTTTTGAAAAACTTGAAGCACAATCATTAAAGCGCATTCTTAACCGCACAGACTTCGGATGCATCATGGGACATATAGCGCGAGCGCCGCCGACACGGAGGATTCGGCAGGTCCTGGATGGGCGCCAGACTAGCCCTAGACATCTTGGAAGACCGCAGCTTCGATGGAATCGGAATGTCTGGGATCCCTGACTGCGGGTCACCTGTCAGGATAGAGCCGCTTGTTTGTGGTGCGGCAATATGGCTTCGTGCCCTGTAGAACATGAGTGAGTGTGAATGAGTAGCGCGCAATGAAATGCTGACGGGTAGTTGTTCCAGATTTAGAATGGCCTGGGTTAAAATTTTTACTAAAATTCTTCTTCATTACTTTCTGCTAGGGGTTGAGATACCCAGAATCCTACGAGCAATAAATTATTAGAAGCTGATAATTAGAGGTGTCCGCCCGTCAAGCTCAATGTGACCACAAGTCTCGGCAAAGAGACTAAGAATCCACAAAAAAACTCGACATGTTGTGGTCCCCCACAACAACTGAGGAATCTAAGACTTTCCTCGTGGAAGATCTTAAATTCCACGTCGAATCCTCGTGAATGTTCCAATTGTTGCGGGGGTGAAAGCAAAGGATGGGTAAAGGGACCATGTTTTTCTTATGCAAGAGTGGCGTAACCAAGGTTTGGTGGGCCCACCTTGTCTGCAAAAATCATCCAATCTTTTTTTTTATAATCCTCAATTTTTAGTTTGTGGGCGCCTAAAGATTGGCGCTAAGCGAGAGATCGATAGCCGGGAAAGAAAGAATTCACAAATTGTCGCCAAAATGGTTTCTTTGAGCACCCACTAACCGACCAAAACCAGAGCCTTTCTGACACATACAACGATTTCTACTGTGGTCCCATTATGCATGAGAGAGTTCACCCTCTGCATAATGCCTGTGGTGCGGGCACCGGCGGAGAGCACAAGGATAAATTCTGTGAGACCATAGAAACAATGAACGAGACACTGAGGGGAAATACCCAACGCAGACAATCGTCGGTCGTCAATCGTATCTTGTGGAAGACGGCAACGATTGCGAAAATATAATTTTAGGTCCTGTGGAGCCACCATAGAGTAAAACTCCGTATCTGCTAAGAACAAGCTGTAGCAAAAAAATCCAAGGGCAAAAACCCGAACCCGTTGTAAGAGTCAGCGCCTTGTCCTCAGGAATTACACACAAGTTAATTGGCATCTTATGCAGACTCCCAAAAATGACGACTATGGCACAATAAATCTCAATTAGCGATTAATTTTAGCGCTGAGCACGACATGAAACCATGACGTCATCCCGCTTAAGTCCAAGAAATCCAATCCGAACAAAAATCACTTTAAACGTCCTTCAAATTTTCCGCTACGCCACTGATCACGCCATGTTCCGAAGTACAAGACTGCAGAGTGAATCAGTTCTGCGAGTTTATCTTAGTCTGCCAACAAAGCAACAAAAGAAGTTCATCTCCGAAGGGGAAAAAAAAGAAGAATCTCAGGTTCATTACATCGACCTTGTTACATATGGAGTCCTTGTCCTTGACTAGGCGTGCTTAGTTTCGTGTTACCACCGCCGCACAAGCTTTAGCAGCACTTGTTGGTAATTAAACTCTCATGTGTCTCTTCTCCAGCCGATCTTCCACGAGATACGTCAAAGGTCATTTTAGATTAGTTTAATAAGAGTATAATGCATCGCGATCGCTGGAGATTCAAGGTCGGGGATAATGGTGCAACGAACTAATATGAATGCTCATATGCGTCTGCGCGCTTTATTTAACAATTTAAATAATGATGGGCAGATCCTTTTTTTTTTAAATATTTAAATCGTTTTCTGAGCCTTTTTCACTCCGCCCGAAAACGGGGATTCGAGTCAGTGAGCATGAGTCAAAGAACTGAAACAGAATACGGCAAATGTGGTAATTATGATGATACGAAGATGGTTTTCTTTGTTTCAAATCGAAGCAACAAAGTCGAAGAACCTGAAGAGAGTTGAAGGCCACGGTCATTGCCAAAAAATTTCAAGGTCAAGTATGTTTAGCTTATTCCCTTCATTTCACTTCGGGTCGATTTTGATTGCTACGCTTTTTCAGTTCGGTTCAAAAGTTTAAGGACCTCGTTTAGATTTTTTTTTTTTTTTGGTGCTTTGTCCTCGTGCAGAGCACACACACAAATAAATGATGGATTCGCGAAATAATAATTTATAAAAAATCAGTCAGGTTTGACCATCTTATCGAGTCAACGACTCTTTGGTGGGCGTTTACTTTTCGGACAATAAAGATCATACACCTATGGCAATTCAACACTTCCTATGTGAAGTTCAACGTGTTTGGGAGACCTTGAAAGTTCTTCATATAATTGAGGGGCATCAGAGTTCGAACTTTGATGACCTTCGGATTTTTTTGAATTGTCATTGCTGCTTTTTTTTATTTTCTTCAGGGGAGATTCCTTTTTCGATTTGAGGATTCGAAAAAAAAGTTAATGTGGGAGGTGCTGGAAATTTTTTTTCGGAGCTGAAAATTTGTCCTTGACGGGTTTTGTTGTGTTTTGAGCAGTGACTCCCAATGGGATGCCCGAAACGTAGCCACGTTTTGCTTTAGGTTCCGAAGGTACATGAGATGGATTTCCTTTAGGTATTTATGGTACAATTTTACATTGTTCTGGATGTGGTCATTGCCTCATATGCCAGGTCATTCTATCTTTTGATTAGGCAAAAAAAAATCGCGTGTTATTGTCTTTTATAGCATATCTGATGCCTTTAGTATTTTTTTATTTTAATTTTTACGTTTGATTGGATGAACGAGTGGTCTTGCCTTCTTCTTCTAGTCTGGTCGTTTTCCAGGGCTCTTATCGAGTTTCTACATCGTATCAATTTTGGTGTTGTAGACCCAGCATATCCGGAGTCCTTAAAGTAATTGAGCACCAAGAAAATCAGCAATCAGACAATGCTGACAAAGGATCAAAAGTAGTTTGCGAAGGTCAAAAGATGCCAAAAATTCAAATTATAGTGAAAATTTAACTGGAAGAAGAAGATTTCCTGGGCTGGGGCAAGCCTTCGTGCCCAACCCGCCATAGGGAGCAATTTCGCGCCCTTTTCCCTTTAAAAAAGCGTTAGACTTCAACAAAAAAAGGTCTTCAGGTAGCTGGGCAGCGCCCCTTGCTTTTGGCGCCCCTTGCGAAAATATTTTTGCCGCTCTCAAATGTCGTGGAGTGTTTGCTCCCCTCAAGAATTCACTGTAAGAACGCCCCTGTGGAACTCAGTTTACTGAGCTCCATGATAATCACCCCACTCTCCCCTGTTCTATTCTCGCTCTTGCTCATCCACACTTGAAAAAAAAAATAGCCATTGCCCATTGCGTCTCTTAAGTTGGCGCCTTAGCATTTTTCTACTCTGAAATCGGAATTTAAGGATGGGCAAAAAATTAGCGAGATTCTTTGAATATAAATCCTTTACTGGAAACTTGATTCTAATAAAAATTAATTTGAAAATGATTTCTCAAAAAAGGAATTTTAGTACATTTTTATCATCTATTATTACAGAAAATTTGTCAGGCAAAAAAGATATAAAATTTATTTTCGAAATTATGTTTTATCTGAGTGTAGGACTTTTGGGATTCCTCTTAATTCCGGTTTATGAGCTTTTAATGAATAAGGTCCCGTCGAGTTAATAGTGCCAGGTCAAGCTGAAAAAACTTCAAATGTTTTCAGTTGAGATGCGAAACTTCTTGTCCTTGTATTTCCTTGATAAGCGAAATTGCTGAAGGAAACAAATAAATCCCTAAAATTCTTGAGCTAAGCCTTATCTGCCAACTGGTCTACAGTTTCAGTTGTAGGTAGCCGTATTTCTATTGGCGAAAATATTAGTTTTCCTTACTTATCTTTAAACCACCTTCGGATCGAACAAAAAACTAAAACTTTTGGCCTATCTTGGCCGGAGTAGATTTCTTCCTTAATTATTTGAAAATGATAGAGGACGATAAGTTGTTGAAATGAATCCCCAAAATAAATAAAAATTACTTTTGTATTTTTAAAAAAAAAAAATCACAGCTTCCACAATTAATTCCTCTTCTTCCTTCTACTTCGCTGTCCCTTTGCTTTCCTTTCTAACCGTTTACTTTTAATTTTATCCTTCTTCAACCTTTTATCTACAACCTTATAAGGACCTTTAATACCCAAAGGCCTTCTTAACCTCTTCGCAGCTGTATGTCTCTTGGCCACAACATAGGAAACTTCCTTCTTCTTTCCATCAGCTCTTTTATACAATCTGCAAAACAAAATAATTCATATTAAAATCTCGAAACAACAAAAAAAAAAGAAATAAAACAAAATACCTGAACATTAATAGCATATTAATTTCAAGAAAAAAATGATCATAAAAACCGTAAGCTTTTTACTACAGTACAGAACGTAATTGAAATGCTTTTTTATGACTTTTTCGATCATAATTCTTAATAAAAAATTAAGATTTTTTTTAAAAATTACAAACCAAAATTTAACTAAGCGACTGGTTGCCACTTGCCAGTCGAAAGTTCTAAATTCGCATTAAAGTGTCTCAGTAATCGAACTTGATTTCTCCTCAAATTTTCTAAGGAGTTTTCAAAGAAAAATGTTTTGGCCAATTTTTTCAGTCTGACATGAATCCGAACTCACTAAACGTGGCAAAGATTAATTTTTTAAATAAATATAGAACTTACTTTCGAATTTCTCTAATTTTTTCTTGATTCGAAGTATCAGGATTATCCATAAGAACTTCCATTTTCTTCTTCGCCTTTTCTAATCTCCTTAACATCCTCTTCTTTTTCCTCGCCTTAGCTTCAATTACTTTCTTAATCGGTCTCGCATTAATTTCTTTCAATTTATTTTTATATTCCGACACCATTTCAGCCGGAACCGGAAGTTCTTGAGTGTTGTGCTTCTTTTCATCCTTAACAAACCAATCAGGAAGATTATCGTCATTGAAAACATATCGATTCCATGCCCCGTCAATTAAATCCCTTTTCTTTTTTTTCGACGAGACCATCAGAGTACCAAGCGCGAGACCTTCTTCATTCAATTTCCTTTTTTTCAATTTTCCATTTTCTTTCGGGACGATTTCAAAATCGTTTTCTTTCCCTCCTTTTCCATTTAACGCTTTTTTAGCCTTTTCCTTTTCAACATCGTAATCGCTTCCATCTGAGCTCGAATCGGAATCAGAATCAGAATCCGATTCAGGAGTAATTTCCTTTATCTTTTGATTGCTTTTATTTTCTTTCTTAATTTTTACTTCTTTTTCGGGTTTATCTTCACCAAGGATTTTAGCTCCTTTCTTTTTTAATTCATCGGAAAATACGTCTAAATCATAATCCTCGTCTGCTTCGGTTTCTAAATTTTTAAAAGCGTCTTTATTGAACCAGAGTGCTACTTTACTTAATCGTTTTTCTTTTCTTTTACGGTAATCTAAATCTGTTAGTAAAGGATTGTCTTCGGTTAGATCTGTTTGCTCGTCGGCTTGGAGATCATCTTCGTTTTCAGATTCGCTAAGGCCCAAACCGTTTTCGATATCTTCGTCGGATTCTTTATCGCTTTCTTCTTCGGCATCACTTTCCTCGTCTTTATAAAATCTGAAAAATTAAACAAAGCATTAGTGAATTTTTTTCAAAAAGAATTTCTTAATTTCTGTTTCAGATGAAGCAGATTTGGATTTGGAAGAGGTCGTCGCACTCAAGACTGCAACAGATATGTCACTTCTGAAGAAAAATCCAAGACGTAGATGAATTAGAAAATGATTAAGGTATGTATAACATTACTTTAGCCAGGAATCGATTCTGTGCAGCACTTGACTTGAGCCCATTCGAACTGAATTCTTCCTAGAGACCCAAACTCGCTAACCCAGACAATATTTTAAGCTTTCCTTATACTTACTTCCCGGAGCTATCTAAATGATTCTCCCCATCAACAAACCTAACCTTCTTAGGTTTAGGCGTTTCATCATCGCTCTCAGCCTCTGATTCCGCCAACATCTCCGCCGTTTGTTCTTCTATCTTTTTTAAATCCTTTCCTGATTTAATCGAACTCAACCTAAACATTGAATCTTCTTCCAACATCGGCCCTTTATCCCCTTCTAGCACCATCTTCAAATCCATTTTTTCTTGTAACTTTATCCTAGCTTTCTGCGCTAATCTCTTCTTCCTTTTCATCTCCCTTGTTTCTTCCTCTTTCAACTCCGAAATGTGTTTATCAATTTCATCTAGTTCCAAATCTTCCGGGTCAACAACCGGCCCGTCTTCTTTCTTTTCCTCCTGCAAAGAAAAATCCTCAATTATTTCATTCTCTTTAAATTCTAAATCCATCATCACTTACCTTAATTTCTTCTTCCACTTTCCCATTTTTCTTATCCCTTTCTTCCACAAAATCCTTCATGATTTTCCACCATGCCATTAAATGCCTTAAATCCTTTCTATTTAAAACTTTAATATCCCTACAACATTCTTTTATCTCATTCGTCGTTTTAGGATGATTCAACACATCTTCATCATCAAACGTAATTTCAGATGCTTTTTGTAAAACATTAATCCCATCTGTCGATTTTAAAAAATCAGAAACTTTAACCGAATGAAATTGTAAAAAATCTCCTTCATCATAACCTAAAGCTCGTTTCTTCTTTTGTTTCTCAGGATGAAACAAATTAAGCGTATTAGCAGCAGTCCTGTCAATTTCTTTAAAAACATATTTTGGATCCAAAAATTTTGGATCTAACTTATCAGGTGCTTTGTAACCTTGACAAATTACAAATATTTCAGCTGATTCACTTCTAGATGCTTGCGGTTTAGTAGCATGAACTTTTTTGAAAAGTTGCTGTAAAACCCACATGAATGAATCGTAATCTTTTGATCTGAATAATTTTGTTACGAACCATCCTCCTGGTCTGAGAAAATCTGTAGCTAATTTAAGAGCGCTTAATGATAAATTAACTTGTTGATAAGCATCGTAAAGCCAGTTTGTACCAACATTTGGTGCACCATCATTCAAAACCACATCAGCTTTCCAGTTTTGTAATGCTTTGCGTAATGCAGCTTTACATTTGTCTGTTGTTATGTCCTCGATTAATGACAGACAATTCGGAATGGGTTTTATTGGATGAAGATCCACTCCTACTACGAAACTTGATACAGGCATGTTTTGCTGTGCCACTTGCATCCAGCCTCCAGGAGCAGCACATAAATCAATAAGGACTCGAGACTTTTCTAGGAATCCATATTTTCTGTTTAGTTGTAGGAGCTTAAATGCAGCTCTTGATCGAAAGCCTGAAAAAAAATTAGTGATGTAACAGTTTAATGTCAACTGAACAGCAAGGGTGGTCTTTAACAACTAAAAAGCAGATTTCTTCACTGTCAGAGCCATTTTCAAATTTTCTTATAGTAATTTAACAGAACCCACGTTAAGCATGGTTTGGACCAGTTGAGGTTAAGTCAGTTTCGTTAAACTCTATTTTAATGCTTTTCTCACCTGTTTCCTTAGCTAATCGATAATATTTATCCCTTCTTTGTTTCCCTACTTTAGGTTTCGGACCCATTTTTGATTATCTTTGCTTTTTTTTGGACAAATTAACTTCAATAACGAAAATTATATGAGAACTATAAATGCATCATAAAATACTGAGATCTCATATCTCTTCGTACTATTGTGCTTATAACTCTTATAATATCTTTTTTAATTAAAATTACACCATAATTATCTCTTTAAAACGCGTAAAATATAAATTTTTCTAATAAATTCTCTTCACGGTTTTCAAAACGTGTTGAAACTCGAATCGATATATCGATATCTCGTTTCCAAGGATGTTTCTTTTTTTTTCGGTCGCCATTTGTAAACATGTTTGTTATTATGTAATCACGTTTGAAACTGTTTGAATATTTTCTGTTATCATATCAAATATGTGACTCGGGGTAATCTGAATAATGTAAACCGGTAAACATGCACCTCGTGCATCAGTAAATATTAAATCATTTAATTAACCTAACCATAACAATGGCAGATCCGACGGTTGAAACATTTTGTTGTCTTCGATCACCAGAAGTCAGTGAATCAATGGAACTGTTATTAGATTTCAATTCGGATTCTTATAATACAGTATGTTTAGTTTCATCATCAATCGGTATGGTCGGTGCGATTTATCAAATATTACCGAGGCAAAAACCTGTACAAAATCATAGATGGTTTTCAGTATCTGCCACTCGAGCAAGGCATATAATTGTGTGGTTAGCTGTAGCTGATTTGCTAGCTTCTGTCGGAGTTTTTACAAGATCTTTATTGTGGCTTCATTTTGAGTCATATCATTTTAGAATGAGTGGTTCGTCATTAACAGTTCTTTGTGCCTTATCCTCAGTAAGTTTTTTTTTTTTACATGCAGTTAATTTTATCCACAAAGAGAATTACATTAATATTTTTTGCAGGCATGGATTCAGTATTTTTATTCCGTCACTTGGCTGTGGACTTTATTCTATGCAATTGATATGAGGTTAATTTTAAGGGAACAGCCTGGACATCCTCGTTTATACCATTCAGTATCGTGGTTCTTACCTGCATTTTTAACCCTTACAGGGTTGTCTATTTTATATATTCCAGATGCTAAGTAAGTAAAAAATCTGGCTCATGGATCAACTTTTTAGATGTGATATTAATTGAAAATTTTTTTTAGTTGTCATAGTGTCAACTCGCTTTCAAGTGCCTTACTAAGAACACTGCCTAATTATTTTGCTACATATTTACCAATGGCAACTGTTATGGTTGTAAATCCGATATTGTACTGTAATTCATCGCATGATGTTGAAAGGATCATAGCTCGATCATTAGCTCAGTTTACAAATAAAGAAAGGCAGCTTGTTGATCTGATCAAAGTTAAATTTTCTCTCATTAATCTTGCGTTTTACTTATGTTGGCTGCCTAATTTAATTAATGGGATATTGATATGGACGCTATGGTTTTCACTTCCTAGGAATGTTATTATCACATTGTGGTACATTATGGTATGTATTTCGAATACAGGAGTCAAAAATTTTTCCATGTACTCAAAAATTTCTTTTAAATTTTTTTAGGCTCTTATGAATCCACTTCAAGCTTTATTTAATTCATTAGTTTATCGAAGATGGACTGGAGTTCCTGAAAAAGTGTATATCCCCTGCCGAAAAGAAAATATTCAGGATTTCCCTAAAAATTCATCAGGAAGCTCATCTGGAAGTTCAGCTAGGTCTGATCTGCCAAACGAATCCACACCACTAATGGCATCTTCAATTAACTGTTCCTCATCAGGCGATTGCGAAATTCACGATGGCGACAGTGAAGATCCTCAATTCGGGCTTTAAATACTTAATTCTCATACAGTATATTTTTAAAGTATTATTTATGCAGGTTAATTTTTTATAGTGAGTTTTATCATAGTCAGTAATCGTACTCTTAAGTATTTATTTTTTTTTGTAAAATTAATAATAAAACTGGCTGTTAAAGGTTGTAATGAAATGATCAAAATATTGGCTAAAAAAATTATTATTGTTATTTATAAATTAATACAGCCTTAAAAGTTACTCATGCTTTATTGTTGATTTTTTTTCGAGTTTTTTTAAAATACATCGACTATTAATTTTTTAAATAAATATAGGAATTTTATTTAAATTTTGAGTTTTTTTTTAAAAATATCAATGTGATAAGTGATCCTTTTTTTATTTGCTTTTGTTACATAAATTTTTTTTTAAAGCTAACATTTTTTTATAGACAAATATTGCATTTCAGGTTGGTTAAGGGGAAACCCATTGTTTTAAAAAGGGTTTGACTATGTTGTAGTTCCTTGTTATTAATATATTTATAGCAAGGATGTACTAGATTATGTAATTAGTTAACAAAAGTGATTTCGTGATGGTGATAGTGGGGAAGGCAGAAGCAATTTTTAACCGATAGAGGCGCTAGGGGTCTTTAGGAATCACGATCGTGTTTTAGAGAGAAAAAATAGTAGAGGCACAGAATTCATTGATTGTAAAGATAGCGCCACATTCGCCATAAACAAAACAAATTGAATGTGGCTCCATTTTTGTGGTCAAATGGGGAACAACTCTGATTTATAAATTAGAATTTCATTGTATGGCTGAGGTCAAATTAGAGCAAACTTGTGGATCTAATTCAAAGTTAGTCTCCTCTAGCTAATAAAATAAAGGTCAGTGCTTTAACCGACAATCGTGACCTATTGACGGAATTATGCTCCTGTCTTCCCCATTTTTCAGATTATCAGACCTTGTAGTATAACAAAATTCTTATTCTAGTTGCTGTGGCCGCTTAGGAAGAGTCTATCAGGAGAAATACAATATGCTCAGGCGCCAACTGAGAATAGGATTAGGAAAATTTGCAAAGGATGCAGCTTCGAATTTATCGATCAAGTGCAGAATTTTAAAGGTAATAAGGTTTGCCATGTTAAAATTGATGTTATTGTCAAAACGGAAAAAATTAATCGAAATTTTGCTTTTCAGAATTTATCAAAGGAAGCTACGAAAGCAGATTGCGAAGTTTAGTGGCAATAAAAATTTTTTGAAGAGAATTTTACTAAGGAAGAATCAATTGAATAAGTAAGTATTACCATAGGGCTAGCTGTGCAGTAATTTTTGGTTATGAAATCGGCTCATAGAGTTAGTTTTACGAAACAGATCGAAATATCCCACTAAGATGCGTAAAGCTAAAGTTCAGTAAATGCTTTGGTTTGTGAAAAGTCAGTAAGAGAGAAAATTTTCAATTTTTTGAATCCAGTAGAACTCGATTTGACATTCTAATTTGGATAATACTCCCAACTTGAAAAATTCAAATATTCTTAGAGAGCCTAAAATCAGAGGGCAACCACGCTTATCGAACACTGCATGAAATCTTTCTACTACTTTTAACTTTCCTTAAAATCGATTTGGCACGTTATACTTTCTTTATTAAAATCGTCTTAAGCTCTCCTAGTCTTCCATAAAATAATTTTCTGGGGTTGCTACTACTGGCAGTTAATTTTTTTTTTTGCCAACTCCACTACTCTCTGCTAACACCGTCTCATACTACAATACCTGACATATCAATTAAATATTTCATCGCTTAAATAATTTGTTAACTCGATTCTGAATGACTAGTTGGTTTTTTTTTTGCTATCAATGACTCGCAAAAAAATTCACATGCTTTTAAAAAAAAACAACAGTAAAAAAATTAATTTTAAAAAAAAATTATTGCAGCCAAATTATTCATTAACTTTCATTCGAATGTGGCATTGTAATATTAGTAACATCCTTGACTATCATAGCAGCAACTTGCCATGCCATTTCCTCTTTTGACTTATCTTCTTCTAAATTTACAAATTTTTTCACCGCTTTCGTGATTCGAGATTCTGAAAAGAAAAAAAAACCAATCAATAATTTATCCTATTTAAGATTAATTAATTATAAAACGATTAGAGCTACGAACCTGACTTCTTATCGGGCTCTGGCTCTAAATCCGTTTCAAACCGGCCAAGCTCGTTGACCCTACCAAAATTCAACCCGGGTTTTTTCGCTCCTCTTCTCCATAACGAATCCGGATCGTATAATTGTTGCATATCGATACTCATCGATGAATTATTTAAATGGCGAAATTTTATTTTCGGTGGGTTGATATCTTCCGAAACGAGAAGAGTGTTCGTTGCTGATATGCTGACTTCACTGCTACAGTCAGATCCTCCCGAGTTCCTCGATCTCGAACATAGCACCGGGCTCGCTTGTATCGTAGTTATTAATTCAGATAAATATTTAAAATATAACTGGGACTGTAAAAAAGGGGCAAGAAATTTTGTTTCTAGCAGTTTGACTATTAATTTTTGAGGATATTCAAAACAATTTGGTAATGGCCCTTCTTCTCTGCAAATACTTTCTTCTACTTTGATTCGTATGCTGTCTCCTAAATTTAATGGGTTTGTGGCTTGTAACGAAAAGTATCTGAAAAAGTAAATCAAGAATCAGGCAATAATTCTAATAATCTCCTATCGTCACTACTTACTTGTCATATAGCACCATCGCATCTTCCTGCGCTACTAATGGGTCATAATTTTTACTGGCATCTTGATACTGCTGTTGAAAATTCAAAGCCGCTATCCAAAACTCTAAATAACTTGTGCATCCCTCTTGCTCGAGGAATTCCATTAAATAAAACAAGGCAGTATCATTATAAAGGATATCCGATATGAACACTTTATTACTGGTTAGTACATCGATTTGATATTTACAATGGTATTCGCTTCTTAAATAATCATTAAAATGCCTGAAACAAAAATTGCAATCAATTTTCTTTCTGTAATTTAACATTTAACAACTCCTCTACAAATACTTACTCGTTTTCTAAAATCTTCAAAACAAACTCCTTAGCTTCCCTGAAAGTTCTTTCATTGATATCCCCGCTTAAATTTCTTAACAGCCTTTGCCGTACATCAGACTCCAATTCAATTTTCATAAGAGCATTGTGACTAAAATATTTTTTAAAAATTTTCACAGCATCAACAACATTATCAGAAATGTCACTACAACCTAACAACCTCGATAACAATTCATTTTCCTCTTTTTGTTTCACTGTATCTTCTTCACTACCAGACATTGCCGATTTACTTTTTTCACAGCCATAATCACTTTGATTATCATCACTTAAAGCAACATCTACTGTTTGGCCGGTACCAAAAAAATTTCTTTGGTCGCTTAGACTTTTTGTCATGTCAACAGTAAAATCATTTAAAATTTTTTCAAGGGCAACAGCATTTTTATGTGATGCTTTATTGTTGCATGGATTTTTTAACGCTGCATTAAAGCTTTCAACGTCAAGTATAAATTTTATCAAAGCACCACACCCGATGGTTTCTAAATATTGTATGAAATAAGCTAGGGCTTCGTTATCACTAATGACCTCATCCAATGTCTTTGAAAGACGCGATCTTTTGATTTCTGTTGAATTGTCTTTTATTAAAGCTTCTATATCTTCGATTGGGAAGCATGGGCTTCCGACAAAAAACCCACCATTTGAAACAGGACTTGATTGTGACCTTGGAGAGCTTGACGTAGAACTTAGTGGGGTCTCCTTCCGACCTGAAAATAAAACACTTTATTGTAATTCAATCTCTATTGCTTACATTATTATTAAATTGTTAATATTTCACATAATTCAAATGCAAATTGTTAAATCATTTTCCCACAGTTAAAAATACAAAAAAAAAATATTCATTTTTTGTCTCCCCCTGGAAAAAATGTCAAATTAAAAGGATCCACGTTTCATGTAATATATAACAAAACCCAGATCTTCTATTAAATCATCACTAACTAAATTAAATCAGTTTTTTTTTCAAGGTCCTTTATAAATTACAGAAGTTAGCAATTGAATAATTGCCTAGCTTAAAATAAATCAACTAGTCATAGGCAGCAACGATGGATTACACCTTAAAAAAACCTTCGGATTCATAAATCCCTTTACATAAGTTATATGATATTGATTTAACTTTGCAGGAAGGTAAAATACAATTTAAAAAGCGATAATTTTTAAAGATTATAAGAATGAACTAACCTAAGTAGGACATGTTTTTCTAAAAATAAAACAACAAGCAAATGCGGTTAAACGTCATTTTGCGGAAAATAAATAGCCATACCTGACTTTTTCCAGAATTTTAACATCTTTCATGATAGCTTGATTCTTTGTGTTTGCACATTACTTCTAGAAGAAAATGGTTATTTACGTTTTTATTTGATCATGTCAGCTGTAACTTATTACGACTGACATAGCCCTGTATCATAACAAAGGCGAAGCATGAGGGCCCCGAGAATGAATTTTAGGGCCCTGGAAATAGACGCCGATCCGTTTTTTTCCGGCTTGTAAACAACAGTTTCAGTTTTCTTGGTTTTTATTTCAGAAATATTTCGAGGATATGGATAACCATGGAGGAAATCATTTAGAGCTCATTTATTAACAAAAAAATGAAATACGTGACTTGTTTGCACTTCTCATGAAGAAAAAAAATGGAAGTTGATGAAATCTGATGTTTTTCCCTGATTGAAATGTGATTTCATCGTTTTTTGAATCCAGGAAGCATTTTTAGGATAAAGGATCTGAGAATTTTGTCAAAGGGACATTTGACATCGTATGATGTGCTTCTAAATTTTCATAGGTAAATTGATGTACTTTTTTTTTCACTTACTTGTCTTGCGTGCAGAATCCAGAGGTTATGTAAAGCATGCCAGGTTGATTGAGAGATTTGATTTACAATGCAAATTAGGAGAACATTAGATTTAAAGCAATAGAATGACTTGGGTCATTTCTTGAAAATGATCAAAAGGATGTTCAATTTGAATGATGTTAAGAAATCAACTGCAATTTCAAAGCTTTTTATAGTGCTCTTTATTATATGCACATTTAAAGCTCTTTATACCAGAACCATAGTGAGGATTAAATTAGATGTATTCTGTTTAAAAAACTTTAATAATAGACTTAAAACTAGATTTTTTGACGTAATAGTAAAATGCCATTATATTTATCTCAACAATATTAGAAATAACTGCTTCAGATTTTTGCTCAATTTTAAAAATAATGTCGAGGACCAGATACTTAGTGTGAAAAGAGACACAATGTCCGGCTGAAAATTTAATTTTTTTAATAAGACAAATGATAACGATTGGGGAAAAAAACAGCTTTTTTATGCTCTGTAGTGTTTACGTTTATGATGTTTATACTGCAAAGGATTCCTTTATTGTGCCTTGATGCAATTGCAATGCTGCAATTTCAGAAGATAAGTTTTGCACCTGTTTTCCTTGCATGCACTAAATTCATGTGCAGCAACTAAAGATAAAATACTGATCGAAAATTGATTATGCTTTTAGATCATTATCAAACATTTTATTTTTTTCAAAATAATTAATATCCTGTCTACATTTTTTAAAAAATTATTTTAAGCTCTGATAGCGTTTTGTTTTATTTAAATAATAATTTGCGCAAGAAGGAGCGATAAAAATCAAAAGACGTCAAACGTACATGTTTAAAATCTTTTAATCTGAACACAAATTGTCAAATTAAGACTTAAGTCAGAATTATTTTTCCGAAAGAAAAAAAGAATCAGTGGCGGATTATTAAGATTGTCAACAGTTTAATTCATGGCAGGCTCTTAGAGCGCCCAAAGGAAGAATTTTATAGGTGGCCAATGACCATAAAAAAGGTTACTTTTAAGTATTATCACAGTAGAAGTAACAAAATATATTCAGCTCATTGACTTTACTAATTGCTATTGGCTGGTGTGTCTGGTGCATTTGCTCGTGTTACAAGAGTAAGTCTTCGTGAATCGGCCTCGCTCATTTTCTGGATATTAAGACAATTTTTTGGCTTAATAAACAATTAGGGCTAGCTAAAATTGTGCTTAGTTGTATCTACGCATGGCAAGTTTGCATCAGAAAGCCTGAAAGGGGAAGAGTCGCCAACTAAATTGCTGCTTTTTGATTGGCTGTGACCAAATTTAAGTACCGAGCAGCAGAAGTCGTATTTGACGTCATCACCAATCAACAGAAGTCACTTTTGGTCACGGCCAATGAAAAGCCAGGATTTCGATATACAAAGTTGGCAACTCTCTCTTTTTAGGATCTCTAGTTTGCATTTGCGCAGGTTTCATATGTAGCTTATGGTGTCTCCATGGTGCAATGGTAAACCTTGTATCCTTCATGTGTAACAACTAAAAATCTACTTACCACTCGCTTAATCGTATTTCTGCCCCATCAAAAAATAAAACACTGAAAATTTTTAAAATCGTAATGACCCTTTTAATTTTTTCCTTAAAGTAACATTTTCCTTATTTTTCAGGAAGAAAAGGAACAATGTCATCCTACTCTTAAAAAAACAATACAAGGGCCGGATGCGGAAAATGAACTAAATCGAACATCCTGGGCGATAATGAAGATTAAATCACATTTAGAATGGGAGGTAAGTTAGGAGGCTCGTTTCACAAGATACGGTGCTGAATTATTTTTTTTATTTCCCTCCCTCCCCCTGCGTGACTGATAAAAAAAAAGTCCAAATTGCAACACATCACTCGCAGTTTTGTGCTTTGATGAGTGATTGATAAAGGAAAATTATGTCATCTCATGTTTATCTTAAGGAAAGTGCGGCCTAAGGGCTTTTCACGAAGAAAACGTACTTAAATGATTGTTCCGGACTCCATATTATCATTTATATTTTGTAACAGTATTGAGTCATTTTTATTTAAAAAAGAAATAAGTATTATTTTATCGGGTAGTTATTGACTCATCGCCTTGACTTGCAGGTAATTAATTAATAAATAATAAGCGGGAAATTTTGAAAGCAATTAGCTTCAAGATGAGGGAAAGGGGGACGGTTTATTGAAGATTCTTAGAATAATTAGGATGTTCAGTGGTCCGTTTTAATTGATAAGTCTTCTAAGAAAGATTCAGGGGCTGTTTTAATGGGAGGAAGTTAAGTTGACAGAGCAATATCAGGGCAAGACCTGATTGCTTAAAAAAAATTTTTTTTATCAGAAAAAAATTCTTTTGACCAGGAAAAATTCTAGAATTTTTCTGATAATTAGGCAAAACTAGCTCTAAGGTCCAAACCTCCTTTTTACTTAACTATTCTTGCTTGACATTTTCTTCTGAGCCAAAACCTTATTCATAAGCATTCTCAATTTCATTATTTTCTCATCGGGAATAACATTTTTATTAGTCTTGGGCTGTAAAACTAAGCAAGGCTGCGAACTTCATTAGCATTTTAATTGGATTGCTTATTGGTTGCCTATGTTAAATCAGACGGGAAAAATGACAATGAATTTTTTATTTTGAAAAAATTAATAGAAAACATTTTTTCTTTAAAGTATTTAAAAAAAAAACAGTTCTTGGAAGGTACGTAGCCATAAAGCAAACCCCTATTTTTTACATTATTGTTTACCATTTCCTAGAATTTATTTTGCAGCGGCGTAGGCAGAAAAAAATTTTTAAATCCTCCGAAAACAAAGATTGGTTCTTTCAATATTTGCGACTTCAAGCATTTGCACTTAGCACTTGGATAATGAATGTCATTGTTTACTCGGTTTATATTTTCAAGATTCATTATTTGAATCTGAGTTTTAAAATAGTTATAATTATTCATCTCATTAAGATTTATTATGTAAAAAAGGTGATCTTATTTTTAAAGATGTGTAAATTAGTGTTTTTTTGTTTTGTTTCAGAGAATAAAACACGCGGAGTTAAAAGGATTGTAAGGTACCCAATGTCGTCTGACGGTCGTTATCGATTAGAAAAGTATTTGCGTTTGGGGTGACTCCTTTCGAATGAGATTTCATGTCATTGGGGAATGTCATACTCATTCTTTAATTAGTAGATCGGCCTGTGATGCGTTTTTGCGGTTAGTCGATAATGTAATTAGTTAAATGACTTTTCTTTTTGCGGTGAAGGGGATGGGATAAAATTAAGTAAGAAATTTGCGGGAAAGGTTTTTTTGAAAATAGTGCTGAGAGTGCTAAAATTTTAAGGGCATTGTATGAGAGGGCAGTTATCGTTCACATAAACTTCGTGCACTTAACTTTTTTCGACTGAATTTTCGCAACCGAACGAGTCAGCGCCACTAAAATATGCAACCGCCTTTTTTAGGCAGGAGGAAAAATGTTATTTTATAATCAAAGATACCCGGCCAAATTTACGGCTTTGGCACGGTTAAATACGGCCAAATTTTGAGTTTTAGATAATTTTCTCAAAAACGGATCAAACGATTTTTTATCTCATTTTTTGTGTGAAGATGCCTGACCCTATCAGTAACATTTTTTCCCTCTCCGGAAAAACCGGAAATTTTGAAGTTTCGTGGACAGCGCCGACATGAGATTCGACTTTGAATTATGGTCAGGGAACACAAATTTTCGGTCCATTGTCTGGTTCAAAGGCCACCCTGCCAAGTTTCCGGCTTCGACAGGGCCAAATAATGCCTGACTTTATTTAAAAAAAACTTTTCCCTTTGGCAATCTTTTGTTAAAATCCGCCCTTGGCAGGCAAGCGACGCTCCTGCAAAAACATAGTGAGTAATTATCTTATCTCAAGCCCAAAATTTAAAAAATGAAAAAAATCAACCTGTGACTAATGCTCAAAAAATTCCAAACTTTCTACCTTGAATAATTATGAAATATTTTTAAAATTATTCCAGTTTATGTTTCAAAAAAAAAATCCATGGAACGTTCCAGTTTCTTGATCTATTGATACATAAACCATATTTAATTGTCTCACTCAACTAGTCTATTGTGATAGCTCGACATTTTTTTAGAAAAACCAGATATTTTGTTTTTTTTAGTGCTTTCTCTTATCAGTTTATTTTCAAAAAATTTTTTTATTGGATTTTAATTAATCAGTTAATTATTCTGCAAACCTGAGTTTAGAAAGGTCAGGACCCCAACCCAAAATGTTATCTGCTTTTTTTAAAGCCAGTAGCGGCGGAAGGAGGAAAGCTTTTCAAAGGAGATGAATAACTGTTGCAGTAGAAATTTGACCAAGGGTGGAAAATTTTTAGATGTTAGTAAGAATTTTTATTTTTTAAAACAAAAACTGTCAAATGTGTTTAAAGGTTAAAGGCTTCGACTAAAGCCTTAAATTTGATTTTAGCCCTAGACTGATCCCAGATTAGTTTTATTAGAAAATAAAATCGAACTCCCGCTACTAAATGTAATAAATTTAAATTTTAACTTGTTAAAAATCGCAATTTTGGGATTTCAGGGTAAAATTTTACTTCCAAGATGGCGGCTGTCATTAAAAATTTAGGCATTTTGGCCAGAGATGAAGGTTTTGAAGACACTTGAATTACTAAAATCCGTTTTTGAAACCTAAAATAGTAAACCAGGATCCAAGATGGCGACGTTTGAATTCAAAATTTTGAAAGTTTTCTTTAAGAATTTATTTTTGCGCTTTTGGGGACCATCCGACCTCCCGACCTGAAGTTCTTGTACGGATTGCTCCATTTGGAATTAGAAGTCTCTTCAGTTTAGTCAGAAGACTATTTCAACAAAAAATCCTCCCACCTTTTTTTAGCATCACTTTTGCAGCCCTCTTCAAATTTCCCGAACCTACAAAGCTTTTAGTCCTGGCTCTACAACTCAATACGCACGTAACTAATATTTTATTGCGGTATTACATTTCTGAGAAAAGGGGGGAGGGAGGGGTGAAGAAGGACGTTAATGGCATTTACATTTTATTCCATAAAGTAAATCGAAATCATAAATATTCTAATGAGGTTAGTTGTAACAGCAATAATATCGTATACACCAACGATATAAAGATTTCTCGGAGGCATTTGCATCAAATTCTAATAATCCCCTCAATCCTCGGAAGATTCCTCCCAGGACTTAGTGATTTTCCATTCATCATTTCTGCAGCGCATGCAAAATCTTTTACTTAAAGTTATGTACTGAAGTAAAGAGCGTTTGATTAATATTTTAAGCCCCCCCGCCACCTTTATCGCGATAACGTTTTATTACGAAAATTGGGGCAATTAGGATTGAATGAGTAAACGAGAGGAATCGTTGGGAAATATTAAAGAAATAAAAATGTTTTTCCTGGTCGATCTTAAAAAAAAAATAAATGAGCGGGTGGTTGGGTTTATAAAGTAAAGCAAATACTTATTGAATAACCCGTCAGACGGTTGGAAGAGTAATAAAAAGTAAATGGTATTGACAGCGCAGTGTTAGTGGACGGCAGCTCCTTCTCTCGTGACCATCTCAACGACAAAAAGTTTTTTTTGTTGTTACTCGTATTTTTATTTATTTTTTTTCGAAAAGACGTTAAAATTTTCATCACGGCGAAATTAAAATGGACTCGTAAAAAATTCAAAACGGGGTCAATTACTTAAGGGGAAAAAATAAGAAAAAGACTTCGTCCACGTTTTTTGAATATTTAAAAATAAAAAAAAAGTTCCTAAGTTTAGTAGTTGAAAATAATTTTTTTTTTAGAAGAAAAGTTACCAAAGAAAGAATTTTTTTATAATTTTTTTTTATTATTTATTTAAAATCAAAAAAGTGCTGTGATATAATTATTTTTTAAGTGTCTTAATTTATTATAAAAAAGATCAAAGTAATTAGTGAAAATGAATAACAAGAAGCCGGAAGATGTGGAGAATCGGAAGGGGAGTCAAACTAAGATGATTGAGGAACCGTTTAAACCAGAAGGTGAGTTTTTTTTGAAATTTTTTAATTTTTTAAGACTAGTGAAGTACGAGACTCGTCTTGTGTTGCAAAATTGAGACAAGACAAGAACAAGACTTTTTTGCAAGACGAGACAAGTTTGACGTTTTTTAGAATATTCGAGAAAAATCTTGAGATTTTGCATTGTTTTTAAAGCAAGTAAGTAAGCGCAATTCTCCATTGCAAGAACCAAAACTATGCATTTCTTGTACTGTCTTGCATTCATCACTAAAACAAGATTGCAATGAATGTTGGTTTGAGAAAGGAAAGAAAAAATTGTGATGCGTTTTTCTACACTTTTCCATTTTTGATTCTAAATGTAACAGGATGACTCATTGCTGATTTTGACGGTAACGGATTCTAAGTGTTAAATTTTGGTGGTAACCAAATGCCTGGTTTCGGTTTTTGACGGAAACGGAAACGAATTTTTGGATAGAGCAATCGGTTGGAGTAACAGAATGAATCATTTCTGATTTTGACTGTAACGGATCCTGGATTTCGGACTTTGGCGGTAACGGAATGATGTTTTGAGGAATTTCGACTTAGGTCAATTAATTTTTAAAAATTTTTCCGTTATTTTAAAAATGTCATCCTCAGAAATTTTTTGTGGCCAGGGTTTTCCCCTAAAAATAAATTATCTTCCAGGGTAATTTTCCAATTATTTTCTCTTGCCTTGACAAAAAAATTTTCTTTCACTAGAATCCATACCTAAAATCTCCCTTTCTTTCACCTGATACCCAAAAATTTTCTTTCCGCCAAAATTAGTTCTAAAATTTTTTTTCTTCTCTAGTCTAGCCCATATTTTTAAATCATTTTTCGGCTTCTCTGACATCGTTTTCGTTCCTCTACTAGTTACATCAACTTCCTCGGCCTATCGACATGTCTTCTTTCCCTTGCTCGAACCTTTTTTTAGGCCCATTTTAATTAAGCTAAACACTACGTGCCTTTTATTCGATTAAACAGCTTAAAATTGAATGATTACTCTCGTTAACGGGCACTTTTGTAAATCTTGCAAATAAAAACGGGTTCAAGGTTTTTTTCTGCGACAGGAACATCGAATATCTTCGGGTCATCAATTCAAACATCGTTTAATTACTCCCTTCTTTCTCTGACGTCATTCGATTTAAAAAAAATAACTTTCTCAACAAAATTTTTATAACACATATGAAGTTTTCTTCTAGGCGGGAAATAATTAATTTTTATTTTTACAAAAATAGCGTAGGATAATTAAGATAAGAAATAGTGTACGTAGGCTCTTATCGACCCCGTTTTACGGTAAACAATGCATAATATAATTTATTTCGCAACATGTGTTTGACGAAATAATAAAATGTAGGCGATTTCGAGGAAAAATGTTTTCAGGATATTTTGGACTGGGTGATTGTTTCTGGTCGAGGAGGGGAAGTTTTTGTTTATAAATAGCTAATGTGGTATTATTTTTTTTATTGAGGAAAATTTTGATATCGAGATCAAGGCGATTAACGTCAGCTTGATGAACTTTGCCATTGCAATTTTTCGTCGTTGAAAGAAAAGTCTCTTTACTATAGAATTTGCTAGAGTCAATACTAGAAAAAATTGTTGGACAGATTAATTTTAGGAAATTTGCAAAAAGGTTGATGGAAATTAGAGTAATGCGAGTTGCCTAGGTTGCCTTCCCTTAGATTAGAGCTTAGCCCATTAGATTGTAAATACATTTTAGTCAATTTAGATCAAAAATACATTCAATATTCGAACACGCTTTTTTGTCAATTAATTATCAATCCCGAAGTTATCACATTTCATGAATCTTCAGTTCCTCAAAACTCAATGCATGATACTCCAATTTGAATCATAAACAACGGGTTTTGTCGTTTGGCATCAACTTTGTTGATCCGCAAAAATATTTGGCTAAAAAAACTATTCAATGCGTAGATTTAAAAAATTTAACTGACCATTTTTCAGTTACGTAATCTCACTTAAAGAATTCTACGCCAGAAAACCCGGTTTATTATTGTTAAACATCCGAATGGAAAACAACAACTCAAATAATTCTGAGTAGGATGAAAAGGGTCGAAGAGGACCAAAAATATCTTTCTTACAATTAACTTTGAAAAAGCTTTTCTACGACTTCATTACTAAAATTGATTCAAAATCATGACGACGATCATTTCCCCGTTTAGGAAATGATAATGACGTCGAAGGAAGTCGTTAGAAAATTATAAAAATTGAACGTCCTGAGATTTAATTGGGGGGAGAGACCACGAGGCTGGGCTTAAATTTTTTTATTTTTCCCGAAGGTGCTCGTCTTCCTTAACCTCAAAGGTGAAGATATAAAAGTGAAAGGTCATGTAGGACTAATATGGGTGAAGAAATGAATCTGTTTACGGAAATCCTTGAGACCTTGGTCCAATTGTAGGTCAACGGTCTTATGAAACACACAAAAAAAAGATGCAAATCAATTCTTGGCTTAAATCCAATCATTCTTGTTTTGTTGTCGATGATCTCTTCATTCTCTGTCGTTTTGTTTTTTAGGTACTTGGCTGCAGTTGCTGTTGGCGGTAAGACGAGACAATTTAGTAAGGGGCTGGGCAGTGGCGACGCCAGAGGAAGACAGGCGTAAAAGCAGATTCAGGAGGCTGAAAAATTTAATTCCAGGATATTTGATATGAAAGTTCATTCTAGTAGAAATTTCAGATTTTGGCCTTGTCTGAAGGGGTTAGCCCTAAGGCTACTCGCCTAGGGCCATATCGAGACCTGAGGATTAAACTGTTCTATCTTTGACTTGGAATTTACTCTAGTGTCAGTCAATTCTAAACCTGAGATGGAACAGTATAATCCTCAGGTCTCGATATCTCAACATCTTCGACCTTTCAGCGTCGCTACTGAACAATAATCAAGGCAGATGACATAACTTCCTGATGATTTTAACGGAAGCGTGCCGATAGCGATCGATCTAAATTAAAATCACGAAAAATTTGATAAAAAAAAATTGATAATTCAGTCTAATTTTCATCGACAATGAGAAGATGTTTTAATTTGATAACATCTTTTTTGATGATGACCTATTATGTTTTTCAAGTGTTCGTTTTTAATTACATTTTATCATATTTCCTTTCGCCGACGTTTTATTATGATGATAATAAGCGTCATTTGTTTATGCAGGCTCTTTTCTTTTCTTCTGGTCTAGTCTGCATTAATCCAGTCTTGCCTTTTCTTTTTCGTTGAATGAGTAATGGGTGCTGCAGGCTATCGCAAACTGAACTTTAAGAGCTCGTCGATATGAAGAAGGAAAAAAATAATGGGAGGCATAGTGACAGTAAATCGTTGTTGCAGGAGACAAAGGTCGTTGTCGGTTCTATTTTTGGTTCAGACAAAAATATATATGAAAAGAAATTGAAAGTTTAAAATGATAGATAAAAATTCTTTGATTGTTAAATGAGCTCGTGCTGAGATTTAATAGTTGGGATTTTGTATTGTTGGTGCTTTGCCCTCTAATTTTTTAATATAGACTTAGGAAAAAAATTTATTTGCTGAAAATGACGTCACAGCTGAGTTCAGCTTGTGTATTTCAATGGCTGATTTTTTTGGCGCGAAAATTCGTCCCAATAATTCCTGTACTAAAACCTCAAACATGACGCATGATATTTTTTAGTAATATCAGAAAAGTTTCAAAGAAATCGGAGTGCTTATGAAATTAGCATTTCAATAAATTGCGGAAACATTTTTCTCTTAATAAAGAAAATGAAGAGTCATCGTATTAAAAAAATATTAGCAAGATCTTGATTATTAAAATTGCTAATTACGTTAATTACCCGTTGGTAATTAAATTGGCGTTTGGCTATTTTGTAATCGTCTGTCACCGAATTTAAAATTTAAGAAGATTTTGACCTCATAGTGTCGGCTAAAGACAAAGGAGCATAAATTTTCTCATGACATAGCTCGAGTCAAAATGAAAATCAGTTCGAGCTCTCAAGTTTTTTTCAAAAGCCCAAATGTCTCTGCTGAAAATTTTGGGGCAACGATCGGTCCTAAGCTTGAATATATTGCTTGGCGCCAGGCTAAAGCCTGAAATAGGACTAAAAGTGTTCAGCCCGAGCTTTTCCCGGTTCCACAACAGAAACGATCTGATCTCCGATTTTTAAAATCGAGGTGTTTCACCCTTACGAATTTTTCTTAAAATTTTTATTTTATACAAATTGCAAGCAAACTTTGCAGTTCACTTTGTCTTCTACAAAGACAATGAAAAACGTGAATAGCTTCTCATTTCCAACTTTATTCAATTCTATTTTCTGTTATGACCTACTCTAATCAAATCATGTTTGAATATTATATTAAAGCTCTCTTTACGTCGCCAATAGCCTTGATCATCAGTTTCAGTTTCAATTTCATGGAATTAAGATCTTTTATTCTTGAGTGATAAATCAAAAAATATCTCGATTTTTAAGTTTTTTAAAGATCAAGTGTTGCGGGTTGCCTAATCTGATTTTTTGTATTATCATCGCTCGGCTGCGAAACACTCTCGAATTAGAAATTTATACAGTGCGTGCTGGCTTGTACAAATTAAAGCACAATATCTTTCTCTTTTTTTTGTTTAATACGAAAAATTAACGAACTGAAACTCGATGACAAGAATCGTTGACAATCGGTGACATTGAACATGCCACGTGAAACGTGGATAATTAATTTAACAGAGTTGTTAATTACTACCGTCGCGTAGATTGCGCCTAAAACGCTTTAAAATTCCATGTCCTAGGTTAAAATATCCAAAAATCACTCATGGCATGTGACAGAATGAAACGGACATGAACGATTATCTCGATTCAAGCTTTTTGTAATTTAGCCGACGATGACGATTCGATTTCCTTTTGTAAACACGTCGAAAAAAAAATATTTTTCGTTTACATATGGTTTTCGACGACCGTTCTCTTTGATCCCTGAAAGAACTTTGACCTGATCGAAGATAAAATTTAATTGATTAGTTGATCGAAAAAATGAGATTCATCCCTCGGTTTATATCAGCTGATTGGTGCATTCGGGTTATGCGATCGGTTTTTTTTTTTTGTAAAGTCCTTGAAGAAATATCGTCTGTGTAACTTTTACGGTCGAGGTTACGATTTTGTTGATTTAAAATGTTAGCTCCGTTTTTTGATAATTAAGAACAGGCGGGGGGGATCGCGGATGATTGTAGGCTTAAATTGAATTTTCGTGAAGAGAGAGGGGAAGATGTAAGATCAAGTAGTAATGTTGGAATTTTTATTTGGTTTTATCGTTTATAATTTTCTTAAATAATTTTTTTTAAAAATATTAGAAAAAATTGATGAAAGGGAGTAAAAAAAATTTTTTGTCAAGAAAATTCCTTTTTTAAAAAAAAAACGAGACGTTCAACTTTACTTCAAATTACTTACTTCAAACTTACTTCAAATTTTTATCAAAAATAAATGTTGGAAAAAACTTGCAGTTCTCAAAAGCTCATTTCGGCAAAAATTAAATTATTTGTAGAAAAAATTTTTTAAAAAAATCGTTTTTGAAAAAAATTTTAATTTTAGGGAAATTTAAAAAAGAAATTTTTTATTAGAAATAAGTTTTGGTATTTTTTTTTTGCTAATTTTAGATATTTTCAGTACTTTAGACAACCGGGGTGGAATAACCAGGAAAATAAATTTAATTTTTAGGGAAAATGCTTTCACTCCTGTGCTAAACTCAAATGTAAAATAATTTAAAAATTAATTCCTGCACTTGAGATCGCACTGGTAGAATTCGCCGAAAAATAGAAAATAAAACAAAAATTGATTTTCCTGTAGTTTGGACTAAAGATGGCATCATTAGTCTTTTCTGCAAGAAAGGACGGTCGGGTAAAAATCCCTAGTCTCAACATTTTTTCATAAGAAAAAAAATTTGAGATTTTTTTTGACAAGAAAAAATAATTCTGACAAAAAAATCAATTACAAATATTTTTTTCTGCTTATGAGAATAGGGACTAATTTAGTCTCTTTAATAAATATTAGGACTTTTAAGAATATATACCCATGGATTTTTTGGTCATCTTCCTAGCTATTTTTACAAAAACATTTTTGAACTTTACTTACTGAAAATTCAGATTTTCTTTTAAATTCTTAAAGATTTTTCCAATAAAATTTTCTATTGAGCATTCCATTTTTATCATTCAGCCAGTCTTCGTTAGGTCCACATATGCTTTCCTAATCTTGCTACGGGCCTTTTTCGAAAAACATCATTTTCCTCCAATTTTCCTGCTTTAAATAAATGTCAAAATACCCATTCAACACTCTTACATAATTCGAAAAACGTCAACTTACCTGCTTTTTTTATTCTTAGAATCTGAGTTATTGAATTGATAACCTTTCAGGTACAGTGCCAAACATTCCCGTTACATAAAAAGAAACCAAGATAAAACCAAGTGACGTGAAAAAAAATCATTTTCCCCCCTAATTACCTAATTTTTCTTCAATTCACCATCTTCAGTTACTATGCATTCATTCTTCAATTTTTCATACTGATTTATTAATCATAAATCGTCTGCTCTTATCGCTGACGTATTCTATTTACACGAATTCATTTTTTTCGATGTGACCACCAGAAATTTAACTTTAAAAAAATTAATCGGGAGGTTGTGTCTTTATTACTCTCAATCTTTTTTTTTTTTTTTTTTTTAAAAAAAAGAAGACGTTTTAACACTTCGTGTAACGCGTTATCAATATTCCATTTTCCTTATCAGTAAATATGGAGGATTTTTTCGAACGTCTGATTCAAGGGAACGAGGTACATTGAGTTCGAGATATGTACGAATGTCGCCTCGATGATAAGACCTTTCATTTTGTAAATATTCTGAAGTAAGTAAATAATAAGTCTTTAAACGTTTAAAAACAAAAGTGAGAAGTGTATTTTTTTCTTTTTTTCCCCGAATAGTTTCGACGATCGCTTCTGTCGCGAAGGTTCTAGTGCCATCAGTTAAAAATTTGTGATTTTTGTACTTTAAATACTCGTGAAAGAATCATCTGTGATATTAGGATTTGTAAAAAAAAAAAGACACGTGCGTTTAGCTACGAAAAAATAAAATAAAATAAACCACATGTTACTCTTGACCTTTTTCCCCCTTGATTTTTGATTTTAAACACAAATTTACACAAATGGCAACGATGTGATAAGTTGAAATAGTGTCATTTTAGATATTATGGCTTAATGATGAGAGCGTAGGGGATTTTTAACAAATTAACAAATATCGTGTCGTGAATTTTTTTTGTGGTGTTCATTTAAGTTTTATTTTATTTTTTTTTTAACGGACATTAGTAACAATTAAAAAATTGTAATAAATGCATCGAGTGGTTAAAAACGAGGAGAGAAAGCCCGGGGCGAATGCTAGACATAGTGTATTAGTCGATCAGGAATCAGAGATCGAAGACGTTGCAGGTATATAAATTCTCAATGTGCTTATCAATGTTTAATCTTTGGTTTTTATCTTTTAATGTTGTTGATTTTGGAAAATGCCGATGGATTATATAATGGAAACGCATTGGAATTATGCATTGTTTACTTCCGGGGAATCGTCGTTTAAAAAAAAAAAAAAATGATTTACACTGACTAAAGCCGGTTATTGTTAGTGATTGGAAAAATGTCACAGGCACTTATATCCTTTTTAAATTGATTTCCGTCATAAATATAAGCGTTAAGTTTGAAATTGCATATCAGAAGAAAATTAAAGGGAAAGGAGGTCCCGAAAAATTTCTTTTGATGAGAGGAATCCAAATCCGTGGTCGCTGCCTTTAAGAATTTTTTATTAATTAGAGGTGAAGAGGGGGGGGGGGGGGGGGGTGAAATTTTAGGGTCAGAAAATGTGCCACTAGATGAGAGGATTCTGAATTCGTGATTGCTGTCACGGAATTTTGCTGGAAAAGCGGTCGCTGACATATCTGTAGCCAGTCTGCACATTAGTCCGGGCCAGAAATTAAAGTAGAGGTGGGAGGGGACGATTCATAACAAATTTTTTCAGCTGGGACTTTTTCCACGCATAAACTCGTGTTTTATATGGCAATGCCTGAAGCCCTATAACCCTTTTCACAGATTTTCTTTGAAACAGTTCTATCCTGCCCAGTTGGGGACCTCCTAGCCGACCCTTATCCCCGGCAGGCGACCCTCCTTCTGACCCTAAGCAGCCTCGGTCTATCTTGAGACCTTAAGACTTTTAGGACTTCCATCCAGAACCTAACTAATCATCAGCTAAGGAGGCGCATGCTCCTCCTACTAATCCAGTACACTGGTGATGAACAGAACGGCTCTCCTGTGATCCTTCGGATCTCCCCATTTACCGAAACCCCATGAAACATGGAATTTGACCGCCCGCGCACAATAGAGGTAGTTGGTTCTCGAAAATAAGGTGTTGGAACCAAAGAAATATCCAGTAACCGTGATTTTAAAAATTTGGCTCCTCAATCTTTACTTATGACTCAGGAGGACGTAAAAAATTACTGCTAAAGGCGCCACAATCGAATTGTTGTCACATTGTTGACAACAATAATCAGATTAGATTGTCAACAGGGTGATTCTTATGTGCACACTACGACGCTAGCGGTTGAATTTTAAGGCTAAAAACTTTATAAAATTAAGTCCTTTTTCACTAGATGCCAGAGATTAGATAGAGAGGAAGGGAGGACTTCGGTTGCACCAAACGATTACAGGCTGCGTCATAATGGAAATTCGCCATGTTGCAGGTTGGTTCAAAGACCTTAATAAATAGACCGAACACTCCCGTGCTTTGCGCTGAAGCCAAAACAAATCAACTGAGTGTCTGGAATTCCGTTCAGTTAGCACAGTATTTGTCAAAGGTTCCTTTGTTCCTTTGTCAGGAATGATTCTTTCTGAACGGAAATCTAGACACTCGATTTGTTTTGGCTTCAAGACCTCCGTAAGAGCGTTTGGTCCATTATAAAGGTCTTTGGGTTGGTTTCGTTCCGGCTGTGGGAATATGCATTAGCAAAGTATTGGAACCCACAGTCGGATTCATGGTCGTAAACATCACGAAACTCGGGTTCGTATAAGAAAATGGCGATCTCTTATTGAAGCCAGAAATTTAATTCGGCTTCTGCCGCTTGGAAGCGTGAGAGAATAAAGGGAGACCAGTTAGATGCGTTCGAAAATTTAACATTCAACAAAAGAAAAGAGTTGAAAACTTTTTTCCTTTAGCCCTTTATCCACTTACGCTCGTAGCGGTAAAATCGGTGAACTTTTTTTTTTGACTTCAACGAGTTTTCCTCCTGGACGCGAGTTTCGCGACCTTTACGACCATGGCCAGCTTTTTAAACATGCAACATGGCATTAGAATCTTAATGAGTCTACAAGGCGGTGCTCGAGTGCTCCCTCCCTCAATGCCACCTATAACTAGTAGGTTAACTATTCATTCTAAAGTTCGAATTATGGCTACTCACGAATTTTGGTCCACCCAACGCCCATGTCAGACTTGCAAGTTGAAACATGTCAACGTTTTCTTATTTTGGACCCACTAGAAAAATTCATCTAACTACTTTAAGAATCATTAACCGTAAACTTATCGATCGGTTATTCCTACAATTATTCATCCGGGTTTCATACCAATCACCTTCACAGTACCTGAATTACTATCGATTTTGCCACCTCAACCATGTCTGAATTACGAAGCTGGTATTGTCCGTCTTACCGAAGCTTCTAAACCGATAAGAAAACAGTCGGTTCGCTGTTGCCATCACAAAAGCATTAAAATAATGCATTAAATATTTAAAGTCAGGTTCAGGTTTTTATATATTTAAAAAAAACCATGAGGGAAGAATTAAATATTACGGAAAACGAAGAGGAAGTACCGAGTAAGTTTTGATAAATAAAATTGAATGATCTAATATTTTACTATTGCCTCATGGCATGTATCTAATATTTGTGAACATCTCACTTCCGGAAAATAATTATATCTTTGCGTTAAAATGTTTAGTAAATCGCCCTTGACCTTACTTGATTTATGGGAAACGAAATCATTTGTTGACCGAAAAAATGGACAGATACCTGTAAACCATTTTAGCTGCATTATCTTTAACGATAACGAAATTTCTGGTTTTTTTTTGCAGGATGTCTGGGTGCGAGATACATCACCACCTTCATGCTTTTTTTAGGCATGTCGAACGCGTATATTATGCGGACGAACATGTCTGTCGCAATCGTGGCCATGGTAAATCATTCAGCTCTGCCTGTCGCGCCAGACGTAGTTGACGATGAATGCGGTGACGTTCCGACGAACGTTAGTAAAGTAAGTATGTAATACAATTTAATCTTCGATGACAAGGACTTATGTCGTAATAATTCCCGTTAAGGTGAAATATTTTAAGGTTTTGTTGATGAGGAAAATGGTTTTTTCGCGGGTTTGGTAATTGTCGCAATAATAATATGAAAATTTTGGCTAAGGTCGAGGTTAAAAGTTTGGAGTCAAGTTCAATGAGATTGAAATTTATAATTAAATGCGACATTGTTGCTTTTTAACGAATTCGCGGGTTGCAGGAGCGTAGGGATAGTTTTCATGAACTAATTAAAAAAGGGTACGATTTTACTTATTGCCCACTGAAGTTAGTGTGCCTTGATCACACTAAAGACAGCCTTGTAGCTCAGTGTGTACCGCGGCTAACTTAGAATTCCCCTACAGCTCCGGTAGAATCATTTTATATTCGAATACTGTAGAGCACTTTTCACGTTTTTAAGCTCCATGCAATTAACTACTTTTGTCTCTGCTTCCAGCATTCCGATTCTAGCGATGGCGAATACGTATGGGACACAGCCCTCCAAGGCTACATCCTCTCCTCATTCTTCTACGGCTACGTCATCACCCAAATACCCTTCGGTATACTTTCCAAAAAGTACGGAGCAAAATGGTTTTTAGGTATAGGAATGCTTATCAATTCCGTTTTCGCATTTTTCGTTCCAATCGCCGCTGAAATGGGCGTCGGCTGGTTAATAGTCTGTCGATTTATCCAAGGATTAGGAGAGGTAAGTCTCATCAGACACAAAATTCTCACTCCTTTCCGCCAAAAATCACACGTTGAATTTTTTCAAGGGTCCGATAGTGCCTTGTACACATGCATTATTAGCCAAATGGATCCCTCCTAACGAGAGAAGTAGAATGGGGGCGTTCATCTACGCCGGCGCACAATTTGGCACTGTAGTTTCCATGCCTTTGAGCGGTTTGCTATCAGAGTATGGCTTCTCTGGAGGATGGCCTTCTATATTTTACGTTTTCGGAGCGGTTGGAACCGTTTGGTGCATTGCATTTTTCTATATGGTCTATGAAGATCCAGATAGTCATCCGTCTATAACACCTCAGGAACGTAAATACATTCTACATTCCTTATGGGGAGCTGGTGGAGCTACCGTAAGTTATTAATACGCATAATAACCACTTGTGGCGCTAGCCGTTATTCGACTGCAGCGACACTCGCAGAATTCAACTAAATTTAATTTTATTTTTAGTCTCCTCCCATTCCATGGAAATCAATCGTCACTTCTCTTCCGTTTTGGGCTATATTAGTCGCTCATTTAGGACAGAACTACGGTTACGAAACCCTCATGACAGAGTTACCAACATTCATGAAACAAGTCTTACATTTTGATATTAAATCCGTAAGTAGATCGAAAAAATTTCCCCTTCGTTGTTAGCTGACTAAAAAAAACCGATTTCCTTTGCAGAATGGAACATTATCATCATTGCCATATTTAGCCATGTGGTTATTTTCAATGGCGGTAAGTCACGTCGTCGATTGGATGATAACCAGTGGGCGATTCACGCATACAGTAACTAGAAAAATAGTCAACAGTATTGGTAAGTTTGTGGCTAAAAACAAAACAGAATATTTTAAGCCCTTTTGATAATACAATTTTTTTTTTGCAGGTCAATTTGGTCCAGCCATATGTTTAGTGGCAGCTTCTTATACAGGTTGTGATCCTCCATTAACAGTTGCTTTGCTCACGATAGGAGTCGGCCTCAACGGAGGCATTTACTCAGGATTTAAAGTTAATCACTTGGATATTTCTCCTAGATTCGCAGGAATACTCATGAGCTTTACAAATTGCCTAGCTAATCTAGCTGGTTTGTTGGCTCCAATTACAGCTGGTAATGTTATCGAAGGAAAGGTAAATATTTGTAGAATTGTTACAGAAACTAAAAGTTTCTGACTAAGCCTCTTTCATTGTAATTTTTTTTTAAGAACCAAAAATAATTTTTCTTTTGTTTTTTGCAGCCCACGCAAGCTTCTTGGAGAATAGTATTCTTCATAGCTGCTGTGATTTACGTGCTATGCGGTACATTTTACGTAATATTCGGAGCTGGGGAAAGGCAAGTTTGGGATGATCCATCAACAGACGAAGAAAAAGCAGCGGAAAGGAAAAAGAGGAAAGCGGAGAAAAACGGGGAAGTTTTAAATGGGACCTTAGTAGAAGAAACAAGGCAATAATAATGAATGTTTGTTTTTAAATTATTTTTTTAATTTTAATTTTTCAATCTTTTGTAAATATTGGATAAATAATTCGAATAATTTTATTTGAAAATCTCTATACATAAGAATATTGTAATAGTTTATTTTTTTATTTACGTTTTACAAGTAACGTATGCCAAATATACACGCAAGAAAAAAATTGGAAATAAAAATCGAATGCGCCAGTAAAAAAGTGTCGGTTTTTTGCCCTAATGCAGATTCAAGCTTCTTGAAGTTGATTTGTGGTTCTACAGTCCATCCAATCACTTTCCTTTTTCAAATAGTCCAAGGCTTGGATTCATTTTCATGACTTTTTATGATCAGTCCACTATTAGTTTAACAATCACACTTAAAATTTAGAGAGGAGCATTATTATTCACAAAAAAAGGCAGTCAGTCCTTGTGATATCACTTTAATTTAGAATTGCCCTCGGAAGCTAGAGAATAACATCTAATCATTGTTACAAGCGAATAGCCATGATAGGAAATATATATCAACAAAGTCCTTTTCAGTATTTAAATTAATAATTTGATGTTCGTTAAAAAAAAAATGAAGATATTGATCAGTCCTATAATGACTGAGGACAAGGCATTATTAAGCTGAATCAATTTACATCTGCCAAATTACCAAAATTATTCCATTGGAGTAATTATCCCACATATCGGTTGATAATGCAGTAGGACCAGCAAATGTTATACTGCTTCGTACCTCCCAATTATTATTCTTAATGGTCATCCCAGATTTGAATGTCATTTCATTTAAAATTCACAACTAACCACTCAAAATAAAATGTTACTGAAAAAATCAGCCAAACATAACCTCAATTTGTTAAAATTGCGGATGTACCAAATTTTGAGGTTTGTATTAGGTTTTCCACCGTTAATAAATAAAGCCAAGATTGGTAAAATAATCTATTCTGGAACAATAAGAATCACTATGCCGATTTAGTATTCTACATAGCACAAAAAAAATAAACGACTAGGAAAAAAATGTATTTTGAATTTAATAGAATCGCGGGAAGACGCCATTATTTATCGAACACGCTTTTTCAGGGCCTTTATTCGTTAATATGCGCGGTGCTGCTTCGCGGTCATTTCCCGCATTAGTCAACCAGTTTTATAAGCAGACGGCTCAGTTTGTTGTTTCGGTCGCGTCGGTATAATAGGTGTTCATATAATTCGTTAAATTTTACCCCCTCGATAGTTTTCGTACGGTCCGGTAAAGTGGAATATTTGTTTGTGTTGTGTTTTTATAATCATCAAGGATTCTTCCTGTTTACAAGGGCACTAAAATTTCATTGTAAGTTGAATTATCATTTATTCAAAATTACAAATCTTTTTCTCACCGTTTTGACGGGAGGCAAGAACCACGTAACGGATCAGCTGTTAATGTTGTTTCAAGAGAAGAGTTCACGGTCATACAACGCATGTTTACGTAGGCAGGGAATGCGTGTCAATCTCTGTACTAAGTTCACACCTAACCTAAAACAATTAAATGTAATTAACGTGAAGTCACCGAACTTGATCGAATTTTGATGTTAGATTGTCACGTGTGTTGATATTCCACAAAAAAAAAGTCAAAGGAAATGGCATCTATTTTTTTTGCGGAACAAAATTATTAAAAGGAAAAGTCGAATGCGGTTGAATTATTTAAGTTTTGTTAGATTTGATATTTCATGACCGCCTGCATCAAGGTCTAGTCATGAATTAAAGATAAATAGGTGAAAGGTGAATTGAATCAGTTGATCATGGTAAATTTTTTTTTTATCTATTATTTGCACTGCAAGCTGAATTTGGTTTAATATTATTACTTTTTTAAGGTTATGATTATTTAACTTGACATTAATGCCATTGAATTTCTGAAATCGAATGATGTTATCAGGGTATGTTTGTTTTGAATGTGTTTCGAGAAATTGATGTTCTTGGGTGAAGCCTTTGATCAAAGATAAATAAAATTGATGTGGTATAAGGATTGTAATTTGTTCTTGTCTGCTGTTAATGGGGGTTCGATTTAATGATGAGGATTCGAGAAGTAAAAAAAAAATGAGGGTGAGATCTTTTTTTTTTTAGGAAAATGAGTTTAGAGCAATGAGAGTTAATGTATGATCTCTAAAAATGATATTTATGCGATTATGGTCTGAAATTTGTGTGGTGGGAAAAAATCTGTCATTGTATTTAAAACTGGAGAGTGAATCGTGTAATGAAATTAGTTGAACAGATGAAAGTGTAATGAATTATCATGTGGATGTTTTTTTGGCACAGTTAAATTTTTTTGGATGTGCATAGAGTGATATTTAGATTTTTGGGGGTCGATAATGGAGATTTTAGATACTGCCAGGTTCGTAGAAATTATTTCTTGGGACAGAGTGATTACTTGCTCATTTTTTAATTGACTATGATACGATATGCTCTTAACAAGCTTTAGCACAAAGTAATTGGTTTAAATTAGGTCAAGAGTAGAAAATCTAGTGACAGGTTGAGCTGGGGCCTCAACATCTACTAGTACGGTAAATTTTTTGTTTTATGCTCAACTCCAAAGGCAAACACTTTATAACGTAACATAATTTAATTCTCATCTCTCTTAAAATATCACAAAAATGTATCTAATGTCTATTTCGATTGACGTCACATCCGATGTTTGACAAAAGAATACAGTTACCTCTTCTATTTCCAGAAATAATATCATTTAATGGAGTTATGTATCAGAAAGGGGAAGGGAGGATTTCGATCCGACACCTCAAGTGTATTCAAATAACGTTCGATCCGCCTTTAATATTTGTAATTGGTTTGCTGAGAAAATTCTCTATAATATCTCTCTCTCTCTCGCTCAGATCTGTCACAAATGAATCTCTTAATGGAAATCCTTAGTCAACGAGATTCCACAGACATCGTTTTCTATCGATTAGGAAACCCGATAAGAGAGTTAACTTCCCTTTAGACGTTCAGAGAATTACTGCAATGCCGAAAAAAAAAATCGGGATTTTGTATAAATAAAATATATCAGGGATGAATGTCTCGGACGGGATAGGAAACAAAAAAAAAAAGAGAAAAGGGAGGAGTGCGGGGGGAAAAAAAAGGTAAACTGGTAATTACTGATGATGCATAGGGAATAACGAGCCCTGACGTTCGTAATTGCCAGTTTGAATGAACGAAGGAGAAAACCCGTTCGTTTCTGAACCTGTAGTTTATAGCTCTCAATTAATTGGTTTAATTTTTCAAGGGATTTTTTTTTTCAATTTCTTGATCGCGATCGATTGACCTGTTCAATTTTAGGGAGAAACTTGCGTGAGGATAAGGCCATCTGTCTTCGTGCACCTAGCCGATTTACGTATCAAATTGCTCCTTACATCCGTTACCGCCCTCAGGGTTGACCATTCCCCATTTCATGTATTTTACCAATTTGCACGAGAAAAAAAATGGTTATGAGAAGCCATAACGCAATGAGAAAATCCGATGTTTTTCTAAAGCATGTTAAGAGTTTTGTGGCTGGCCAAAGTATGTTAAGAGCCTCTCATGGCTTATTGAAACATGGTAAGAGCCTCTTATGGCTTATCGGAACATGTTAGGAGCCTCTTATGGTTTATTGGTACATGTTAAGAGCCTCTGATGACTTGTTAAAACCTGTTAAGAGTGTCTGGCGACTTGTTAAAACATGTTAAGAGCCTCTTATGGCTTATTGGAACATGTTAAGAGCCTCTTGTGGTTTATTGGTACATGTTAAGAGCCTCTGATGACTTGTTAAAACCTGTTAAGAGTGTCTGGCGACTTGTTAAAACATGTTAAGAGCCTCTTATGTCTGGCTAAAGCATGTTAAGAGCCTCAAGAATCAGACAATGCGTTTTTTAGCCAAAAAATCTAGGCTCTAAATTTAGCGCCCTTGCTCATAAATTTCTTCTCCGGCGAAAAACCGACGAATCTCTTAGAAAAATAAATGTCAAGTTTATTTATGCAATTTTTAGTATTTCCTCAGCAGGAAAGGGTGAGTCGAGTGTTTTTTTTTTTTCTAAAGCCATTATTGCCCGCGGTTTTTAGGGAATAATAAAAAAAAAGAAATCTGAATTTATATTGAATCGCTGAGGCGAATTATAATTTTTGAAAGCAAAATAATATATCGGAGTAAACTCGGCCTTAAAATCTAAACATTGAGTATCGAATATTCATTTCCATTTCAAGGGAAATCATAACATTGCTTCGCTCTTTATTTTTTTTTCGAGTTAAAAAAAAAAAAATCATCCCCTCAATCGGAGGCACATCGGCGATATACGTGACGCCTAAAACAAATAATTGCAGACGCGGTTCAACATTGTCAATCAAATTCGTTTTCATTACGGGAAATTAAAAGGGATTTTTGAATTTTTAAAGCTATGGAGGAATGAAAAAAAAAAGTCGCTTGATGTCTAAAAAAAAATTGATTTTTGAGTTTTTAATAATTGCTCCAAGGCGAAGATTTTTTAGTTTCGTGATGGCCGGTCAAAAGCAATTTTTCTTGCCGCGTCCAGTGCGGATATGTGAAGAGACTGCTTGGAAAAAAATTTTTGTGGAAAAATGCGACAAAACTGAACAATAGTCATTTTTTTTTTAATTGGGGGGGAGTATTTTTTTTTTTTTTTTTGAATATTGATTAATGAGAGGTTCTAGTCTGGTATTTTAAAACGTTAAAGTTTTAGAATAGTAGAGATTTATTCTGTCAAAATACGCAAATGTCACTTAAGTAAAAATTTAAGCTATTTTTTTTTGAAAGGATTCCTCGATTTAAAAAAAATAAAATCGATGTGTTTAGCAGCTGAATTTTTGGTTGACGTGGCAAACTTTTTTATTTTAAGGAAACTAAACCATGATGATCCTTCATGATTTAACTTGTAGCAACAGGGCTAAAGTCAGTAAAATTTTTTCAAACCTCTCCTCAATCTTTTTCAAATGAATTTCGCTCAATTTTTGGCTCAAACGTTTTACTCCCAGAAATCATGTAGCCAGGTTTTTCCCAACTCACAAGTTTTCTTTTTGGGTCAGCAAGGGTCCCTCAATCCCATAATTTAATTAAACGCCTCGTTATCTAAAAAAATTCTAAAAACCCATTCTCCTCACACATCAATAACACATTAAATATATTTTTCCACAGCCTTGACGCATTCACTTCGTTAGTTTTCTCATTATCCTTCACACTCTTATAAAGCAATAAGACCTCAGCAAACGATCAATCATAATCATTGATAAAAGCGTTTTAAGGGGAATATACAAAAAAAAAAAAAATATTTCACACAAAAAAAAATCCCGATGAATTTTTTATTAATCTTTACATGAAAAATGAATATCAGTGTTGTTTGGGCGTGTATTATTGGATCAGCAGAACAAAGCTTTTGCGGAAACAATAGAGGGGTCAATTAATGCGACCGAAAGCTCATTCATGTCCACCACCGTGTACGACCATAACAAATTTTAACTCATCTTTTTTTCCCCCAATTTTTTTTTTTGACTCTCGATAAATAAATACTTTTTAAAAATCAACAACTAATTTTTTTCCGCTCTTTTAAAAATGAAATGGTGTCAGCGTCAAGTCTCTATCTCGAAATTTTTATCCAGATCAAATTTTAATTTGCGTCTTAAAAATGTATCAAAGTAAAAAAAAAAAAAAATAATCTAGTTAACGAAGTGCCGGAGGCAAATTTTCGAGCTTCAGTTTTCCCTCTTTTTCTCCCTCGTTTTTTTTATATTCTAATTTTTTTTTCCAAGTTCGGTTTCTCTTTAAAAAGAAAAATAAAAACGAGGTTGGGTATTAGTTTATTATTTTACACTGATGCTTCTTAGCTAATTTTCACGAAAGAAGGAAAGTTTAGGAAAAAGGATAACGCGGTTTATCCGGGAAAAAATATGCGAAATATTTAAAATTCCCCCCCGCCGACATCAGATTTTAAGAATTATTCTCATAACTCGAATAGTCTTAACGAGATAGATTTTTTTTTTGTTGGGAAATTAAAAAAGTTACAAGTTAAATTCTTGTTTCGTGCTTCACAGTGCCAAACACTGCTTGAATCATTTATTAATGTTTTATCGAAAAGGGTAAAAATACAATTAGGGCTAAAGCCGAATAAAAAAAAAAGAAGAATGCATAAAATGAAAAATTACCGACCTTAATGTCATATACGATTGTAATCGACAAAAAGTAACCATTTTTCATATCGACAGAACTTATGACTTATTGCGATGTAATTGCAAATATACAGCGGGAACGTTTGATAAAAAATGTTATTTTTTTTTACAAGCACGAATGAAAATGTTTCCTTTATCAATTTCCGTTTAAAAAAATATCGGTTTTTAATTCGAATAAAACAAATCAATTTTTAAAAAAAAACTATTTGAGCTATGTCGATATATTTTTAGATGAGAGTAATTTTTGATCGGATAAATAAATTATTTGAGAGTCGAAATTAGGACTTGGGGAGTATTAGGAGGCGATTTCGTGACTCTTAGTTGACTTCAACGAAACATGTCAGGTTCCGAACAGGCTTTAAAAAGTCAAGAGGCTCTTTATAGGTTTCAGAATATCATACGAAGCTCTTGATAGGTTTTAGGAAATCATAATAGGCTCTTAACAAGTTTTAGAAAATTATAAGAGGCTCTTAACAGACTTGAGCACATTACAAGAGGCTCTTAATAGATTTTAAAAATCATAATAGGCTCGTAACAGGTTTTTGGAAATCATAAAAGGTTGGTAACAGTTTTAAGAAAATCATAAAAGGTTCTTAAAAGCCTTTAGCCACTCTTGAGAGGCTCTTAACAGGTTTTAGAAAATCATAAGAGGCTCTTAACAGGCTTAAACCAATCATAAGAGGCTCTTAACAGACTTGAGCAATTATAAGAGGTTCTTTATAAGTTTTAGAAAATCACAATAGGCTCTTAACAGGTTTTAGAAAATCATAAGAGGCTCTTAACAGGTTTTAAAAAATCATAAGAGGCTCTTAACAGGTTTTAGAAAACCGCAATTTAATCTTAACCGGTCTTTGACGATAGTTACAGTTTTTAACAGGTTTGAAAACATCGCAAACGGTTTTAAAAGATCTTAAGGAAACTTGATCACCTCTTAACAGGAATTCGATCACTGTTAACAACCCTTAACAGGCCTTAACAAATCGGGAAAAAAGGTGGGCTGACAGTGATAAACTCTTAACGAGTCCCTAATAGTTAAGGAAGGTCCCTAACAAGGTCCTAATAGTCACGGTAAGCTCTTAACAGGTCGCTGTTAATTACAATATGCTTTTAACATAACCCTGCTGCTTGTAACAGGATCTTAACAGGTCTTATAGACTATTTTAAAGCAGATATCTGCTCTTAGGGACCGTTGAGGCATTTTTAAAGCCGTTAAGAGTCCGATATGCTTTTGCAAGCCTAGATAGGAGTAAAAAGGAAGACTGCCTAAAGCTACTTAAAGGCTTTTTCCTTATCACACTAATAATCCCTCAAGGCTCACCATCTGTTTAAAATTACTTTCCGTAATAAAATTTTCGAAACCCTTGAAAAGCCATAAAACCGGATTTTTGTTCCCCCCAGAACCCTTCTGCTCAAATCAAACAAAGACTTTCTCTCAGCACATTGCACTCACGGCATCCCGATCAAAATTTTCCTTATTGTATCGATATATTCGTCAATAACGTCGATATTCCCGATAAAATTAATAATGCATAACATCCATTAAACTCGAATTACAAAAAAATTAATTAAACTCGCCCCCCTTTGCCATTTTTATACATATACTTATAAATAATTATCCATAATATAGTAAAAGGGGAATATTACTAACTCACTCTCTCTCTCTCTTTCCTCCCTCAAACACGTTTCAATTTATCGATTAAAAGCTTGTATATATGATTCCATATGTAAAGCTTCCCTCCAATAAATGTTCTTAAATAACTTCCGGAATCTGCTTCCGATTTAAATGAATTTGCATTAGAAATTACCGCCCTTTTGCCTCAATGAACGGAATCGCCCTATTTTCTTGTAATTTCGCATTGGTTTTCGGTTATATTAATGAAAATCTGTTATTATAAACAATAAACGATGCAATCTCGGGTTGAAAATTTTTTATACAAGAAAAAAAAATCTAGTAAACATAAACACGAACATGGGCTAATACATATTGTTTTTCTTCTCTCTGTTTTCTTTCTTCCCTTTTTCTCGAGGGGGATGAGCATCACCATGGTCATGGCGGTTTTTTTTCCTTTTTTGTTTTTTTATTATTATTATTTCCCTTTTTCGTTCACCCCACACCCGTTCGGATACATTGTGTTTTTCTGTATTATACAAATGAAGCAGGTTTTTTCGAGGTGCTCACTTTTACGACTGGCATTTAGTGGCTGAAAAAGCAATCAAGAGGCAAAGTAATATTAAAAGATGAAGACTTCTAATCATGTCTCACTCTTTTATGACTCTTTTCCTCGTATCTTCCTCCTTTGTTACTTTTTCGTTAATGCCCGTTGTTCTTTCTCTTTATTACACGTGCTGGTGTCGTTATATCGTACAAAAAAAAAGCTATTTTCGGTTATTTTGTTTTTTGGCGGGTTGAGGTTATTTTGGGCTTGACAAGAGATGCAGTTGCAAGATATCAGCTTTAAACCAAGTAGTGATCGAATTCGGTTCCAGTTCAAATTTTAAGGGCTTCAGGGTCTTCTGAGGGGGAAAACAAGCTTCTTATGATTTTCTAAAGCCTGTTAAGAGCCTCTTAAGATTTTCTAAAACCTGTTAAGAGTCTATTATGATTTTCTAAAACTTTTAAAGAGCCTCTTATAATTGCTCAAGTCTGTTAAGAGCCTCTTATGATTAGCTAAAGCATGTTAAGAGCCTCGTATGATTTTCTAAAGCCTGTTAAGAGCCTATTATGATTTTCTTCGATGCATGTTAAGAGCCTTGCGTGGTTCTTCGATGCATGTTAAGAGCCTTGCGTGGTTCTTCGATACCTGTTAAGAGCCAAATACGGTTCTTCAATGCCTGTTAAGAGCCGACTACCGACCTCATGTTAAGAGCCTACTAAGGTTTTAATACTGGTGCATTCTAATCTCTGAGGAATAAATCCGCCTGTAGGAACCGTATTCATTCACCTCTAAAGTAAACCGTTGAGAATTCCTGTCTCTGATAGTTCACAGACTGAATTCTTCCATTACAACTTGCTACAAAAAAACCAAAAACTTAATTCAATGACGTCTTCGTGTAGGTTCCAGGCAAATTGATACGGAAATGCTTTGCGTGTTAAAAATCAATCAGTATTAAGGAGTTAACAATCAAGCCTGTTTTTTTTTCTCCTCTCTCTCTCGCTCTCCTCTACGAGGATCGGATCATCATACTTGGGTGGTACTAGGTTCGGTCTTTTATCATTCAAGAAAACAAGTCACAACCATTTAAACAAACGAAACTCATCGCGGGGAGGGCTTTTCCTTTTTGTTTTAATGACATGAAAAGGAGAGAGAGAGAGAGATAGAATAATATCTTTCGCTGATCGAAGATGAACTTTGGCGCCGGAGAACAATTTGCACGTCCACAGTATGACTTGTCACAAACAGACATATATTTAGCGTCATTAATTCAGTTGATCGTGTCAACCTCACTAAACATCCCTGTAAATAATGATAACGAGGGTGAGTTGTACATTTTACGCTTTAACGGATCTCTTTTCATGGATGAAAATTGCGATGAGAGAAAGGGGGGAGCAAGAGAAAGAATCCCATTTTTTAAAATTAATTGTTGATGGTTTAATCCTTTATGATACAAGCAGAAGAATTTTTCCGTAATTGAAATTTTAATTTTTTTTTTAGTTAAATTAAGATGCCGAGTTTAGAGAAGTATTAATCAAACGAAGAAAGAGGCTTTCAGGATTTTTTTTTAAAAAGAAATTGCACTGTAAGATCAATTGTAAAAGAAATATAAATTCCCTAATGCATCGTAGCGCCCAAAATAATGTTTTCTGATAATTTTAAAGTGTCTTAACATGACTAAGAGCACAGTAGTTTTCCCTTAAAAGGTCTAGAAGATTCGTTATTGATTTTTAACAGGTCTTGCGCAATTACTACTGCTCTTGATTGAGTTAAATAGTCTGTGGTTTGCTCATAACAGGGTGGAAAAAGCTCTTAACATGACCACGATCGCCTCTTGACTGGTTGTGGATGGTCTCTATAGTCTTCATGATTCTTAACAGGTCAAAAATGACAAAAAGATCGGCTCTTAACATGTCAAAGAACACAAAAGCCGACTCTTAACATGTCCAAGAAGACAAAGTTCGGCTCTTAATAGGTCGGAGAAGATCCTTTCGGCTTTTAACAGGTCAAAGAAGACAAAGGCCGGCTCTTAACAGGTCCAAGAAGACAATGGTCGGCTCTTAACAGGTCAAAGAAGACAAAGGCCGGCTCTTAACTGGTCGAAGAAGACAAAGTTCGGCTCTTAACTGGTCGAAGAAGACAAAGTTCGGCTCTTAACATGTCAAAGAAGACAAAGTTCGGCTCTTAACATGTCAAAGAAGACAAAGTTTGGCTCTTAACAGGGCCAAGAAGATAATTTTGGCTCTTAACAGGTGAAAAATGTTTTTAATGGGCTACAACTTGTTCTTAACAGGACTTAACGGACATTTTTTGGCATTAAACGGATCTGAAGGAAAAAAAGGTTCGCAATATGAAGCTCTTAACTTGTTTTTGCTGGTTGTGTGACTGCACGGGCCCTTGCGCTTTCGTTATTTGCTTAGGGACACGCGAGTCATCTATATTCTTAAACGCATTCGTTTGAATACAAACCCATTAAATGTTATTGCATCGAGCATTAATCAAACTCTTATAATTCCCGTACTTGATGATCCTTAGATCTTATAAAATTATCTTCCTAAATCCCTCCAGGGCTCTACGAGCCTATTACATCCCGAGAATAACAAGTTTCTATTCATAATATGTAGGATAGTGGTCTAAGAGTTTAGGTTTCGTCCTGTCTTTTTAATAACATAATAATTTTTTCAAAACTGATTTTGTAATTTTTCCCCGTGCGAAGTTAAATTCATTAAAGCATCCGGCTCTTTTTTTTTTTTTTTTGCTTAACTACGCGTGCATAAGAATTATACTAATATTTTTTTTTTTTTCTTTCAGGTAAGTCTTCTGTTTTTTTTATTCTCTTCGGATTTTGAAAGGTAACGTACTGAGAAAAATTATACAACCATCAGCGGTTTTCCTTCGCGGAAAAGTGTGGAGAATCTCTTGTGCCACGATACTTTGAATAAATGATAAAGCTTTTCTAAAATGCGGTTGCGGGAGGGGAGGAAGCATGTAACATAAGAACAGTTTTATCCCATCCGTTATATTTTTTTTTTTTTTATCTCTTCCTGAACTCGGGAAAAATTTTGATCTGACGGATTATGAACGTATATATGAAATTCTTTTGTATACGTGCATTGAGACAGTGCTAGGTAAAAGGATCGCTCTTGTAAGAATTTTTAATTTTTCCCTCACGATTTTTTTTATGAAACCTTTTATGAAACCCGGGAAAATTTACGTTTCGCTTTTTTTTAATATATCTAAAAAAAAAAATTCGAGGAGCTCCCAGAGTAAAATGTCGTAGGTTTGGCCTGAATCCGCATTTTTTAAGATTTTTATGTGGTAAACGTTTTTCTATTCTTAGGTTCAAGACTAAAGATTAGGGAAGCAGATTTGGAGAACCTTAAAAAAGTTTCATATTTTCCCTGTGTGGCCGTGATGGACTTTTACAAGATTCATATGGTCAAAATAAAACTCTTAAGAGGCTTTGATGAACCATGATTAACTCAAAACAATTATTAAAACTCTTAGTGTAACGTTATCTAACTATAAAGTAATGCAATCGACCCTAGCGAGCAACGTTTCAATTCTTGAACATTTATTTTTTAAAAGGTAACAGTCAATTCCTTAGCAGATCCATTTTTTATCAAGTTACAATCAATTTTTTAACAGGATATAGTCCATTCTTTAAACACAGTCAATTCTTTAACAGATTCCAATCAAATCTTTAAGACGCCATTTTGATTGACTGATTCTTTACCGAGTCACAATCAATTCTTTAACAGGTCACAGTCGATTCTTTAACAGGTCGCAGTCAATTCTTTAACAAGTCCCAGTCAATTCTTTAACAGGTCCTAGTCAATTATTAACAAGTCCCAGTCAATTCTTTAACAGGTCCTAGTCAATTATTAACAAGTCCCAGTCAATTCTTTAACAGGTCCTAGTCAATTATTTGACAGGTTATAGTCGAGTCCATTCCTTAATAGATCATCATCCACTCTTCATCTGGTCACGGTCAATTCTTTAACAGGTCCCAGTCAATCATTTGACAGGTTATAGTTCATTCCTTAACAGATCATCATCCACTCTTCATCTGGTCACAGTCAATTCTTTAACAAGTCAGAGTCAATTTTTTAACAAATCCCAGTCAATTCTTTAACAGGTCCCAGTCAATTCTTTGACAGGTTGTAGTCCATTTCTTAACAGATCATCATCCACTCTTCATCTAGCCACAGTCAATTCTTGAACAGGTAACAGTCAATTCTTTGACAGGTTATAGTCCATTCTATGGCAAATCTTAGTCAATTCTTTAACAGATCCTAGTGTGCTTGATAAAAAAAAGGGCAAAAGAGACCGTTTCATAAAATCGCTTCCACTGATATCAAATTCAATTCTTTAAAAAAAAATCAATCAATCATTCATTCATTCATCTTCTATTCTCCATAAGCAAACTCCCGTTCACATTTCGTCAAAATATTGAAATTCGTTATAGAAGCCACGAGTTATTAAAAATGCATTAACATAAAATTACATATGATCGTCCTCCAGTTAAAAGCGTACATTTTTATTCAGCTTTTAAAGTCTTCCTACATTCTGTAAATATTTATACAAGCGTCGATGAGTTTTTTCTTAAAAAAAAAAAATTAAATGCGCCTGAAGTTAGTTTACCTGTCACCTATAACCATCCGTTTATTTTATTTTTTTTTTCCAACCAACCGCTCGAGTCCATTCTTCTCTTGTAGATTGTTAAACAATCAGAATCCCATTATTTACGGCTTCCACACGAAATATTTAGCTTTAGGGTAATTTGCAAATGCATAACGCATAACTTCATTGATTAATAGTTCCTAATAAGGTCTAAATATTAAAAAATTTTTAAATATTTAATATTCAGGTTTCATAACTGACTTATTCATCAATTTTTTTTTTAAGGGAAAATGAGCGGTATTGATGATGTGGGATTCGAAGTCAATCATCTGTTTAGCTACTTAAACGATTGTATGATTTTTTTTCTTAAAGCCGCTAACTATAGTTCTGGTTTTTATGTGATTTGATTAATGAAGTTTAAGGCATGAGCGTCATAATGAGAGTTTGGGTATATTTTTTTTTTTTTTTTTTTTTGCGTGCTAAGCTGAGATGGAAAATGAGAACGTATTCAGACTCCCTACTTCGAAACTAAAATAACGCGTCAGGAATTATTGTAGTTTTGAAATATCGTTTCGCTGACTTCTTTGAGAAAATGAAAACACGTTGAAGGATAAATAATTAAATGAAGATCAAAGACTCAGTGTGGTGTGTTAAATGTAATTTATGGCTTTAGGATGCATGCCGGTGACAGCATTATCTTGTACGGTTAGGTGAGATTTACATGTACTGGTTATATTGTGTTAACTCACGGTGTTATATTCCCGGGATCCCTCCGCCTAATCCAAATTTTTTCCACTCTTTTTCTCCAGGTTTTTTCTTTATACTATCAAGAAAAGAGCAAGCCAGGAGACTGTTAAGAGTCGATTGCGAACGCCAAAGACTGTCAAGGGTCAATCGAAACCAGCTAATACCATTTAAGAGCCCATCATGACCCACTTAGACCTGTTAAGAGCCGATTACTGTATTCTTGGGACTATTTTTTACAGTTGTTTTTATTTTCTAAGACCCGCTAAGAGCCCAATACAACTCTACAAACTCTGTTAAAAGGCTGTCATAGATTGCCAATCCAATTAAGAGCCTACAATGTCCCGCCAAGACCTGATAAGATCCCACTATTTGTTAAGAGGGGCCCTGTTAAGAGCTCAATATGGCTCTTCAACACCTGTTAATAGCCTTTTGTGGCTCTTCAACACCTGTCAAGAGCCTCTTTAGGCTCTTCAACACCTGTCAGGAGCCTCTTATGGCTCTTCAACACCTGTCAGGAGCCTCTTCTGGCTCTTCAACACCTGTCAGGAGCCTCTTGTGGCTTTCTAAAAACTTTTTGCTATTAGTTAGCTCTTTGAAACTGGTAATACTGATGAAATGAATTAAAGCTGCGCATGCCTCTTAAGAGCCATGGTACGCTAAAGCGCCTGGTATATCTTGCAAAAATCTACATTTCGATTAAATTTTTTTTGGAAAAGTAGGGAAATTAAAAAAAAAATTTGGAATTCGTGTTTTCTAAACAAGAGGAAAAGGGATCGTTACCCGGAGTTATGAAAAGTTGAATTACATAACCGTTTGAATTTTTCGCAATGCTTGTTACACGATATAATTAATGTCACGGAATAAGAAAAGAGGTTTTCTTGACAGGGGAGAAAAAGTATAAAGTTGGGATGGGGAAAAAGATTCTTCTTTTCTTTTCTTTTTTTTTCAAATTTTCACCCATCTTGATTTGATTTGTATTTTTATTCATTTTTTACTTTTATTTAAAAAAAATTTTCTCACTCAAGTCCCGCTCTTAATTAATTAATAAATTTAAAAAAAATATTGGGCGCAATAAAACCACGCGTCTCATTTAACTGGTGAGATTTTTTTAAAAAGGAGGATTGAGAACGCATAGATCAAAGACCCGCCTCTATAAATTTTACTCATTATTGCCCAATTAATTCTACCAGAGATCTTTATCTGATGAGGTTTTTTTTTAAAAAAATCTCTTTATTGGCGAATTGACTCTGAAAAATCCACAAATTTTCTCCCAATAATATTTTTCCAAAAGCAAAAACTTTAAAAACCACTAAGAAAAACCAATGATCCATTTCCTCGCTGATGAACATTCAAAAAACTTGCAAGAAAAATAATAAATAACTAATAAGAAGTTGAAAGGCTTTACGTGACAAGAAAATTCAATCCCTTCTCTAGCGTATAAAATTTAAATGTTTTTCCTTTGACTCAAACGAGACTTTTTAATGTAGAAAAAAAACTTTTCTTCCTTTTTTTCTTTTCATAAAAAAATATGAATCTCGAGCAATATTTCGAATAATTCCTTATTAATTTCTTTTCATTGTTTCCAGCCTTATTTTCATTCCGGGCATTAAAGCTTTTCTTTTTTTTTTTTACAGCCCATCTATCTACATTCCCCCTTTACTCGCATTTATTTCACAAAGAGAAATATAAAAAAAAATATATTCAAGGATTTTTCAATTTTTTTTTGTAAAATTTCGAACATGAACTTAAAAGATTAAAAAAAAGAGAAAAAGAGGATCGCACTGGCAATTTTAATGATTCGACTTTTTAATTCATTGATGGGTCGAAGAGAGAGTGAAAAAAAAAAGATCTTTTTGTATAAGGACGACAGCAAAAAAAATCTGCTGGATTTTTTTTCTCAAGATTTAAAAAGCATCCACAAAATTGCGATCTTATTACAAAATACAGAAAAGCGTTCTTTCGGGTTTTGACAATATTCACAAGGAAATTTTTTTTTTTACCTTTCAAGTTTTCAACAATCCTGTTGAGAGTTTTTTTTTATTTAACGCTGGGAGGAAAAGCGTGATTAAATAATGAATGAACAATCCTTAATTTCAACGATCACTCGGCAAAAAATAAAACTAACGATTTTCCTTAGTACAATTAACTGAATAAAATGATGATTAATTTCCGAAAAGGAAAATATCCTTTATTATAAAAGAAAATTTTACCCTACCTCTTGATCTTCCTACTTCTCGCGAAACGAACGTTAAATTAATAAAAAGGTCTATCTTGATAAAACAATGTTAATAAGCATGTTCTTCAAGTTTATTGTGTTCGGTTTTACTGGAAAGTTCATATCGGGGTATGAATATTTTCTAAATTATTAATAAAGCTCCTGTGTTTTCCACGAAATTTAATTTTTTAGTTGTTTTTAATTCCGTAAAAGTTTCAGGAAACAAATTGAACGAATTACAAGATTATATAATTTTTTTGTAAAATGTTGTTTATGTGAGGTCTTGAAAAATTTTGCTGGACAAAACCAATCCTCAAAAAATTTGCTCGGCAAGACAAATTCTCAAAAACGTCGCCCGGCAAGAGAAAGTCTCAAAAAACTTAGTCGACTAAAAAAAATCTCAAAGAATTTGCTCGACAAGACAAATTCTCAAAAAATTTTGCTCAAGGAGAAAAGTTCTCAAAAAATTTGCTCGACAAGACTGATCTCAAAAAATTGCTGGACAAGACAAATTCTTCAAGAACTTACTGGACAAGACAAATTCTCAAAAAATTTTCTCGGCAAGACAAATTCTCAAAAAATTTTCTCGGCAAGACAAATTCTCAAAAAATTTGCTCGGCAAGACAAATTCTCAAAAAATTTTCTCGGCAAGACAAATTCTCAAAAAATTTTCTCGGCAAGACAAATTCTCAAAAAATTTGCTCGGCAAGACAAATTCTCAAAAAATTTTCTCGGCAAGACAAATTCTCAAAAACGTCGCCCGGCAAGATAAATTTTCAAAAATTTTACCCAAGAAGAAAAATTCTCGAAAAAGTTGTTGGACAAAAGAAATTTTCAAAAAACTTAGTCGACTAAAAAAATTCTCAAAAAATTTTGCACGAAAAAAAAAATCCCCCAAAAAATTTGATGGTCTAGAAAAATTCTCAAAACATTTGCTCGACAAGACAAATCCTCAAAAAATTTGCTGGACAAGACAAATTCTCAAAAACTTGCTGGACAAGATATATTCTCTAAAAACTTCATCGACCAGACAAATTCTCAAATAAGTTGCTGGACAAGAGAAATTGTAAAAAAAATTTGCTCGACAAGAAAATTTCTCGGAGAATTTACTAGACAAGACAGATTCTCAATATTGCTCGACAATACAAATTTTCAGAAAATTTGCTCGACAAGAAAAATTCTCATTGTCAGATAATTTGCAGGTCAAGACATATTCTCAATAAATTTGCTCTATCTGACCAATTTTCAAATAATTTGCCCGACAAATAAAATTGTCAAAGAACTTGCTGGACAAGACATATTCTTAACAAACTTGTTGGACAAGACAAATTCTCAAAGAATTTGCTCGACAAGACAAATTTGCTTATTTTCTTCATTTTTATTCTATTATGGATTTTCCTAATCTCCTTTTTCAAAATATTTAAGCGAAGGTGCGCTGCCACCACTTTCCTCTAGTTCCTTAAAATTGGATAAAGTTTGGATTTTGTAGCCAAATTTTCTTCAAAAACATACGAAATGAAAGAAAGCTGGAGCTAGATAGACAATTTAAGACCTCTGCAACAGAAAGCAGTTTTCATTTCCGTAACTCCAGCCATTTTGCCATGTGACCAAACCTTTTTACCGGAATGTCTCTGAATCTCGCTCTGTTCCAAATTTTCCCTCCGAAAAAATAAACACTCCTTAAAATTTTAAAGAAATCCAATTACCACAACCCTTAAAAACATTAATATTCATACCCTCGGGCCCATTTAGCGAATAAACACTTTACTATGCCCATCCGGAAGGATCACATATTATTTTAAGCAAGATTTAAGTCACTTCCCTCCCTCCCTCTTTAATTTAATACATTTAGATAAGGCGGCTCTTATACACCTTTCGGGAAATAAACGAAACTCCAAATCCCCATTTCGATGATTCTCGCAAACAATAACAAAACAGTTCGAATTACGTGGCAATAATTGAAACTTAAGAATCCAGGGACGAAAACACTAAGGGAAACGAAAAGAGAAGCTCGGGGAAATGGGTCCTGCGATACGTACATTTAGCTTTGTTAATTAAAGGGAAGTCTATGTGGATTTGAATACGTTTTAAGCTACGGTGATAGAATACCCTAGTAGCCAAATATCTTCTATAATCCTTATTCCAGACGGTTTACAAATAGATTGAAGCTATTCAACCTGGATGGTTCTTCGTAACCATAAATCGCTTCTCTATATCCCACTTGGAGCTATCTTTAGGGAACTCAAGGAAACCGAATTAAACAAATAAAGGTGGCTTACCGCGTGTAACTATTCATTCCCTTAAGATGGTTTTAATTCTGGTTATGTGTTCGCGATCAATCGCTTTACTTAGGACAGTATTGTCAGAAAATTTTAACGAGCCCTTTTTGAGAAAAGGGAACGCATCCCAAAGGGAATTCTATTAATCGATTTTACGAAGACCTAAGAATTCATTAAATCATCTAAAAAGTGCGTAGTATATTTTGGGTGTTAGCTTTTACTTTTCTTCAGATATAAGGGTTCGTGTCTCGAGGGAGTGGAGGCTCGGTTTCTTCTTCGGTTTAGCTTAGGCATAGCGAATCTCGGGGGGATAACCCTGACGTAAATGAAATGTGTTAAACGCCAATATCTTTCCTTCACAAAAGTTTCTCTTTTGTTTCATTGACTATAGGACCAGGCGAGGTGGAAATAGGACAAGTTTTTTCCCGCATTAATAGCAACAATTTTGCCATTTGAGTTTTTCGCCTTTTTTTAAGATTTTTAGGCCGGATATCCTGTTAAGAGATCCAAGACGAATCGACTGTCTTGGGTCTTGCACAGCAAATCCTCGGCCGTGATATTCTACAGCCACGTTACAGGATTCTTACAGATGGCTCAGACTGGCCCAACAATGGAGGACTTGCATCCCTAAGACATGTTGTCTTCTGGAAGCAGCCGCTTGAGGTTTTGGATTTTTAGACATCCATCCAGAACCTGCCTTGTCATCCGCAAAAGGGGCTCACTTGCTACATGCCCCGTTCCCCTGTAGTCAGCTACATGTCACCGGCTGTCCTGTGAGCCTCCAGATTTTCTTAGTCGAGGCTCATCCTCAAAAAACTCGCCGCTAGAGTCCTGCATCGGGCCGAAAATTACAACCCGAACCCGACCCGATTTCAGATTTCTGACCCGAAACCAGTGACGAAATCCCGGCCCGAAACCGACGGATCGGGCCGAAGTTCGGGTTCAAACCCGATTCAAAAAACCCAAAATTTGGTGGTTAAAAAATTTAAACGGTAAAAGAAGGGAAATAATTTTTAATGCAAAGTAAAGTTAATGTCACCATGTAAATTTCTATGTTAGCTTTGTTATTTATCTGCGGCTGAAATCTTTTCATCATGGAGAAATAACAGCGCAGAGGGAAACTTTTAGAATTTCAGGCCCGAACCCGACCCGATGCAGGACTCTACTCGCCACTCAATCCCAAGTTCCCAAAATATTTGCTCGACAAAGACTACTCTGCAGAAACTTACTGGGCCTATATTTTTCTCTTGAAGCCTATTAAAAACTCCCCAATCCCGATCAACATATCAACTCTAATAGCTCCATCCAGATCCTCATCACGCTGATTCAAAAATAGTTCCCCCTCATCACAAAACCATCCGCTACTCCAGTTCAATAAACCAGCTAAAGATAATTACATTAACCCCCGGGGCTGAGATAAATAAAGTAATTCACTCTAAGTGCAGATTAAAGGCCCCATCAGCATCAACAAAATGCATCTTTGTCCTAAAACATTATAATGAGTTTTAATTTTAGTCAAAAGTAATTAGTTTACAACTCTGATTACATTTCGCGTGTCAACTATCTGCTTGTACCAATTAGCATATTGATTCAAATTAAAATTAATGTGCATTACCATCGCTCCAGCGGGGGTACGTTTATCATTCCCATCACTACCTATTTTATATAATAATATTTTTTTTTTCCTACTTCCATTGCGGCCCACGTAAATTTTAATCTGGTTCCTGTGGCCCACATCAAGCATTAACGTTTTTTCGTTAATAAATAAAGATGTGAAACTAGATCCCGGTTTCGATCACGATATATTTTTTCGGCGTTATTTTTATTTCGTTTTTTTTCCGTGAATTGCACTCCCACATAATGGATCATATCTCGCATCCTACGGTATGCGTGAATATATTTTTTATTTTATGAAATGTATATGGCAATTCCCGCGTTCGGATTTTTTTTTTTCGAATCCACTCGTCCGTGCTTTATTTATTGGCTTTCGAATCCTCTAACAATTCTTTCTGTATTTGGCTATTAAATTCCACGCAGGTTTTTTTTTTTTTGTGAACGGCCTTGCGACCTGGTCATTGTTCGGTCGATTTAAAAAGCATTATGCTTGAGTTAGCATCGTATAAATATATTTTAAAACCCTATAAGGTTGAATAAGTGAACTTTTTTATTCACTGAGATTGAAGAGTCCCTATTTCTCGTGAAAGTCCCTTTTTTTTTGAACCAATTCCTTAAAGGTCATTGTTCTTACGAAAAGTCCGTTGAGCTCCGTTTTTTTTTGCAAAATATTTGCAAAAAATGAGATTTCACTCCAACAGATTGGTTCAACAAGAAAAAATTATCAAAAGATTTGTTCAACAACAAAAAATTATCAAAAGATTTGTTCGACGACAAAAAATTATGTTCCACAACAAAAAATCATCAAAAGGTTTGTTCAAAAGAACAAGAAAAAATGACCAACAGATTTGTTCAACAAGAAAAAATCAAAAAATTTGTTCAACAACAAAAATCATCAAAAGATTTGTTCAACAAGAAAAAATGATCAACAGATCTGTTTGACAATAAAAAATTATCAACAGCTTTGTTCAACAAGAACAAGAAAAATTGTTCGACAGATTTGTTCAACAAGAAAAAATCAAAAAATTTGTTCAACAACAAAAATTATCAAAAGCTTTGTTCAATCAGAACAAGAAAAATTGTTCGACAGATTTGTTCAACAAGAAAAAATAAAAAAATTTGTTCAACAAGAAAAAATGATCAACAGATCTGTTCGACAACGAAAAATGATCAAAAGGTTTGTTCGAAAGAACAAAAAAAAATGATCAAAAGATTTGTTCAACAACAAAAATTATCAAAAAATTTGTTCAACAACAAAAATCATCAAAAGATTTGTTCAACAAGAAAAAATGATCAACAGATCTGTTTGACAATAAAAAATTATCAACAGCTTTGTTCAACAAGAACAAGAAAAATTGTTCGACAGATTTGTTCAACAAGAAAAAATCAAAAAATTTGTTCAACAACAAAAATTATCAAAAGCTTTGTTCAACCAGAACAAGAAAAATTGTTCGACAGATTTGTTCAACAAGAAAAAATGATCAACAGATCTGTTCGACAACGAAAAATGATCAAAAGGTTTGTTCAACAACAAAAATTATCAAAAAATTTCTTCAACAACAAAAATTATCGAAAGATTTCTTCAACAAACAAAAAGTTTTTGGACAAAATCTAAACATGTCCCAGACTCCTATTTGAACCTGAAACACCTTCTAAGGCATGTTTAGGTTCTTTATTTTCTCTCAAGACTAAAATTGTTGAAGATCAAAAACTGCAGCCACTTATAGAGCCAGATAAAAATCTTTAATTCTGGGCTTTTTAGTGCATGACGAAGTTACAAAATAAAATTCTACCCATAAAAAACTTCCTGAGGTCGTTACTGCAGGAATCAGTCACTAAAAAAAAGGTTTAAGAATTTATTTTATGCATATCAGATTTTTATATGATACAACTTTGATCCATTGTCAAGGATCTGAAACGTTTGCCTTTCTCCCCCACATTCAAATATTATATTTCAATAGAATCAACGTTTCCTAAGCAGTCTTTGTATGCTTCAAATAACATTTATTCCGAGAATCCCCTTGAGAAAAGGACGCCCATATACAGGAGGCAAAAGCATAACGGAATCGGTTTGGCCACTATAAAACGTTTAATAATGTAATAAACCTGAGCTAAGCCGATTATTCTGTTTCCGCTCCTTTTTCAATTTAGACCCTCTGGAACGGAAGTCAGGAACAGCAGGACAAAGTGTCAATTATTCAAATCAAAATCGGATATCCGTTTGTGAATCCATGAGCAAGATCAACGGGCTTTTTTTCTACAAAGCTTTAACGAGGTTAGGTTATGAAGACTTATTGAAAGATTTATATATAAAAAAGCGATTAGTTATTGGGAAATCAATAAATATTGGATGATCCGGTAATTTCCTGATCTCATCAACTCTTGAAGAAAAAAATGAGAAGAAAATGGGAGAAAAATCAGGGGCATTAAAGCTTTGACCCGTTTCAATTTAAGAGAAATAAAGAAAAAGCTTGGAAAACGATAGCTAATTTATCATTTTTTTAAAGGTTTTTTTATTTATCACTACAGCGATACTTTACTCGGTTTATAAACATTTTTCCCGCAGTTTTTTACAGGGGGGCTAAAATTACTAAAAACTTAGTCTCGAAGATTTTCTTTATTCCATCTGTTGTTTTCAGGAATTAAATTTTTATTTTTCTATTAAAAAGTAAACTGTCGTGGGTTTAAGTAAAATGTCAAGATATTGAAAAAATCATACGCTTAGCTTTGTGATTTTTTCATCTGATAACAACTTAATAACACAGAAAGCTTTCACTTTTCCTGTAAGTTGTTTTTTTTTTTTTGATTTTTTTTCTAAGAAATATTGGCGACACGAATTTATCTTCACGCTATAGGGCTGTTCATGTTTGAAAGGGAAATTGTTTTCTTGGGATTGAAAGGCATCAATTAGGGCCGAAGAAAGAGAAATTATCTTTCTTATACCTTTAGGTAAACGTGTGTTTCCCCATTTATTAAAGAACAGTCGCGACTAAACGCGAAAGCGAAATGCATTATTAATTTGACGATGAAATTGTCAGCAGATTACTCTTCTAATTAACGGTTTGCAGCATCTGCTCTTCGTTCTAAGTGAACTTTAATATGCTATTAAACGACACAAAAGGAGGACAACGACATCGGGAATCATTAATCAAAGTTTTCCTTTTAAAGTTTTAAGTTTTCTTTCTTTTGAGATTGTCTTTGTTAATCTTATATTCGCTAATGACAGCGTGAGCATTGAGGAGATTAGTAAAATGATACCGAATAGTCCCTTATGCTTGAGGGAACGTGGACAAGGCATGAAATTGAAAGAAGACGCCTTAGATCTTGTTGGTAATTCGTAAAGATTTTGACGTAGAATATTTTCAAAAAAATTTTAAAAAAGTTTTTTGTGCTTGAAGAGTTTTTTAAAATATTTATTGAAATTTTTTTCTTGAAAAAATTGATTTGGCAAGAAAAATTTATCAAAAGATTCGTGCGACAAGAAGACTTTATCAATGTATTTGTTCAGCAAGGAAAAGATATCAAAAGATTTGTTTGACAAGAAAAATTGATGAAAAGATTTGTTCAACAAGAAGATTTTATCAAAAGATTTGTTCATAAAAAAGAAACCAAAAATTTGGTGTCAAGAAATTGATCAAATAGATCAATTCCAATTAAAATAGATCAATCTCCACGACCAATTCCCGTCGTGGAGATGCACTTTAAGAAGAAGCCAACTCGTACTATTGGTAGTAGTCCAAACTATACATGGACAAGTTTAAAGAGACTCCGTTATTTTCTGGCGCGACCATTAAAAATAACTTCTGGGGAAATGAATAAATAAATTGGTCTTTATCCCGTAAAAGAAAAAGTTGCACATAAAACCCTAACATGAAAAATCGAGATGAAGGACATGGTTTTCAATGAACTTCCCATAACACATGTTAATACCGTCCTTTTTTTTTTTTTTTGTATAAACCCAGAAGTCGTAAAAAATAACAGCGACATAAAGGGGAAAAGAATAATGAAAATAAACGAAGAGTTTATGTGTGGGACTATTTTTTTCCTTCGAAAGCAATCAAATTGTCAACTATGAAAAACTTCCAAGGTCAATCCGTTATCCAGAAGCTTTCTTAATAGAATCGCCATAAGCCCGATTTCTTGAACGCATCGAAGATTTCAGTTGCGATATTCCCCCCTTCGAACTACCGATCACGCAAAGTTGTGACCTTTAATCGTTGGAAATGCGAATCATAAAGATCCATTACACGGTGTAATTGTTCCCTGTAAAGTATATTCAATTCTCGGGCCATTGTAATACGCCCAATTTATTTTATTCAATTCTTTTCATTATGTGGGTCTCCTCAATGAAAATATTATATCGCGTGCGTGATGACTGTATGGACGATTATAAAGTTGGGAATGCCATATAAATGACCGCGGCTTTATTACCGACTAATCAAGATATGAGATAAAATAAACTGATTTGGGGAAAAAAGGGAAATGGTATTCTTTTGAGGCTGATGATTTAATTCGAATGGAGTTTGCATATGTTATAAAGCTTGATGTGGATTTGTGTGTGCATGGTTTCAATAAGGCGAATGGTAGATTAGAGCAGTAAGGGCTAATTAAGGCACGGAGTAACCGGTGAGGCATGTTTTGTCTTGCTCAATGGCGTCTTTGCCCTCTTCTCAGGGTTATGAGTTAGTGGAGAGCAGCAGCTTCGCTAATACTGACCTAGGGCTGAAGATGGTAGTAATCGGCAAGGCCTAGGCTCAGATACCGGGAGGCAGAGTTGGTTAAATGGTATGGCTCCCGTACTGCGATGTGGAAGATTATGGAAAGTCACCACGTTATTTGATATTCCTAGTAAGATCATCAATGGTCGGCCATGATGATCGCCAATCTCCGACGAGGAGCGGGCATTTAAAGAAGAAGAAGGCACGGAGTGGATTTTACAGAGGGCGCCGGCAAAATATCAGAAGCGGTTAAAGTGACGAGAAAGCCTGAAGAGAAAGAGTCGCCAGCTTTTTGATTGGCTATGACCAAACGTAAATTGGTCAGTCTTGGGGATGTTGAGGTAGTTGGTGGGAACATAACAGTCCTGCTTCAGGTTTGGCGCACCTGCCCTTGACAAGCTCCAGAGGGTTCTGGTAGGGGACAGCAGTCCTACCAGTACTGGCTTAAGGCTAAAGACGGTAAAGGTTGGTAAGTCCAGAAAGCAGGAGGCTGAGTCGAGGACTGATGGTATGGCTCCTGTGCTGCGATGCGGAAGATGTTGGGAAGCCACCGCATTAAGTTCCCTAGTATAGTCATCATGGCCGAGGGTTTGCTGTGCAAGACACAACACAGTCGATTCGGCTAGGGTCTCTTGCCCGCCGCAGTAAGCTCTCTAACCATGATGGTCGCCAATTCCCTCGAGGCACTGTAAGAAGAAGAAACGTAAGTTAGGTATCGAGCAGCAGAAGACTTCTGGAGTTACCACCAATCAATTGAAAGTCAGTTGAAAAAGATTTTATTCACAGCCAATGGGAAGCCAGGATTTAGATATACAGAGTTGGCAACTCTCTCCTTCTAGGCTCTCTAAAGGTCGAGACCTGAGCCCTGAACAAGCTAAACATGCGACGCTGGAGTCAATTGGAAACTAGAGATAATACATTTTAATCCTCAGGTCTCGAAATGACTGCAGAACTCCATTACAGCTGTTTTTATTTATCTTCTTTTCTTCACTTCACGCTTTCGAATTTAAGTCCAGTTGCGCCTTCAAAGAAATTTGTAAGTTTAATGTCATAAATTAATCGTCCTTCCAACGTTTTAGGATGCTCAACCGACCTTCTTCCTATTTCTTCGTGTGGAGACGCCACCCTAGGGATCCTAGACTCTTCCATGCGTGCTAGATGTTCTTTCCACTTTCTTTTAAGTCTGCGGGCCAGTAAGGACCAGTAACTAGTTCTCAAAAAATAATAAGAAAAATAGGCTACTTGCATGAATTTTTTAAACGTCATTAACCGGTCCTTAAATTCCTGTTTAAGGTTTCTCAAGAAAAAATCGGTCAAAAAAATTTTATTAAACAGGTAAAAATTCGATTTGAAATTCAAATTCTAGAAAGCCCGCCAAAAATCACCATACGCCATGTTTGAGCTAATGACGTCAAAACTGAGTTCAATTCTTTCATTTCATTGGTTCAATTTTTTGCGCGCGAAAATTCTACCAATAGGAACAAAGGATCCGACTCAGTTCTGACGTCATAAATTCATGGCTGTTTTTGGCGGGCTTTCTAGAATTTGAATTTCAAAGCAAATTTTTCGGTATTTAAAACTTTTCTTTTGATGAATTTTTTTTACAAAGTCTTTCTTATTCATCAAAGAATTAATATTAATAATAAACTTGCGATTTTAAAATTTATGCAAGTAGCCTATTCTTTTAGGCAAAAATACTTTTTGGCCTCTACAAAATTCTGATTTTTTTTTAAATTTTTGAAAGCGACTAAACTGGCTCCTAACGTGGGGTCAATATTGAGTTGACCCTCCCAACGTCGCTGGTCCTAACGAGGACTTTGGTGATAATAGACGAAGACGAACTCCTCGTTCGATTGACCATCGACGTCCGAAAGGTCAAATTGAGGCCACGTTGCTAAGCCCGGATTTTGACATGACGAGTGCTAATATCAAGCTGAGGAATTTAATCCCGACCCCCTTGACGCCGGGAAAATCGCCGGTTAATACAACAATCTCTACAATAGGGAATCGACATTCGGTCGAGTCGCTGTTAAGGAAAAGCGCATCCTCATAATCCACCGTGTTAGACCTAATACTAACAAAGACTTGAAAGCGATCACCCTTCATTACCTATAATAACCATTTAATTCCTCGCTTTTAATTTCAAAAACCTCCCGACCATGTTAAGAATAATTAAAGAAAATGAAAATAATCTAAAATAATAATTCCTACCGTCCGGTGTAGCGCCCGTTAATCAAATAAACAAGCGACAGGAGATTATTTCAGCCCATTTAGTAATCCGATCATTTAAAACCGCCCTTAGGCTTGTGCCTGTGTTAATTAATTTCGCGATGAAATGGGGGATGGAAACGGAAGGTCGCGCTTGGGAATTTTTACACGAAAAATCGAGCCAGGCACAAGTTCAGCTTCTTGGGCAAGATGGTAATTAAAAAAAAATGAAAAATGAAATACATAAAAAAAAAATTGCTAACTGGTTTGAAAAGCTCTTTTCTATTTATTATAATCGATTTCTCTCCTTATTCCGAATTATCGCACCTGTTTCCTCTTCTCTTCTGTAATTTATCATCGAGCGTTTTTTTAATTCGATATGCCTTAAACGTTCGTCTTTTTGAAAGGTACATGCAGCAGCGGGTTTGGAGTTTCCAAAATCAATCATCGAAGGAATTCCCCCCCTTCCCCTCTCTTCCTCAGTTTTATAAACCAGTGGATAAAATCAGCAATATCCATTGGCATATCGATTCCCGTTTGAATGGGGAGGTTAATTTAAAATGAGAAGGGAGCAGGGAGCCGTATCCGTTTCCGGTATTTTTTTTTTCCTATCCTAACAAATTCAATTCATTGTTAAAATTGGAAACTGAGAGATTTTTCGAAAAAAAAAAAAAATCTTTGAGATAATTTAAGATGTGGAAAATTCCGAGGCCTTCAAATGATGATTCGGGGTGGGGGGAGATGAAGAGATTCATTTGTATATAGATGACATTACTACTTCCTTTAGTTTGATTCATGAGATTGAAGCGGAATTAGCGAACATTAGGATTTAGCTCTAGGAATACACATATTCAATGTAAAATTTTGATAGTGTTCCCGCGGGTTTAAGGAAAAGAAATAAATCATTAAGAAGGGTGATTTACGCAGTTTACGCTTGAATGAAAGGAAAATTTTGTAAAGAAAGTGTTGGGAGTAGGAAAATAAACAACATCGTTTTCTGAAAGAGACTTATTTGAATATCTATTGCTTCCTGTTAAGTGATATGAGAATAAGGGTTGGTGCCTCACGATAAAATTAATAAGATGATCGTGGTGTGAGTGGAAGTTGGTCCTAGGTAGCTGTATTTTATAAATGGGAAATGTATGGTTCTTTTCGGCACAGATGAAAGGGGGTTCCCCAAGGCTCAACCATCAGGCCGCTCTTATTCATCGTTTATATGAATAACTAGGGCGATGGCAAAACTGGAAGGGTCACTCACTTTCTCGGTCCGTCGTGTTCGAATAAGGTAAGGCTTGAAATCCGAAAATGGACCGAAAATCCAAAATTCCCGGCTATGAATTAATCGAAATCGAGTCTCATATCAGCGCTATCCGTAAAACTTCAAAATTTCCGGTTTTTTGCGGATTTTTCAGCAGCCCTATTGCCGCATCACAAACACCGCGCCAAGCGGCTCTACCCTGGCAAGTAGCCCGCCAGTCAGGAATCCCCAGACGTCATCCATCGACACATTATCCACCAGGAAAGCCGCGGTCTTCCAAGAGGTCTAGTCGGGCGTCCATCCAGGACTTGCCGAATTCTCCCGGAGGCAATCGCGCTACATGTCCCACCCATTGAAGTCTATGAGCTTTAATCATGCGAGCTGCTCAGCGAGGCTAGGGTCACGGATCCCTCTTCGGCCCCAGAAGCCTTATTTTCAAAAATAACAATGTCTTCTGCGCACGGTTGGTCTGATTTCATTTCTCACAGCCATAAGTGACCGTTGGGAGTATGACTGCACTGTCGGTAAGACTCGACTGATTTCCACTCTGGATTCGTGCAGCGACTTCCGTTGCTGATGAAGGTGCATCCTAGACACCGAAACTCTATGACTTTCTTGAATCTCATCCCTTCAATGTCCAGAGGGGTCGCATCAGGTGTATCCTCTCCATATGCAGATGGCGCACACACATCACTTTTCACTTTATCTTCAAATTGTTAGAGAATATACCTCAAAAACCTCTTTTCACCTTTCAACTCCTCCAAAGTCAACACCTCTGTCAACTTTCTTACTCCCGGAAATTCTTTCACATGATATAAAGCTAAGAAAAGGAAATAAACATAATGTAAGGAAAAAGCGGGGGAGGGAAAGGAGGTAAACAAACTATGACTCTACGGTCAATGTTTACCCCGATTTATCTTCACAATTTCGACATTAATTTTCTCTTTCATCTATCGAAAAGGGGGAAAAAGGAAGGAAAGGTAAAGAGGTCGACTGGGACATTCGTCACGGTTATCCTTGACATAGCCCATTGTATCCATTGTTTATAAAGATCTCCTTCGCCGATAATATTCTAATAAAACGAGCTCAGGTTAGAAATTTCCTGGGTCTAAAAATTTTTACCCCACGACGCTAAAAAACGGTTTAAATAGCTCTTGCTGAGATTTACAATGCTTACACGCACGTACAATGCATGAACACGTCTCAAAGGGATTTCCATGTTCCTTAACCTTCCCCCCTTTTAAAGTACCTTAATAATGGGGAGCGCTTTATGTAGTAAAGTATGTTTCCCATCTTACATTATTCAAAGATCATGTTAAATGGAAAATCATTTGTGCTGAGAAAGTACTTATAAAAAATCAATAAATCGCGATATTTCTGTTTGTCCTGCGTTAAAATGAAAGACATCGCCTTCGGTAAATTAGAACCCTTTGATTAAAAGTAAATTACAACAGAAGGGTTCGCCGAAGCGGACATTAGTTAACTTCATTATTTAATATTAAGCCAATACCGGATCGCTTCTGGGGGGTCGATTGTAGGTGCTTTTCCTAAAGTTAGAAAATTTCCCCCCACTCGATAAGTTTAGGATTTATTTTATTTTTTTTTTTAAACGATTTGTTTAGAAGTTAATTGTTTTTCAAAAAAAATCGAGGGAATCGAATAAAATAAAAAAAAAAACAAGCTCTTATTTCGAAGTTAAAAGTGTCGGTAATTGGCATGGATTGACTGGAATTAATTGAGTGTAGAGGAGGGGGCGTCTATTTTTTTTTTTTCTAAGTCCTGATAAAAGAAAAAGTTTTGATTTTCGAAAGTCTGGAGGAAAAAAGATTTTCCTTGGGTTTTTATTTACAATCCTGATTTTCTTTTCGCTTAAGGATTTTTTTTCAAAAAGAAGAGTTCAATAGCAAATAGCCCTATTAATCAAAAGAAAAGACTGCAGAGACTGATTACTGGCCTACAATTTTATTTTTTACTTTCGAGCCCTCTAGAGTGAGGAAGTATTGTGGTCGCTTCAAAAATGAAAGTTTGCGTATTTTGGTGTGAAATGGCGAGAAATAACCGTAACTAGGGGAATAGCAGTCCGGGAAGGACTACTCACTTTCTCGGTCAGTCGGGGTATAGCTTCATTCGATTAAGCCATCATTGGGGGTTTTGGAGTCGGGGGTGGCTTGAAATTAGTAAATGGATCGAAAATTTAAAATACCCAACTATTAATTAGTCGAAATTGAGTCCCATATCACCACTATTTGTAAAACTTCAAAATTTTCGGATTTTTTGGGGAGGGCGAATTTTCACGGAAAAATGTCAAAAGGAAAAGTTGTTCAAAATAGTCAGGTATCTCCACCCAAAAAATAAGAAAAATCGTTAGAGCCGTTTTCGAGTAAATCGTTGAAAATTCGTTGTTTGGCCTTTTTTGGCCTCGCCAAAGCCGTGAGCTGGGGCAAGTAACATTCAAATCACAAAATGGGCCAAATTTTTGAAATTTCCGACCATTGTTCAGTCGAAATCGAGTCCCATATCACCACTATTTGTAAAACTTAAAAATTTTCAGTTTTTCCGGATTTTCCGGGGAGGGCGATTTTTCACGGAAAAATGCCAAAGGGAAAAGTTGTTCCTTATAGGGTCAGGTATCTCCACACAAAAAATGAAAAAAATCGTTAGAGCCGTTTTTGAGAAAATTCCCGAAAACTCTAAATTTGGCCTTATTTGGCCCTGCCAAAGCCGTAAATTTGGCCGGATGGCCTTGATGATGGAATAACAGTTTTCCCTCTTCCTGAGGGCCTAGAGAACCAAGTCCTTTAACAGATATTTAGCTTAGGCCAATGGGACTTTTTAAAAAAACATCGAATTGCATAACAAATCCAATCAGCTGATTGATCGGTTCCAAGAAGACTTTAACAGTACGAACGATATACAAATTGACGATACTTCTCACCGACCTAAAAGTTCTATATTTAATTAATCCGTCGGCCATACTTTCACTTCACATCCCCCCGTGCTAATACATCCGCAGATTAAAAAAAAAATCCGGGTGATATTTCGCTTTTAAAAAAATTTTCCTTGTTATCTCTCCATCCAACCATTCCTTCAACAACAAACAAAACTGGACAGAGCATTCAACCCGTGTAATAAATGTGCTTTGCAATCCTTGTTTTTGTTTATTTATTTCATTAGCAAGTAACAAATTGCTCTTGCACAGTTTCAAATGGCGTCAACATTTACCGCTTCTCTTTTTATTCAATTCTCTGCGAATCACACCGTGATAATTATATTTTTTCTTCTTTTCTTTTTTCTTTTTTCAAATAAATGAATTTCATCCCAATTACATTAATTGATTCTCGCAGGCGACGTTTTTTTTTTTAAAGATAAAAGTGTAACATCGTCTTTGAAAATTATGACGTACGACTCTCCAATCACATTTCCACGAACCTGGCAAGCTTGATTTAGAGAGACAGCAGATTCAAGTATTGTGTCGTATTTGACAAGGGGGGGGTGGGAATTCCCGTGACAATAAGACGGCAGCGATAATCCTCGCGTCACAATTTCAACCAAATAGGGTTAGCTGAAAGCGTGTAATAGTTAAATAATCCTCTCCAGGCAATTCCCAAGGATTATTCAAACCATTTCATCCTTTTAAGGTTGAAAGGCTTTTGATTGAACGCGAGGCTAAAAAAAAAATAACCGAATTTTTGTCTTTAAAACGAAACACGAAGACACTCAAATTAAACAGAAATTCGATTAATTTTAATGGATTCCAATCCGAACGGGGATTTTTTTTTCAGGAAAAAAGAGGAATATTCTTACGTCAAAGCCGTTATCATCGAATGTAAAAAACGTGAGGGAAAGGAAGCGGAAAGGGAAAAAAAAAGTTTCCACTGACCACTTGTTATTTTTTTTAGACGTCCACAAGGGAGCACAAGTATTTCAAACGAGGAAGCAGAAGTTGATTTTTCCAGACCAATGGTATAGAATATGCAAGTTGAAACCTGAATAAAGGGGGGAAAAATCATTCGTGAATTATAATCCTATGTATAATGAGTTCGGAAGGTAGTTTCAAGTAGAGAAATCATTCGTCCGAAATTGATTCCCTTTTTATGGGGCAAATGCATATACGCTCTTGAGTTGGGATTTTTCAAAATTGAAATTTGTGGTAGAAAAAGAAAATGAGAAAGTATGATTGTTGTGGGAAATCGATTTATGATTTTAAAAATGAACAGGGTCGTAAGGAGGGAAATTGAGGCATCTAACTCAAAAATTTGTAGTATTTGGACAGTCTCATATATGAAAGATTTTGGATTACTTATTAACCCTTTAAGGGCCAGTATATGTTTTCTGCAGATCTCAAATTATAATTTCAACCGGAAGCTTTATCGCTCTATTTTTCTTTTCCCTTTTTGTCTGAAATAAAAATCACTTCAAGCATTTTTAATGAACACCGCGATTGAGTGAACACGATTGGCTTGCTTAGTGTGGAAGAAACAAAGTAAACAAATAATTGAGGTTCAATTCACACGCCCACTCGATATTGAGTGAAACGAAAATAAACTAATGACTCTATTTTTTTTTCTTTTCAGGTAAGTTCTGAAAGCAACATTGTCGGAGACTTGGACAAGAAAAAGGGGGAAACTCAAAAGAGACCTCGTGGCTAAAAATTTAAGGATTCCCTCAAATAAGGCGAATAGAGAAAATTCTGCAAAAGTTCCTTATACGCGGTGAATATCAGGCCAGATGTTAGAAAAACTGATGAAAATTTTTTTACCAAAAGGCTGTGAAGTAAGAAGTCAAAGGTTTTCAGACAATGAGGATAAATGAAAGTGATCGAAAAATGGCATTAACAAATTTAAATGAGGTCCACAGTTGCCGCTTTGTCAGACCATTTTTAGTATTTGCAATTTTGGAAATTTTTTTTCAGACATTCCCCCAAACTTCCCCTTCTCCAACTTCTTCTCTAGTGGAATGGGTTAATTGCCCTGGTTGGTGCCCAGTTTTAATCTTCCTTCTTCTTTATGTGTCGTCTCCGCGTCGGAGATTGGCGATCATCATCGCTATTTGAGCCTTGGATGCGGCTGCCCGAAACAGGGACGTGGAATCTAGTCCACACCAGCTCCTTAAATTCCTGAGCCACAAGGTTTCCCGTCTGTCGTCTTTTAATCTTTAAAGAGGTTATAATACAGGCAAGGATTGGCCCACCGGGCTACCGGGAAAAATTCTGGCTTGTTCCTCAAACGAAAAAACCCTTTTGCTTTCGCAGATTTTAAAAATAAGACTGAAATTTTTGTGAATTTTTTTTGGGAATTTTAAAACAAAGCGGATTTTTCACAGAAGAACGCGACAACTTTTTATTAAATCTTAATTTTTTAAATAAAAAATTTTTAATACGCATTCTAAGAAGACATGGCTATTATGGACTAGTCAATTGTTCACCCCCTCTTCTTAGAATGTGAGCGAAATTTTTCTTATAAGTAAAAAAAGCTCTGGAGTTTTGTAGCCACCTTAGATAGGCGATTCCGGTAGCCAGTGCCTGAGAAAAATATGCCTTTATTCCTTATCTCCGCCATTGTTCTCCTCCTCCTCGCGAGGACAAAAAAATTCTCGCCTAAAAGAAAATCGATGATGAATGATACAAAAACGATGTTCTATATTTAACTTCTTTTTTTTTTGAGAAATGAAAAAAAAATATAATAACTTTTATAAACGCAAAACATTTGTACAATGACAGCCAATTTATTTCCTCTGGCTTTAAGTTGTTGGCATCGACCAGAGCACGTACAGTTCCATAACAAGAAATAATGGGTTCTTGCGGAAAAACTCAAATTAAATTTGTAACTTTTACAAAAATTAGTAACTTTTACATTAATATATAACTGTCTTTTTTTCCTCCCTCCCTCTCTCAGTCTCTCTCGCTCTCCCAATCTTCTTGTGTCCTCGCGGGAGTAACTGCCGAATCGGATCTCAATTTAATGGTATTGTCACGGTCTCATGTTCTGGTTAAATCCCTATAAATCGTCCTGTCATCGTCAGAACGATATACATTTAGCAAATAGCTTGGGAGGAGCTCTTTTTGCCAAACCTTCTCAATGTGCTTTTTCTTGACGGGCGGAAAGAAAAAGGGGGGTGAGGGGAAAAATTTTCGCTTTTGAGGTTAAATATATTAATCGATTTTCACGGCGATAGAGACGTTTCGTCATGCGGGAATTTCCACGTGGTTTTTTTTTTCATATTGGGGGAAAGGAAAAAACTGATAATAAGCTTTTTTAATGGTTCGTATAATCCTTTTGCTTGGTTAACCAACCTCGAAATATCAGTCTGGGAAGAGAAAATATGATCAATTCGATCTTATTCGAATTTGATTTCGAATGCGTTTTTTTTTTTCTATCTTTCCGATTCAACTGATGTGTATGTGGATTTTCAATTTTTTTCTCTGGGAAATTTTTTTCTCCCTTGAAGGTTTAAATGTCGCAGCTAATAAATGTCAACTTTACGTTGTCATATGATATGGAATCCTTTTAACAGTTTTTGAGTTTAATATATTTCCGAGAATTCCGAAGGGGATAGTTATGACAATAAATTTTTCGTAGCGGATATTTTGAATTAAGGGGAGGTTGCTACGTAAAGAAAGAATTTAGTCTTTATATAATTCTGATACGTATTGCAGTTATTTAACTTGGCCCCTTTTCCCCGCAAAAGTCTCTTTAAAAAAAAAAAAAAAAAAAAAACAGTCCTTAAAGAATACTATTTTTACAAAAAGTTCTTAAAATTTTCAATTTTTAAAACTGAAATTTTGAAAATTTATTCAGAAAATTTCAGGTCTTAAGATATATTTTTTTATAAAATTTTTTGAACCTTTCTTTGTACTCTGCAATTTTTTCAGATTTTTTTGGAATATTCTCCCTTGAAAAAATTAATGTCAAACATGATCAACAAGAAAAATTTATTAAAAGATTTGTTCGACAGGAAAAAATTATCAAAAGAATTGTTTGAGAAGAAAAAATCATAGAAATATTTGTTCGACAAGAAAAATCATATAAATATTTGTTCGACAAGAAAAATTATCAAAGGATTTGTTTGATAAGAAAAAATGGTCATGAGATTTGTTCGACAAGAAAAATTTATTATAAGCTTCAGTTGAAAGAAGAAATTATTGAAAGAATTGATTGAAAAGAAAAAATTTTAAAACAAAACTTGTTCAACTATAAAAATTCTGAAAGAAATTGCCAAACCAAAGATCAAAATCTTTTTTTAAAAAAAAAATGAATGTTGACTAGAAATCTTTTTGGTTCTAATAAGTCTAAAAAGTTTTTATTTTTCCCCATAGAAAACCCCGATGTTCTAAAAATTTGGGAAAGAATCGAGTCAGGTTTATACTGATATTGATATCTATATCAAGATTAAGTTTTTCATCCCATCTAAAATGGCGGCAATCCTCATTAAGCTAATGAGAAACGAAAATCATAATTCCTCCCAAACCCATAAAAACCCGCACCGAAAATCATAAATAATTTTTTCCGAAAATATAAAACGTTACTTAAACTCTTTAAATATATAACTTACTCGGGAAAAGGCAAGTTTTCAAAAGCTTTCCGGTTCTAAATTCCCAGAAGTGATAAATTTCATGGGGAAAAATCATCTTTTGCAAGAGGGATAATTTACATTTGACCATAGAAGCTCGTTTTGTAATCAGTCCGGTTTTAAGCTCTGGCAAATATTCAAAAACCACTTTCGTTAACTTTTTATTTTTAAAAAAAACCCTCGGGGATAACTCACGGACTAACCTCTTTCTATTTCTCAAAAGGCATCGAGTGTCACAAAATTTTTATAAAACTTTGATTTTTTTTGTTCTTTCTAACTTGGAAAAAGTTTTCTGTTTAGTTCGACGCGTCTCGGGATTAAAATATTTTTTTTTAACACTTCAAATGTCATCGCACTCCTCTTTATTTGTTGCAAATAAATCCAGTTTTAAAATGATGACACATGAGAAAAAAAGAAGGAAGCGAATATGAAGATAATGTCAGCTGAGTGTCTTTTATGCTGTGAAAACATTTTCACTCATTTATTACAAATCCAAATGTTCCTCGCCCTCGGGGTTTTTGAATCCTGGATTTTAGTTTAGAGATTGAATAACCAAATGCAGCATTTGTTGACGGACGGGAACGTCTAGCCGACTTGTCGTTTTCGATTCGTTGCTTTTCAAATATCTTTAACTCCCACGCTTGGATGATTTTTTTTTCTTGTTTTTACGGATTTTTTTTTTGTGGAGGGTGTGAGCAAATAAGGCAAAGGGCATGACGCGCCGTTGGCTTATCACGAAATTGAATTTCGAGGAGTGTTAATTAGATTCTAATTTAGCTGAAACATCTTTTGCTAGTTTAAATTATCGCGGTAATGAGTTGAATATGTTTTGATTTAATTTATGTAATGCTGGATTCATAACAAGTGCGTTTTGTAAATATTTTGTTGAGTTTTCTTTTAAATATTATTTTAAAACTTTTTAGTGCTTTAGCCTCCAAAGTTAGGATCGCCATGATGATCGCCAATCTCTGACGAGAAGCGGCATTTAAAGAAGAAGAAGAAAAGTGGTTATAGAATTTTTCAGAAATTTCGGGAATATTTTCAACAAGGAAAAATTAACAAAAGATTTATTCAACTAGAAAAAATGATCATGAGATTTGTTTGACTAAAAAAATCATCAAAAGATTTGTTTGATTTGAAAAAATGATCAAAGATTTGTTCAGCTAGAAAAATTATCAAAAGATTTGTTCGACTTGAAAAAATTATCAAAAGATTTCTTTGACTACAAAAAATAACCAAAAGATTTGTTCGACAAGCAAAAATTATCAAAAGATTTCTTTAAGAAGAAATATTGATAAGAGATTTGTTTGACTAAGAAAAATTATGAAAAGATTTGTTCGACTAGAGAAATTATCAAAAGATTTGTTCGACTTGAAAAAGTTATCAAAAGAGTGGTTTGACTAGAAGAAATTATCAAAAGAGTTGTTCGACTAGAAGAAATGGTCAAAAGATTTGTTCGACTTGAAAAAATTATCAAAAGAGTTGTTCGACTAGAAGAAATTATCAAAAGATTTGTTCGACAAGAAATATTATTAAAAGATTTGTTCAACTTTAAAAAATTATCTGAAAATTGGTTTCCCAAGAATAAATTATCAAAAGATTTATTCGAAAAAAAAAAAAATATCATAAGTTTAATTCAATAAAAAAAAATTTTTTGCTCAAAACAAGAAGTTTTGAAGTAATGAAATTTGGCCCAACAATTTTTCATATTAATAAGTTCATGAAATTTCCTAAAAAAGGCGCCTTAAATCCTGTCTTGCTTATTTAATTTGATTTTTACTTTCACGTTGTCGAAACCTGCAAGAAATTCTCCGTTAACCTCTCAAAAAATTTTACCCACGCTCACTACATCGTTCATCTTTAAAAATATTGCACACTCAAGAAAGTCATCAACTCTAAGATAATAGCATAACAGCCGCTTGGGTTTTAAATACGGCTAGATAATGGGGGGGAAAGCTCTCTCCTCTCTCTCTTTATTCGCACAGGGCTAGTCAACCTAATTTTCTAAGGAAGATTTAATTAAAGATGAACGTGTGTTTCTGACGGATTCCTGACTTGGGGAACACAAAGTAAATTAAAATGTAAAAGAATTTGACTAGAGGGCATTCAAGACCCAAGCTTGGTTCCCCGCGCGATAATGAAAAACCTTTAATACGAGCTTCTCTTGCAAATGAGTAATTTTTTTTTCGGGGTCTTCCTCTCTCTATCTAAATATGCAGATTTTTGACTTTTAAGTGCTTTCTAACCTTTGAATAGCCTCCCCGCGTGTTTGAGAGAATCTTCAAAATGTTCTCCTTCATCATTTTCAACTGATGATTTTTAAAAAAAAATTTTTATATGAAAAAACTCAATTTAACCGAAATCTGACATTAACAGAAATCGTAAAATTGCAAAAAAAAAACCTTAATTAAACTTGGGCGAATCTCTCAACCTCTCTGCAACTTCATCGTGCATGAAAACAAGCATGTAAAAAAAAAGTAATGGAGGATGATTTCGATCTAACCATGCCAAAGGCCCTTTCCCAAACGGAAACAAAAAAAAAGGGAGGGAGAGAGGGAGTAAAAAAGTACATAATTTCCATCTGTTAATTTCTGTCCCTCCTTTTTTTTTTTTTAAACGTCGTCTTCAGAAGGAGAAATTAGAAATGAGAACTGGCCGTCATCTCGAAACCTTTTATCCTTTTTGGTCAAAGAGCAAGTTTATTACATTAATTTAAATGTTTTCTCTCTCTTCTCTCTGCCATCATGCATTTGCATTTTAACACATCCTTTCCTTGTTCTCCTCCTCCCACGCTTTCGCTTTTCCCTTAACCCTCCTCCTCCTCCTCTTCACACCTTTTCTTTTTATTTACCTAGAGAGTGAAAAGGATTTTCTCCATCCTTTTCAAAAATGATATTTAGATAAAACTTTAAAATAAAAATAATTTTAATTAGGGTAATTTAGTTTAATTACGGGGTTCTTTGGCTAAAGGATGTTTTAATAAAGAAACTTTTGCCACAGGTGGTTAATCCGCGGGTGCGCGCTATTTTCGAGAAGAATAAGAGAGGGGGGGGGGAAGTGTGTGAGAGAATTAAAATCCGGTCGAAATATGGAGTTTGAATTTGATAAAATGAAGAACTTGAAAGTTTAGCACGAGGTAAATGTTGAAATATCGCACGGATTATGTTTTCTTATTTTTTTTCTCTCTCTTTTCATTTCTGTTTTTTTTTTGTTTGTTTCCCTGTTTGCACTCTTTCTTTTCTCCTCTTTCTTTTATTTTTTGACGGAGCGTAAGAAGATAAGAAAAACAGCTGTTTCTTTTGTTTGGGAAAATTTTACAGAGTTCGCAGTGTTATGTAAATAATAAATCGTATTGAAATTTCATATTTTTTTTTCCTGAGTGTGGCTGTTTTGGATGGAGAATTTTGCAAATATTCTTGATGTTGTGTTTGTTGTAACAGAGGATTCGGTTTTCATTATTATTCAAATTTTTTGGGCCTAGAAGGCTTGTGGGGATCCCTGACTGCCTGACGCGGTGTTTGTGATACTGCAATAGGGCTTTGTTCCAGGGGCGTCGTTTCAGCTCCAGCTTGGGGGGGCAAAAATAAAAATTCTTGGGGGGGGACAAGAAAAAATTTTTTGAGGAGAGCAAAAACTTTTTTTTTTAATGTACTTCGTTATGGGGATCTCAGAATCTTGGGGGGGGGGGGGGACAACTGCCCTTGCCAGCCCCCCAAACGACGACCCTGGTTTGTTCGAATCTATGAATCAGATTTACTGACTACTAAATCTGACCCTTGTAAATTGCAATTCTTCCCTGCCACATCTCTGCGGTTCCATTTTGGTTATCAGCCAATTAATTAACTTTGGCTACAGCACGCCTTTGATTTCATATTTCCGCCCCCGTCTAACGTCAAGTCGTACAAAGGATCAAGGTGTTCTCATTTAAAATCTCCGAAAGTAATTTTCTCCCCAGCTAAAATTAACCAGCTAATAAAACTCTACCTGATTAATTACGTTCTCACTTTTCTCTTTTCCCTGTCAATTTCCCGAAATTTACAACCGGAAATTCCAACGTACGTGCTTCAATAAACTACAAACCGCGAATTCATTACCAAAACATCCTCAACCCGCAAAAAGCACGACCTTCTTTTTTTTTTTGTTTAAAGTCAACTCCAGCTTTCTTCACTAAAATTTTGACTTACGTAATTAAGTCCGCGAAAACCAGATTGTGCGTGTTTTTAAAGCGTAAACGTAAACAACCTCCCCTTTCCCCAGAAGAGGAGATGTTAGCGAAAGTTCCTCCCCGCCTTTTAACCTTTTGTTCCTTTTGTGAAACACTTTTACCTTGCGGTAGGGAAAGAAAAAAAAAGCTTTAAATTGAGGAATGGCGAGAAAGACCAGTCAACTGTAATAAAAATACGCGGTGTGGATAATTCTTCTTGAGGAATTAGAGAGAAAGAGAGACCACCCCCCTTAGAAAATAATGAGCCTCCCCTAGAAAATGTAGTTAGTAATAATGAGATCATTTGTTATTTGATATGGAAGACTAACATTAGAGTTGTTATGACATCTTGCATAGAGAAAATTGTTTTTCTAATTTCGTTTCGTCATGGAATATCAATTATTTTAGCTCGCGCGCGAGTTTTCTTCGTTTCCTTTTGGCAATTGAAAAGGAAGGAAAAAACGTTGGGTTGTGTTAAGGTTAAGTTTACGCCCGAGGATGATTTTTTTTACTTTCGCTTCTTTCATTTCGTTATATTATTATGATGATGATAGCGTCTTTGTTTGTACTTTATCCGGACCGCTTGTTTTCGAAGCTAAACAGTCAACAACTCATATCTTAAAAGTAAAAAGAAGAAAAATTTTTGGGGTTTTAGTCTTTTGAGGGGAAAATTAACTCTAAGATTTTTTGCAACTAAACAATTTTTTGATGATTTTGTCTTGTCGAACAAATCTTTTGATGATTTTGTCTTGTCGAACAAATCTTTTGCTGATTTTGTCTTGTCGAACAAATCTTTTGATGATTTTGCTTTGTCAAATAAATCTTTTGATGATTTTGTCTTGTCGAACAAATCTTTTGATGATTTTGTCTTGTCGAACAAATCTTTTGCTGATTTTGTCTTGTCGAACAAATCTTTTGATGATTTTGCTTTGTCAAATAAATCTTTTGATGATTTTGTCTTGTCGAACAAATCTTTTGCTGATTTTGTCTTGTTGAACAAATCTTTTGATGATTTTGCTTTGTCAAATAAATCTTTTGATGATTTTGTCTTGTCGAACAAATCTTTGATCATTTTTTGTGGTGATACAAATCTTTTGATAATTTTTGGTTGTCAAACAAGATTCCAAAATTTTTGGTTGTCAAACAAGATTTCAAAATTTTTTGTTGTCGAACAAATCTTTTGATGATTTTGCTTTGTCGAACAAATCTTTTGATGGTTTTGTCTTCTCGAACAAATCTTTTGATGATTTTGTCTTGTCGAACAAATCTTTTGCTGATTTTGTCTTGTCGAACAAATCTTTGATCATTTTTTGTGGTGATACAAATCTTTTGATAATTTTTGGTTGTCAAACAAGATTTCAAAATTTTGTCTTGTCGAACAAATCTTTTGATGATTTTGTCTTGTCGAACAAATCTTTTGATGATTTTGTCTTGTCGAACAAATCTCTTGATGATTTTGTCTTGTCGAACAATGCTTTTCATATTTTTTTCTTGTCGAACGACTCTTGTCCCATTGAAAAAATCTTTCCTTAATTTTTTCTTGTCCTCCCAGCAAAGCCGAGGCCTTCCAAGGCGTCTAGGCAAGTCGGGAGTCCATTTTGAACATGCCGAATTCTCAGCTACCAGTTCGGCCCACTGAAGTCTGCAAGCCTTGATCACACTGATAATTAGCGGCTGCTCATTGAGCCTTCGAATCTCCTAATTAGAGCGGCTCCTTAGACTATCACCTCTTCTTTCCCAGAATTCTAAGACTATGACAAACCTATGCTTTATAATTAAAATCAACCCGTCCGCATACCATGGACGTCTCTTACAAAATTAAATCCCCTTAAACATGAATAAATATTTATCTCCGCGACGACCCTACTAATCGAGGGATGAAACCATTAAGATTCACAAAAGAAGTTAAGAATTCAAGAAAATCTCCGCGTGCATTCCCATTAACAACCATGTCCCAACAAAGAAACGCGAAGGGGGAAAAATTAAATTCCTTTGACCAGCTTTTCCTTTTCTTGTAAAACCTCCCTCCAAAAAAAAAAAAGAAATAAAGAAAGAAAGTCTGCTTCTGTTTTTCCTCGCATCGGTTTGTTTTTCGCAAAGAGAATCGACTTGTAAAAAATTTTCTTAATGGAAAAGTCGTGTCAACGCTTTACAAGCGTTCAACTTTTTTATTCCAATGTCGATTTGCTTGATTCCTTGTTGTTTAGTCTTCGAGGCATGAAACGCTGGGGGGCAACGGGTCATTTTAGACTGTAATAGAGAGACCCGCATCGTTTTTTTGAAAATTCTCTTTTCCTCTCGCAGTTTTCCCGGGAAAAATTTTCCCCGAGTCTTCGACAAGTAATTTCCATCCCATTTTGGAAAAACATGGCGATAAATGTTACGCCGTATCAGCTGCAGTTTTGTATATGTTTCAAAATGCGTGGGGGGAAGGGGAGGAAGTAGAGTTTTTGAATGGGCGTGACGACAGTCCTTTTCTCTTTTCCGTTTACTGTACATGTATTTATGCCATATCAGACTTTTGAAAATGAATACACGGTCAGCACTTTATTTTAATGATTTCTCATCCCCATGCATGGAAAACGAAAACCTCGTCATCTCTTCTCCCAAGAGGTCGTTAAAAAATACCCGACCGCCCAGTACAGGATTTCTGTCAGGCCTAGTAATTAACAGCTTTTAGTGCGAACATTTTTAGCTGATATCGTTTCTTTTGGTAATTTCGCCTGAGGGGGAGGGATCGAGTTTCCCGTTGATGGGAATCTGATAACGAGGGTTAAAAAACTGATATGGAGTTCAATTTTCGATGTACATAGTTGATATGCAGTGTATCAGAGAAAAACCAAGGGCTTTGTGTTTCAATCTTTAGGCGAAATCTTGGCTTCCTAACTTTGCCTAAAAATATCTAGAGGCCTATCCAAGTGGCGGAACATGAATTCATTTAAATACTCGAAAACTAGTCGAAGAACTTACCCAACTAGAATTTTGAATGTTAAAATGAGAGCTCGAAGATCTTAGCGAAGACTGACAAAAATTTTCAAAGTATCCTTGACGAATTTTCCCTCGAAGGTCCCTTCAATCCTTCAAAGTTCGTAAAAAATTTAAACCAAAATTTCAAGATTTCCCCCTGGGTCGAATTCCAAGGATCCGACGACTCGATGACCCGACCAGGAGACGAGATCAGGAAGCCAGACCTTGAGACCCGACCAGGAGACGCTACCAGGAGATCAGACCAGGAGACGCTACCAGGAAACCAGACCAGGAGACGCTACCAGGAAACCAGACCAGGAGACCCGACCAGAAGACCCAACCAGGAAGCCGAACCAGGAAGCCGAACCAGGAAGCCAGACCAGGAGACCCGACCAGGGGACCCGACCAGGAAGCCAGACCAGGAGACCCGACCAGGAGACGGGACCAGGAAACCCGATTAGGAGACCAGACCAGGAGACGCTACCAGGAAACCAGACCAGAAGACCCGACCAGGAAGCCGAACCAGGAGACGCGACCAGGAAGCCAGACCAGGAGACCCGACCAGGAAGCCAGACCAGGAGACCCGACCAGGAGACGCTACCAGGAGATCAGACCAGGAGACGCTACCAGGAAACCAGACCAGGAGACGCTACCAGGAAACCAGACCAGAAGACCCGACCAGGAAGCCGAACCAGGAGACGCGACCAGGAAGCCAGACCAGGAGACCCGACCAGGAAGCCAGACCAGGAGACCCGACCAGGAGACGCTACCAGGAAACCCGACCAGGAGACGCTACCAGGAAACCAGACCAGGAGACCCAACCAGGAAGCCGAACCAGGAAGCCAGACCAGGAGACCCGACCAGGAGACGCGACCAGGAAACCCGACCAGAAGACCCGACCAGGAAGCCGAACCAGGAGACGCGACCAGGAAGCCAGACCAGGAGACCCGACCAGGAAGCCGAACCAGGAGACCCGACCAGGAAGCCGAACCAGGAGCCGCGACCAGAACCCGGAAACCAGGACGCGACCGAGGACGAAACCCCAGGACGCGACCCGGAAACTCTTTTTGGATACCCTTCCTAAATACCCGACTAGGAAACCCTACCTGGATACCTGATCAAAAAGCTTTACCTGGATACCCAATCACGGACCAGACCACAAGTTCCGACCCGGGAACTCACGCGACTTCCCTTTGCAATACGCAAAAGCTTATAAGATTCATGCTGAAGATTGTGTCACGTGACAATTTATTTGCTGCAGAGATGTTGCGAAATGTTGTGACAACATTAATGCTACATCTCTGCAACAATTGTATATTTTGTACGGACCTCTAACCTAAATCAATAATACAACAAATAAAGAAAATTTTTACTGCAAATTCTTCTTAATGTTATGTGACATAAAAACAAAATATGCTAAAATCCTCTTTTTTTATTCGTTCTCTTTTGTCACGGAAGAACAGTGACGTCATTCTTATTTAGAATTACATCCCGGGTTAACAAGCTTAATAGGGTTCCATCTACACGGGCATTAACATGACTTTTGTTTTGTCGAGAAATTACTAACAATAATTGTTTAAGATGCTTTCACTCATTTAAAAATTTTCGCGTGTTATAAACAGAGACACAACGCCACAACGCCTAAAAACCTAATAAACTATTGTTGGCGTCAGAATCTGAAAAGAGCAATTTGTTAATTTATTAATCAAGATTTTTTCTTTACTTTTTTTTTTGTATTTTCGTGCGTAATTCACATTGCGTGACGCTCGAAATATTTTCTTTCCACCGTCAAAAAAAAAACTGCGATTGAATTCCATAAGCATCGGACACGTTTTACAAATGGCTTAGTTGGGAAAGGAAGTCAGTTTGCATACAGGAGATAAAGAGATTCAGCAGTGACAGTGGAAAGGACTCTTCTCTCCCGGAAAACGTGACGCCTGAGAAATGAAAATTTTTACCCGAATGCTTAGCATGAGCGGTTTATAAATTTTTCAAGGTTTTTCATATGTTATTGTTTGCCGACATATCCTGCCCGGAATCTGACGTTGGGATCGAATAGTTCCTCCGTATTTTGTTTCAAGCATTTATATTTTTCTCTTGTGTTTCCTTTTTTTTTTTTTTTTTGCGGAGTGATTTGATTTAGGTTTTAACGTTGAGCTTTATTCAAGGCGGCGGGCGGTAATAAAGAAAAACCATGGATACCATGGAATGAACGGGCGTATAAAACGGTAAATAAACCGTAAAGACGGGGGTCTTTACGTTTAATTTGATGAGATTGTTACGTCATCGCTTATGTTTCCGGCGAGATTATAAACGTTTTGTAAAGCGGTTTTAATCCTGTAAATTTGTTGGTTAGCTTCTGTTTAAGGGGGCTTAATCATTTTATAAGGTTCCCGTTTATGTATTCAATGTTTTTAAGGGTGGACATGGGGAATGTGATGTTGGTAGATCAGATTTATAGCTAATCATTTAATTTCATGTTTAGGGGAAGTGATTAAAGGACGGAATATTTAAAAGGATCAATGTTTGTTTTGACTTGAATATTTTAAACGTTAGATGTTTGCTGTTGTTTTTAGTAAGCAAGCCCTAGAAAGGCTGGAGACCTTGTTTACTTGAGAAAAGAATCGGAGACATTGAAAACTATTGTCAAACAATCGCTAAAAAATGAAAACTAATGGAGAACTGTTGAGAAACAACAAAAAACAACTGAAAATAATTAGAAAACAATCGAAAACAATGGAGAACCATGAGAAAACAATCGCAAGCAATTGAAAATGATGGAAGACAATTGCAAGCAATTTAAAAATATTGAAAAACAATTGCAAGCAATTTAAAACTATTGAAAAACAATTGCAAGCAATTAAAAAGCAACCGTAAGCAATTGAAAATGATAGAAAGACAATTGTAAGCAATTGAAAATGACTGGGAAACCATCTTAAGCAATTTATACTATTGGAAAGCAATCGCAAGCAATTTAAAATGATACAAAAAATTGCAATCAATTGAAAGTGACGGTAAAAAATTGTAATCAATTTAAAATGTTGGAAAAACAATCGCAGGCAATTGAGAATGATGAAAATACAATTGCAAGCAATTTATGCTACCGGAAAACGATAGCAAGCAATTGGAAATAATTGTAAAAAAATAAGAAACAATTTGATCAATCAGGATTATGACCGTGTCCACTCTCATGCTTGTTTAAACTCTATTTCTAAATCTTAGAAATTAATTTGTTTTTTATTATTGTATTTTTTAAGTAATTAATTATTATTTTTCTTTTTTTGCAGATTCGGTGAGTGGTCAACTTTTGCGATTTAGCTTTACAAAAGAATGAAACTAAACTGGTAAGAAATAAGAAATATACTTTTACCCGGCCCATTGCCGCTGGATTTACTTTCCACAAATTTACCTCATATCAGACTCTTGAATTCTGACTTTACTAATATTTTTTTTAAAAATACTTCAAGGTTTAACGTTAATCCTAGTACACGGCAAATAAATTACTTACCGTGAAAACTTCCTGACTTCCATATCTACATCAAACCAACCACTACTCTACACGAAGACGAGGTGAAATGGTCCAACTTCCTCTATAGCGGCTAACCTCTTCATTCACTAAAATTTCCCTACACTGAAGCTTCAATTCATCCCTTGAGTTTAAAGTACAAACCGACCTTTCTTAATTGCAATGCACGAGAATCACGCTTCTCTTAATTTAATAATTTTAATCGATTTTTTTCTAACTTATAAATCAAACCCGAGCCCGGAGGCTTGATTAACGCCAGGCAGGTGTCCTATTAGAGTTAAATAACTAATCGACAACGTATTTAATTCAGATTAAAAAAAATTTTTTTACGAATAATTATTACAAATTTTATAATTCGAAAATCACTTGAAGTCCGGCGATGTATAAAACCCGGTCAGGGAAGGTCAAGGTAAAAAAAAAAACAATAAAGAACAATCAAATTATGAACATTAATTTTTGGGTGTGAGTTGATTCATTGAAAGTGAGAGGGATCATGGGGTCCGCACCCATAATAAAATTAATGTCCATCAATCTGAATTTTGGAGAGAATAACACTGTTATACATTTTGAAAATTAATTCAATTAAAAATTATTTTTTTTGAAATCGAAATGAATTGTTACATTGATCCGACTCGAGGGTGGAACGGATAGGGATCTCAAGGGCTGAGAGAATTCTCGCAAATATTTACAGGGTGAAAAGGAAAATCGGTGAATATTTGTTTTGGGATATGGAATTAATTTATCGAAGAGAAAAGGGAATCGAAGCAGAAGAGGATTTTATTTATACGGTTAAATCGATCGAAATAACCTATTTCGTTTTAGTTTAATTATAATAAATTAATTAGTTGATGTTTTGATATAATATTTATTGAGTTACGTTAGATTGGGATCGAGGTTAAGGTTTTTGATGTAAAGCGGTTTGTTTGTTGGGAAAATGCGAATACAAAAGGCAAAGTGCGGCGGCTGCGGATGTTTGTTAGAATATCCTTAGCAACGGATTATGATCTGGCTGAGCCTGTCGAAGAACTCGCTAGTTCATTAGCAATCTTGTTTTATATATTTAAAAATCGCGCCATCAGATCCTGCCTTTTTAGCTACAGGTATCCAAAGCTCTAAGCCGGAATTAGCGAAGCTGCTTCTTGCCTGAGAAGATAGTTCTAAGCCTGCAAGATCCAAATCGTCTCTTTGACTGCTAATCTATGAGGCAGAGATACTAAACCTGAGCCAAGCTCATTTGCATTAATACCCAGATGTGACTAAAAAGTTTAGACGAATGAAAAAGTCCTCATAAATTTTTTTCAATACTTTTTCATTGCTCAGAAAATTTTTTCAATACTTTTCCAATGCTCAGAAAAGTTTTTCAATACTTTTTCATTGCTCAGATAATTTTTTCAATACTTTTTCAATGCTCAGAAAAATTTTTCAATACTTTTTCATTGCTCAGACAACTTTTTCAATACTTTTTCATTGCTCAGATAATTTTTTCAATACTTTTTCAATGCTCAAAAAAGTTTTTCAATACTTTTTCAATGCTCAAAAAAGTTTTTCAATACTTTTTCATTGCTCAGACAACTTTTTCAATACTTTTTCATTGCTCAGATAATTTTTTCAATACTTTTTCAATGCTCAGAAAATTTTTTCAATACTTTTTCAATGCTCAGAAAAATTTTTCAATACTTTTTCATTGCTCAGGCAATTGTTTCAATACTTTTCCCTTGCTCAGAAAAATTTTTCCGTACTTTTTCATTTCCCAAAAAATTTTTTCAATACTTTTTCAATGCTCATGCTGAGTCTCCACTTGTGAGTTAATCAACAACTTTGATTAACTTACCTTGTGCATTTACCTTTAAACCAAATGTAATATGGTTTTTTTTAGTCAATGGCATTGCTTATCCAAACATTTTTTCTGTTTTTAGATGTTTGTTCATTGAAAAAATAAAAGGAATTAGATGGTAAAAAGGTTAATCCACAACGAAAGTTAATCAAAGTTGTTGATTAACTCACAAGTGGAGACTCGGCATCAGAAAATCTTGTCAATACTTTTTCATTGCTCAGACAATTTTTGCAATACTTTTTCATTGCTCAAACAATTTTTTCAATACTTTTTCATTACTCAGAAAAATTTTTCAGTGCTTAAAAAAACTTTTCCACTCGCTTATACTTAAATTTATTTCAAAAGCCGAATCCAGCCTATCTGCTCACTCCTTCAAAGTTCACAAATTTTCCACTCCCGCCTCTATTTTGAAATATAATAAACCCAGTACCAGAAAATTGGCATCTGAAGGGGTTCATTACTTAAGAAAATTTCGCTGAAGGAGTATCATTTGGAAAATAAAGCAAAAGGGAAAACCCCGTGAGTGAATCCCTTACACACAAAATCAACATAAGGGTTGTCGAAACTTTACGACACCGTCAAGTATTATAGAAAGATCAAAGGGCTTAATTAACCGTCTTTTGAAGAGCATAATCATGTGGAGAATTCACATCTAATCATCTTGTTTTGTGTGTGTTGTCCTTGGCTTCAAACGCTAAAGCAATATTTCACTCGCATGGGGTGTAAACTTTTTCGCCCCGTCTTGATTTTCGGGGGTTTTCATTTAATTAAATTAATTTTCCTATGAGGACGATGACGAGGCTTCGCATTCATGCTTTCCGATGATAAGTAGTCATTGAACTCTGAGTTTTGGTGTTGTAATTCAAACGGAATGAATTGAATTTCATGGAAACGGGAAGTTATTTGCCATATTGAATTTACACGCGGGTAAATGACTCAGCGAGTTTTGTTTTGATTGAATAAGAAATATTATATGGTTGTTGAAGGTCGTTTAATCATCACGAAGAAATTTTTGATGTTGGTAGTTCTTATTGTAGATACTTTTTCATCGCTCAGAAAATTCTTTGAACAGTTTTCATTACTCAGAAAATTCTTTCAATACTTTTTCATTGCTCAAAAAATTTTTTTCAATACTTTTTCATTGCTCAGAAAAAATTTTTCAATACTTTTTCATTGCTCAGAAAAAATTTTTCAATACTTTTTCATTGCTCAGAAAAAAAATTTTCAATACTTTTTCAATGCTCAGAAAACTTATTTCAAACATTTGAAAACTGATAAACAAATTTTGACAAACTCGTGCAAGTCTTGACAAGTTTCAACAAGTTTCAACCTGTCTCTTTTTGTATATTAATTATTCTTTTACATTATTTTTGAAATTATTTTGAGACTTTCAACCGATCGGACTACTTGAAAATTATCTGAGCTTTCACATTCTCCGATTATATAAAAACATTGCTGAATTTTTGTCGGATTTCCCGATCAAAATCAAACTGACTCGATGTGGAAAAAAATTTCCTACATTTAAAAAATAGGGCAAACTCTTTTGAATTCAGAACATTTTTTGAAGGAAAAAAGAAACTCCTCTGAAACTTTTACCCGTCGAATTCACACTCTCTTAGTTTCATTCCCCTTGGCAATTCATTCCTTCGTAACATGAAATCTGATTGTTATAGTTTTCACATAAATTCGAATGCCATCTCTCTAATGTCAGTTTAAGCCTAATATCCTCCATCGTATCTTTATTCTACATTTTCTTTTCTCATATTCCGGCATGTTTATCTCCAGGGTTCTTTTTTTTTCGAAGGTTTCCTTTCCTCTCTTATGTCACGTGGAATTTTTTTTTTTAGAATGGTTTCGGGTTTCGATATAGGCTGGTGATATTATAAAAATAAACTGGGCGAAGAAATTTTCTTTTTTCTTTTTTTAATAGGGCAGAGAGGAAATGGGTTTTGACGATTCATCTGATATTGAATATAATTTCTGAAGGGGGGTCGGCAGATTGAATCTTACGTGATTTTATCAAAATTGTGCAAGAGCTTTGAAATCTGTTGTTTTTTAGAGTTTTTATTAGACATGAAATAAAGAATTTACGACCATAATAAAATCTCTTTTTATTAATGCAAAAGCCTTTTTTTTAAACTTCTTCAGATTATAAGGATATGATATGAATAAGAACGGATATTTTTTCAGGATAAAAGGGAGTTGGGATTGGGCTTGGGAGTGTAGGAGGAAATGTTGATCAACAGGATCTTGAATAAGGTCTGCAAGGCAAACGAGATTTTTTTCTCAGTAATATAGATGGAAGGGCTGCAGCTAATATTTCCAGGAATTTTCGAGGAAGGAAGAGGATTTGTAGTTAGGCGTATTAGGCACAGGCTTAGTGGCCCTGAAAATGTGGTCCATAAGCAAGCATTGTATTCTCAAGCATTGTATTTGCGATCTTGTTTGGCGGCCTCATTGGTCCGAATTGGCAGCTTTGGCCTGAGCGCCCAGCCCTAAACTTTTGGGCAGATTCAGGAAGCACTGCTTGAAGGAACGAAAATTCTAAAGAGAAAGAGATTTAAGAAACAGAAAAAATGGCCGTAGGCTTTTTTGACTGCCTAGGGTGAGAAAACTTATAGTTTGTATTTCCTCGCCAGAGATCAGGGGCCGAAATTTCATATGAAATTCTTAGATCTTATTAAGCAGTGCAACACCCTCTTTTAACTTCATGCCAGAAATTGTTTCATTTTCCCTCCCTCACATTTTTCATATTCGATAATTAATTTACAACCTTTCTTCACCCTATAATAATTGTCTATTTTAAATGTTAATTGTTTTCCTCCTATAAACCATAATAAGGTTAACCAAAGAGGGAATTTTCTCAATCTAACATCTTATTATACTACATCGCATCCGCTCCATGACACTTAAATGATTTACAAGCTGCATTTAAAAATTTTTCATTCAAAGCCTTAAATATCATAATTAAAAATCTTCCTCAAATTATTACCAGATATTTACTAATCCAAAAAAAGGTAAAATTCTTTCCTTGGCTCGTCTTCTCTTTTTGCGTGGCTACAATTTTCTAAATGGCTAACGGAGATAAAAGTTCATCTCTGAAGTTTTCTTCGCCCGTTTTCCCCAAACACTTGAGCTGCAATTTTATTAAGTTTTACCGCAACGGGGAAAATACATTTCCTAAGACTGCCGAGGCTAATATTAATAAAAACGACTACACGTGATTTTGGGCCATCAAATCCATGTTCACGAGTTCCTTACGAGTGTATATATATTTTTTTTCCTTCTCCGCCTCAATTTCAATCTCACAAAAATCTTTTTCGTGTCGGCTATCACACCCTGTTTACGCGATATTTTCATCGGCGTAAATCAAAACTCATTGACCGGATCCTTGGTTATGGGGGTGGTAGATATCCGGATAATTTTTTTTTTATAACTGTTCTTTTTCAGCTTACGTGAATGATTTATGATTGCAGAAGAAACAGGGCCGTAGCGGAGTAGTAAGCTATCATAATTAAAGCCACGCTTAGGGTGCAACAACAGATTTTAAGAGAATTCTAATTGTAATTGCAGCCCTTCTTACAATTCGAGCCTAAGCCAGTTCGAGCAGCAAGCCAGTTTTACCTTAAATTTAATTGAGCCATTGGCGTTAATCAATCAAAATTTAATTAAATCATTCAATGGGCCAAGATAAGCCCTCTAGAGAACCGACTGAATCAGTTCTTCTTCTTCTTTAAATGCCCACTCCTCGTCGGAGATTGGCGATCATCATGGCCAGCCATTGATGATTTTACTAGGAATATCAAATAATGTGGTGACTTTCCATAATCTTCCACATCGCAGTACGGGAGCCATACCATTGATCCAACTCTGCCTCCCGGTATCTGAGCCTAGGCCTTGCCGATTACTACCATTTTCAGCCCTAGGTCAGTATTAGCGAAGCTGCTGCCCTCCACTAACTCATAACCCTGAATCAGTTAAAGATAGTCAAATCCCAGATTAAAGCCCATTAAAGCCATTTTAGGCTAGATCTAAGACTAATGAAGCCATTTTGGGCTCACGTAAAGTTTATTAAGACTATTTTAGTCTGAAGCTAAGGCCATTGAAGCCATTTTAGGATCAAGTTAAGGCCATTGAAGCTGTTTTAGGATCAAGCTAAGGCCATTGAAGCCACTTTAGGATCAAGCAAGGCCGTTGAAGCCATTTTAGGATCAAGCTAAGGCCGTTGAAGCCATTTTAGGATCAAGCTAAGGCCGTTGAAGCCATTTTAGGCTCAAGTTAAGGCCATCAAAGCCATTTTAGGCTCAATTTAAGTTTATTGAAACCGTTTTAGGCCAAAACAAAAGCCATTAAAGCCTTATTAGGCTAAATATAAGGCCATTGAAGTCATGTTAGGCTAAAACTAAGACTTAAAAAACCATTTTAGGCCATAACTAAAGCTTTTAAAGCCATTTTAGGCAAAATTTAAAGCCATCGAAGCCGTATTCGGCCTTTTTAATGCAGACGAGCCTTAAAATCAAAACGTTGAATTTATTTTAGGATCAATTTGAGCTCTCAGAGGCCTCACGAAAAAAAGAGAACTCCGCGAAAATCGCTCGAGAGTGTCTGCTGGATTTTTTTTAAAAAATGTGTTCTTTGTTCTCGCGACGGCTCTGAAAAGGAAATTTTAAAAAAAAGGAAAAAAAATTCGCTTTAAAATTTAATTACAGTACAATCATGTAAAAGGAAGTTTAAAGGAGGGTTATGGAAAACAATGCTAAGTTTGCGGGACGTTGGGTGATTGATTTATAAACTTGATAGGGCCCGAGTCTTTCTCTGTTATCTTCCACTCTCTTAAAACTTTCGTCGTATTTCTTGTATACCCAAAATGTTTTCTATCCTTTTTCCTTTATTTCAACTTGGGCTAAAACAATCTCCTATTTATTAAATCGAGATATAAAGAAAGTTTGAAAGGATTTCCCGAAATGATGAAGGGAAAAAAAACCATGTAACTGACTTGAACGTTGACCAAACTTCCCTGAGATTTTTATTCGTTGATATCGGATCCTTCTATCGAACTATGTCAATTTACAATCTCGCGGGACCAAGAAACGTCTGTAGTTCGGCTTCCTTATTATCCTTTACTTTTCCGTGTTTCGTGATTTCTCTTCTTTTCTTTTTTTTTGTGTCCTCGTTGGGGTTTCCTCAATCTGAAACCTTAAATACGATCATCATAAAGTTTCCTTTTTCGTCCTTTTTAAAGGTTTTACGGCTTTTCCCTTGCCAGGGCCTATCTATATCTTTTCCGGAAGGGTCAAGTGGGAAACGAATTTTTTTAAGGGTTTTATTCGTGGGATGTACGTTTAAAAAGTTGTATTTTATTATGAAGAGTTTTTTTAAATTATGAGAAAGTTAAAGAGATTTTTTATTGGGGAGTAAATCAAAAAGTGTGAAGTTTTTCGTTGCGAAGTTTTTTGATGCAGATGGATTCAATGGCTCCTCGTAAATATAATAAGGATGGATTAAGGAAAATTTTTAATGTTGGGTTGCTGAGTAATTTTTCGGGCAATCGAAAGAGTGATGCCTCATGCAGATCTTAAAATTTTAAGGAGATGCAGGGATTGACCCACTGGGCGAAATCCCGCTGTAGAAAAAAGAGGACTGAAAATTTTAAAATAATTTCCCAAAATTTTTGCGAATTTTTTTTGTTAAAAATTGAAATCAAAACAGAATCTGCGTATTTTTTTTTTTTACTTTTCGAAATTTAAGTTTTTAAATAATAAAAAAAAAATTTCCGCATCGTAAGAAGACGGGGCACTTGTGGACTAGTCAATAGTTCACCCCGTCTTCTTAGAGTGAGAGTCAAATTTTTTCTTTTAAAAATTAAAAACAACTGAGATAGAGCTCTGTAATCACCTTAGAGGGCCCCTTCTGGTATTTTACCCTCGCCCTCAAGAAGTGCCAGTCTGTGCAACTGATCGTCCTCGGACTTCAGTTTATTTTTTTGTTAGCAACAAAGTTTGAAGGTTTCAGAATTAATACCAACGGATTGAAAGAGTGAGGGACGCTTGATAAAATTGCTAATCCATTAAATAAACTTCACGTTTGATTATAAACAAATAAAACAAAAATTGAAAATAGCCAAGAGAAAATTTTTTAATAGGGAAATTTTTTTTTTATTGGTGATAACACAGGCTCATTGGCTTGACAGTCGGTTTTACCCTGGGATCCCCGGATAATCCTCTTTAATACTTGTTTCACGATGGCAAATTAAAATTAATCTACCAATAAATCGATTCGATATGGTTTTTATGAGGAGAAAATTGTATTATAAAATCTTTTTTTTTTTCCTACCTAAAGATTGCTGGTTTGGCTATTAAAGTAACGAGGGTCACTGGGGAGAAACGAGAGGTTTTTTTTTTAATAGCGGAAAACCTACGTGTGACGAATGTGGGAACATGAGCGAAAAATGTGAAGATGTTTCGATGAAAAAGCAGTCTTCTTCATCCTTTCATTCAGCTTACGATCTCACTTTTCTTTTTTTTTCGTTATTTCCTGCATTTTTTTTTCCGTCAGCTTTTCACCACATAAAAAACTTTTTTTTTTCTTTTCATAAAAGGTGTGTCTTTTTTAAAAAAAATATTCAAACGATAAGAAAACTTTTTAATTTTCCCTTCTTTAAATTCTTTTATATTCGCCCAACGATTGAATTTATCATCTTCAGATTCTTTTCCCATCCGGTTTGTACAAAAGGTATTTATCAAAAACAAGTCTATTTTAAGTTTTAAATGGATGTTTTATCCCTTGGTTGCAGGAAGAGGAGAATCCCTATTCAGGTATTTTGCGATAGGGGAGAAGATTGACGGGAACGTAATTATGTAACGAATTTTTTAATGTTGAGAAAATGATAGGGAGTAGTGGAATTTCTTTTTTTTTTTACTGGTGGTGCTGTCTCTAGAAAGTTTAAAGAAGAACGCGTCAAGCTGTAATAGAAAATATTTTGGGCAGAAAAAGTTCTGGACAAAGGTTTTATTGGGAAACAATTCTAGAAGAGATTTTGAGTCAAGGAAAAATTCTAGAAAAAACAGGGAAAAATTGTAGAAGAAATTTTCAGTGAAGAAAAAAATCTAGAAGAGATTTTCAGCCAAGGAAAAATTCTAGACGAAATTTTCAGTTCAGGAAAAATTCTAGACGAGATTTTTAGCCAAGGAAAAATTCTAGAAGAGATTTTTAGCCAAGGAAAAATTCTAGAAGAAATTTTCAGTGAAGAAAAAATTCTAGAAGAAATTTTCAGTCCAGGAAAAATTCTAGAAAAAATTTTCAGTTCAGGAAAAATTCTAGAAGAGATTTTCAGCCAAGGAAAAATTCTAGAAAGAACCGGGAAAAATTATAGAAGAAATTTTTAGCGAAGAAAAAATTCTTGAAGAAAATTTTCAGTTCAGAAAAAATTCTAGACGAGATTTTTAGCCAAGGAAAGATTCTAGAAGAGATTTTTAGCCAAGGAAAAATTCTAGAAGAAATTTTCAGTGAAGAAAAAATTCTAGAAAAAATTTTCAGTTCAGGAAAAATTCTAGAAGAGATTTTCAGCCAAGGAAAAGTTCTAGAAAGAACTCGGAAAAATTTTAGAGGAAATTTTCAGCGAAGAAAAAATTCTAGAAAAGATTTTCAGTTTAGAAAAAATTCCAGGAAAGATTTTTAGTCAAGAGAAGGAACCAGAAAAAATTTAGAAGAAGCTTCAAGTCAAGAAAAATGTTTAGAAGACATTTTCAGATAATCAATGGGTAACTTACGTAATTTACCGTAACTTACTTATCTTGCCTCATGGAAAAAAAAATTTGAAAAACTTGAAAAACCTTTTGATAGATTATTCAGTGTTGTACAAGTTCAAACTTGTAAAAAAAGCATTTAAAAAAGAAAAAAGGTATTAAAAGGCTGCGAAGGAAAAATTGTAGCTCCTTTTAACATATTCTCATTCATTATTCATTCTATTTCTAAAGGGTAGGCTTGTCCTTCACCTAGAGATAATCCTTCAGCAGCATTTTGCGGTATTAAACCTTTATCTACAGCTATACGTTTGCTAATACCGTTTTCTTTTTTCTTCTTCCTTGTTTTTTTTCTCTCTCTCTCTTGCTCTCTTCGCGTATTTCTAACCCTAAACAATGTTATCACTTCAGTGACACTAACGCAGTCGGAAAAGCGAGACTTTTTATTTTTTCCTCGGAAAGAAAAAAAAGGCCCTTGTCCTAT